>JAHLSL010000010.1:3560244-3652606 GCA_025920805.1 Petroica traversi
GCACGGGTGAAGAAGGCAGGTCCGTGCCCAGCGTGATTGGGCTCCCAATCCCAGCTGCATCCCTCGCTCCCTTCCCTGACACAAGGAGCAGCTCGCGAGCACGGCCGTGTCCTTTGCCCCATCTCCTGTTTGTCTGCCTGGGCTCTGCGGTAGGGCCAGGCCCTCGCATAGGTATGCGATACCTAGCAATTTAGGGTCCTCATCAAAGCCAAAGCCATCGGCACTCCATCATTAGCCGGGGTCCTGGTGCCTTCCCGGCAAGGCAAGTGCTCTGGGCTCCATCTCCTCTTCCCAGTATCTCTCAGGGGCTTCATTTGCAAGAGACACAGGCAGCCTGTGACACCTTGAATTACTGCGGAGGAGGACCTAAAGCAATAACAACTGAGACAGCTCCATTACCAGCTCCTCCTTTGGGAGCGGCCTTTTCCCTCCATCTTACGACTTTGTAGTGTAGGAAAAACACCAATTTGAGACAAGAATTCAGCGCATTTGAGTTGGAATAATTCCTCCTGTGGACCTTATTCCCTTGGCTTCCCTATCACGACTCCAGCAACTCCTGTGAAACATCCCCGCAGGATGAGCAGCTCACCCAGGGAGGTACATACCAGCAAAACAAACCACCCCAGAACTGCACCAGCCTAAATAAAGAGCTGCTAAAGCTCCTTCATGCCAACAGCTCCCAACACTCGCTAGCCTGATTTTCACATAATGTGGGAGAGGGGACACCAAGCAAGGTGAAATCCCTCAAAAGTTGAGTTATTTTGCCGTTGCATTCCAGCACAGATAATGTTTAATTTTATGACTTCCTGCAAGTCTTTAGCATGAACTGAAAGTTCGTGCAGTGTGACTTCAGGGTATGCCAATTATGTAAATCGGCACTAAAATAACAATGGCAACGTAGTTTACACATCACTGACATTAAATGAGCACTTCAACTTCTAATTGCCATTCCAGTTCAATCTTAGTGGGTCATGCCAGGAAAAAGTCATTTCTTGCCTCAACATTTACTCGCTGTGCCTGGAGCATAGGCTGTGCTGTATGCCCAGCACAGTGTTATCTCCAGGAGCTTTCTATATTAGGATAATGAGCCTTAGAAGGGAGAAACGTGTTTGTGGCTGTTCTGAAGGCCTGCATATGCTCTGGTCTGATATCAACAGGGTCTTGTAGGTTGGCCCCTCTCTGATTTTAAGTATAAATACACTCTCAGAGCCTTCTCTTGGCCATAAAACACATTTCCCTTATACTTAGCAACATCTCAGTCTATTTCAATCTGGAGCTCTCCCCGAGTGCACGGGCACCCACCCACACCAGAACCTCAGCCATGGCCCCCCACCTTCCTCACAGACAGATTTCTCACAAAGACAGATCCAGCTCCGTTGAGGTGGGACCCTGGGATATGGGGAATTAGGCCTTCAAAGTACCATCCCGTAAGCTTTAGTTGTGATCCGCACCTCATCAGCACAAAAACTGACTGAATTCTGCCTTGTGTTCAGGTCTGCTCCACTGCATCACCTGCACACCTGAACTCAGCCAGCTGAAAAGCATCTTTATGATTACAGAGGGAATTAGAGACAGGTGTATTTTAGGTATAATGAAATGAAGGGCAAACATGCCTGGCTGTGCCCACCCAGATTTCCAGCTCCATAAATGCGCTCTTGTCCCACTCCCAGAGCTGTGCAGGGTATTTGAGATGAAGAAACCAAAGCTCAACCAGTGCATTTCCTGCAGCTGAAATTCCTCACAAGCTCTGTGAAAATGAGCAGTTGGGTGGTACACCAGCTAAATATCGAGCCCCATCGATGTGGGCTCCAACAATGTCATTGCATTTTACAGAGTTAATTCAAGAGCAATCATGCTCTTCAGCCCAATTCCTGCTGCCAGAGAGAGAAACCAAGATCAGTTTTAGGAAACCTAACTGTGAATATTTGTTAACCTCCTTTGTACAATTTCACTTCTCCCCCAGGACTTTGTAACTGATTGCTACACTGATTCATTTCTTTCTTCTTTACCACATGCACTCTTCTTTCTGTCCTTTTTTTTTTTTGGCAGGTGTTTAGCCAGTAAGTACTCAATTAGTGGCACCTGCTGCTAATGTTTCATATCCAGGTGTTCCTTGCTTGGACCTAAACACAGCTGATAGATAACAACTTCAGGTGTTGTTGGGTTTTCATAGTAAAAAGTTGCAAAAGTATCCAAATAAGGATACATTTTAGAACAAGGTGAGAGTTCTTTTTCCAGGGTAGACAGCAAAGAAGAAAATACTTTCTTCCCTCAGAGTTTTTTTTACAAATCCTGTACAAAATCACATTTAGATGCTGCCACAATGTAGTGTATTTTTTTTCCAGCCTGGTTCCACTGCAACCAGCATTGCTGGTGGGCAGAATACTTCAGCTGGAGGACCTAGATGAAAAAGGCTTGCTAGGGTTTGCGATCACAGCTTGCAATCCTTATCAAAATGGCCTAAATTCTGATCTAGTTAGAGACACAAGTCTGCAGAAAAACTCAATCACTCGGTGCATTTTTATATATATATTTATATCATGTGAAATTCAACATTTACTACTGGCTCCAGCAGCCCTGTGTGACCAATGCAGAGCACTTTTGAAAATTCCCACTTTAGCCCACTGTCCCCCGGATATGATAAGTATGTGAGACATGAAATATTAATAGCAGTGAGCCTTTTTTAATAGATTTTGCACTTTTCAGTGAATAAACCTCTTGATAAAAGTCTGTGCTGAAGTACGAAACACGGTACAGCATCAAATGTGAGCAGGGCGACGGCTGAAAATGAGTTAAGATGTGTTAGTGATGTTGAGGTTTTGCCTTCGTAATGGGTAGAGATTATCTGAAAGCTTTTCTGTTCCTGAGCTGTGCTTCCTGTTGGCATCTGTGTGAATATGATGTGTGGCCATTCTTTAAAATATTACTTAATACTGTTTTCCAAAGACATATTTGCCTTTTGGTGGTTTGTCTTTTAACTGGCTCTGCTGCACAGCCTGTCTCCTGTTCTGTGTAGGATGGATTCTCACCTGAGAAGATAATTTACAAGAAGGTGATTTGTTTTTTAAGAGAGGAAAAGCAGCTTATCCAGAAATGTCTATTTCTTTTTTATTCACCTTTGCTGAAATCAGGCAGCTCTTCAAAGCTGTTGCTCTGTTCCACAGTGAGTCTCAGTTTCATTCATCAAATCTCAGCTTGCTTTCCATCATAGTGGCAGGGAAATTGGAATTTATCAGGAAATACAATGCAGACCCAGGATTTTCTCCATTTCCAGTATGTCTCCAGTATGCTAGTGAATGATAGCAGTTGCTCCCAGCTCTGTTACATTTGCAAATACAGGCTGCAGCACTCAGTTCATGTGTCTGTGCAGCTTTGAAACTACAAGACAAATTCCTACAACTTGTAATAAAATTACTGGGTGAAGAGGAAAAAGGGAGATTAATATTATAACCTTTTTTTTTTCTGTTTTCCTCTTGATGCTACAAAGTTCCAGATTTCAAAATTCAGTGTTTGACCTGTGGCTTTTATTGTGAAGAGGTGAAAATGCCACAACACCTTGGTACAGCCTGGAGAACAGCCAAGTGATCACTGGACAGATTTCGAGGCACTGCCACCACTGATGCACATTATTTCCATGCAGTAGGAATAGTCAGAGACCATGGCAATTCAGTAGGCCTGAGCTGGTTCAGATCTCAGTTCTCTTCCCAACAACAGGAATGTCCTTTTAACTTTCAGAGTGGCTTGATTTTCCCACCATGGAAATGGGATGATCATGCTGACCCTCACTTGTAAGTCCCTGGAAGACTTTCAAGTAAAAGCACTAGGAGTTAGTCACTGCTGCTGTTTGGGGTTAAATATTAGCTTAATACCAATAATAATCTCAAATAACTGGGATCCCAAGGCTCAGTCTTGCCTCAAAGACAGTGGCAAAGTTCCTACTTGTTTTGGTGGTACAAGCTTACATGTCTAAGCAATGAAGAGACAGGGATGCCAACTCTTCTGGTCAGAAGATTTGGAGCAAAGTGGGATTTTTAATTATATAAGTCTTGTTAGGAAGACAATGAGGTGAGGGTGCTCTCCCACAAGAAAGGGAAATGGCTGCGTCAAAGGTGGTCCACTTCAAGAGCTTATAATTTCATCATTGCAGAGGTGACGTCAAGTAAAATGGAGGATAAAATAAAGTTACGCATATTGCCTTAAGAAGTGCATATTTTAGCAGTGAAACTGGATAATGTTTTGCAATTAAAATAAAATAAAGGCAAGTGTGACGTTCTGTTTAAGCAGATTGGCTGTATGAAGGCTTTATTGTAGCTGCAGATTTAGGGCATATGAAAAGGTTTTCTGTGCTCAGTTGCAGGATGAAAAACATTTCATCATCAGGCATTCTTGTTCTCTAACACTTCTTTGCCTTTGATAGTGAATGCTTGCAATTTTATTTTCTGCTGTAAAGTCATGTTTGGTCAGGTCATTATCATTGCAATTTTTAAACGTCCTCTAGAGACCAGACAGAATTACAGAGCAATAATGAAACTTTGTGCCTGCTCCGTGGCGTGTGCTCAGCACAGGCGATCAGCTGCTGCACCTGCTTGGCGCTGGCAGGAAAGCCATTTGCCAGTTGCTTTCAATCCCATCCCTTGGTCCCAGCCTCCGGAGGGGCCCCGATGGGCACACGTCTCCATTCAGATGCCACCACGGAACTTTCATTTGGGAGCTTGTGTGCTCCAAAATCTACTGTCTGGGAGGGGATCTTAGGAGAACACATCCTTTGACTGTTCCCTCTTGTCCGCACCAGCGGCGTTCCAGAAAGCACATCCCAAACTGCAGGGACTAATTATTAGCAGCTCACACTGAACGGCTTGAAGGTGCTGCTTGTCCTCAGAACATCTGTAACTTTAAAGTCACAGAGTCATAGCCAAAGTCATTTGCCTGTATCCAGCCTCAACATTCCGCTCCAAGGGGAGGAATAACCACTGTCTCCATTTTACAGAAGGAAAGAAGTGGCAGAAACTCCCTTTTTCTGAGAGGTAACAGGGGCCCAAAGACCTTTGGAGGTCACGCTCAGATTTTCAACAATGCATAAGCAGGTTAGACACAGTCTTTTGGTTAAAATCGCAAAACTTCAAGTGAGATGTTCAGTACTCAGCTCGGGGAAACATTTTTGAAATGCCCGATACCAAATCTACTCCCCAATAGTTTCCTGACAAATTCCTGCAGTGCCTTGTTCCCAGTTCTTACTGCAACCTATAAATCCTAGCAGAGATATGATAATCCCATGCAATTACAGAGAAAAGCTCTGATCTGATAAGAGTCTATTTGCACCAAAGAGAGCAGTTTTACAGCCTCGGTCAGGATAATAAAGGTACTGGTCAGGGGATCCATTTGTTCCCAACGTGGATCAGTCTCCATAGGAGAGGGACACAGTGAATTCCCTCGTTTGCTGTGCCATCATCTCCTCCCTTTGCTTTTCTCCAGGCCCCTCTGCAGGATGGGCGTTGTCCAGCCAATCTGCTCAGCACTTTGAGAAAGCCTGGGCCAACCTTTATATTCCTTAATACCTTTAACAGCCTTTGCTCACCGCACCTCAGCTTCCTACTTTTTCTGATATTTGCAGTGACCTATCTACCCTCACTTTATGTGCCTGTTAAAGTAAGCACATCTATCAGCCTGTTCAGGATTAACCTGGAAAAGCAGTGCCATGAAACACCCATGATGTGTAGCATTGTCCAATTCCTAATTCCATTGTTCCCATCACTTCTGCTTTCTCTGCCTGGACTTAGGCAGCCTTGTGTTGAGTTAGTATAGGAGATTTGCCCTTCCTTGCATTTTCTGTTTCCTCTCCAGTACTCAGGTTAGAGATTCAATAAACATCAACATCCACTTAAGGTGGGTATACTAAACACTGCATACATTCCTTCAGTCAACTGTGGAATAAACTCCTTTGAAATAAATCAAAATACAAACAAACAAACAAGCTGGAGAAGCATGGAATAAACTTCATGTGCTTTGTACCCTTGACCATCTCCCTTGTTTTCTGTTTCCCACTGTACATCCCAAACTTCTAAACAAACCCTGACAGCCATTGGGTTTCAAAAAAAGGAACTGCCCCAAAATTTCTCCTGCCCCTCTTTGCCAGAAAGGGCAGCCAGCACATGAATCAGGAAAGGAGTAAGATCACCACAAGCCCCAAATGAATACCTTAAATAATTTTAAACAAACTATGAGTCCTGGTTCAGATGCTCACGCAGCCTAGGAAGAATCCTGAAGACCTGAAACCCAAGTTTGCAAATAAATCCTTGGAAAATCAGGGCTACTCTCTCCATACCAGTGGAAAATTAAAAATCCAAGTTGTGCAATCGAATGTGACATTCATTTCTGCAGCTGGTGGGAAAATAGTTTCCTTACAAAATAAACTTAATAAAAAGTAGACTGTTTTGCATCTCTTTTTTTTTCCCCCTAAGCAACTTCTAAAATGTCAGACATTAATTTTGAGGAGCTGTGATAGATTTAAAAAATACACCACTGTAATAATATGTCAATATTATTTTTTCCTTTCTTCCCTTCATTCATTTACAATATTGGACTCGTTCTGATAAAATAAGCTCAATTTTCCAGGTCTGAAACTGTGAAAAAGCTTTTCTATGAACTCTCCAAAGGAATATCTACTTAAATGCTAGAAAAGAGGTTTATTCCTCTTCAGATGAAGTGAAATCACTGCTACCCCAACTGAATGCCATTTGCTCTGCGGCTTTTCCAAAACTCCATGTGGAAAAGAGGCTCCCAAGCTGCCACATGGACATCATTTAAATTTTTAAGCTTTTAAACTTTTAAAATTTTTAAAAGCACATTAGTGGAAGGACTATCATCATTGTGTTCAGACAAATAGTATTTTCCAATGCCTTTCAAGAGGGGAAGAAGTGCTCCTGGCAACCTCTTCATTAATCCTGCAACTAATAAAAGCATTTCTAATACCACTGCTTCAATATAAATGATGTAATAAAACCAAAAAAGACATATAACTTCCCCTGAATGAGAAGTCTTCAGAGCTTTTCTCTTATTGTAATATTTCCTAAAAGCAGAAGAAACCACAGCAAGAAATCCCATCTTAAGGGAGAAAAGGGAACCCCAAGTTTCTGTGGGGACATGTTCAAGGCCAGGTTGGATGGGGTTTGGATCAACCTGGTTTAGTGGGAGGTGTCTCTGTCCATGGCAGGGCTTCGGAGCTGGATGATCTTTAAGGTCCCTTCCAAGCCAAGTCTGTGACCCTCTGAAGGGAATCTCTGTCTCCCCCTTGCTGAGCCAGTGGTGTGGAGTGGGCAAGTGGAACTTGGCACCTGCAGCTTGGAGGATTTCAGGCCGGAAATGGGGATTCAGGGGGCAGAGTGCCTCTGGTTTCTTCCCAGGTTACTGAAACTGCAACTTTTCCTTCACTTGTGTGGAAAACACTATTTATACCCACCTCAAGGTGTTAAATACAAATGTAGGTGCAGCAATGCCAAACTGATCTGTCATATCACTGCCCAGCCTCAGAGATCTGACACAAGTGAGCCTTACTCCCTGCTTCCTTCCCTTCCCACAGCTCCATGTTCCTCGTGAGCCCACTGCATTTTCACAGAAGCAAAACCCTCTTCTTCCAAAGCCCAGGGCAAAATCCCATGGGAGCAAGCTAGACCCACAGCTCTGTTTGTACCTCTTCCTCTGGGGCTACATCTCTACTAGTAAATCCAGTGTGCCTGGGAACATTCCTGGGCACGGAGGCCAGCTGGCATGGAAAAGCCTGCTTCACTGCTGGCTTCCTCAGCAGGATGGCTGCATGCAAACTGCTGCTTGGGGATGGTCCCAGGGGTGTTAGAACAAGCCACGGTGAGAAACCACCCGGGAGAGCTTCCTGGCCTGGCCCAAAGGCACACCGGGGGTGTCCTGACAGAGTCACAGACACTGGCTTTGGATGTGTTCCCAGGCACTGCAGTGTGGACCAGTGCAGGTGTGCCCAAGGCCATGCCCACTTCGCTCTGCCCAGAGGATGCAGGACGTGGGTTAAGGCAGTCACCACTTCAGTCAGCTGGTGGGGATTTCACCCAGTGCTGAACACTTTTATCTGCACAGGAGCTGTTGATAAGGGAGCGTTTAAAGGTGCCCAGAGGGGAAACCACTTGAAAGCAGAGCTGTGGTGATCCAGAGCGCAGCTCTGGGGCAGGTGGGTGGGATCCCAGGGAGTCAGAGGTGTGGGGAGCACCCAGAGCTCAGCCATTCCCACACAGGGGCTGAGGGGTATGAGATGTGAGGGTTCCTGAACACCCAGTGCTCAGCCATTCCCACAGAGAGGCTGAGGGGTATGAGGAGAGAGGGTTCCTGAACATCCAGGGCTCAGCTATTCCCACAGAGAGACTAAGGGGTGTTTGCCACAAACTGTGCACAGGTTTGCCAGGATTGGTGGAGCTCTGCATTGGCACCCCTATCGCAAATACCACAACAGAGTTCTGCAGTGTTTGATCCACAAGCTGGTCCAAACTGGCACCCAGCTTGTGACTGGTATTCTCTCCATCAGGGTGCAACTCTATGGCCATAAAACCTGTCCTGGCTGAAGGGAGCAGGGAAAGGGATCTTCTTTTCCTCCCACTTCCTCACTGAGGGCCTCCTCCCCTACACACGCCAAGCCATCTCCTATCTCAGGTCTCTCCAAGTTAGGATGAAACTTCTCCAGACACTTAACCTAACTGATTATTTTCTTTGGCCCAGGTTAGGGAGCAATTGTGCTGCTCTGCTGGCAGGTGAAAGGGGGGAAGCAGCTCCAGGGCGAAGGACAGGAGCAGGGGTTAGCAGTTGGCTTGGCAGAAGGTGCTACTCCCAGGTGAGGATATGTGACCAATACCTCTTTGGGCAGGTTTTTATCTCAGTTTTGGGTTTGTTTCTTTTTCTAATAAAAGCTCACCAATGGGTGTAAAGATGTTTTTAATGGGTTCACCAGACAAACACATGGTCCCAAATTCCTCTCAAAAGCAGTTTGTCCTAGAGACATGATTCAGTCAAACCTCAATCAAGTTTTATTCCTTCAATTCCATAAATTGGGCAGGAGGTATCAGGGTTTCTGCACAACCACAGCAAAGCCACTTCTCCCATCCATGCTGCAGTTGGACAACCCTTATTTGGGTACAGGCTTGTCATTTCCCATAGCTAATTCATCCCAGAGATGAAGGACCCTTCTCTCCTTGCTGTATCTGCCCTCTCCTCAGCACAGGAACTTTCTGAGGCCAGCTGGGCTGCCATGAACAGAGTCCCGAACAACACAGCTGATCAAAACACAGGCTGCCACCGTCCCTCCCAGCAGGTACCTCCTTCCCAGCCCTGCTCCCTCTCTTCTGCCAGAACTGCTGCCACAAACAGGTTCAAAGAGCTGGTTTGTCTGAAAAACAAATCCTTCTTTAAGCACGTGCACCGCACTTCACTCAGTGGGGTCCTGATCAAACTTGGAACTTCTACATTACAAATACATCATTTCCTTTATATTTAAATGCAACGTAAATTCATTTAACAAGTAAATCTCAGTTAAAATCTTCAACTTGTAATCCAGGATTTAACAATCTATAGGAGCCACATTCCTATCCCTGCCATAGCTGAAGGTACAGTAGCTAATGTCTCAGCTAACGTTGTTTTGTTCAAAATCAAATGAGGTTCACATTAAGCCCACAAAAGAAAATAATGATTGATGATCTGGCCTGCACAACTACAATTCTTTTAGTAATAAAAATATTTTGTAAGTTCATTTATTTTTGAGATCAAGCAATGAGTTTGGAGCGACATAAAATGGTTCCAATTAGATTTGAGTAATTGCCATTTTGAGTGAACATAAGCTTTTCTGGTTAAAAATAGGGCAATAAAAGCTCAAATAAGCTCATATCTGATGTTTAAGCCTTCAAAGCTTTTTGCCTTTTTTTCATCCTCTTTTTCTTTTTAGTGTGAGAGAGATACACACGAGGGGAGGAGCAACAAGGATGTATGAAAAAAGAGGAGTGATTTTCCCAAGCTGATTTCCTAGGTGACCCTGGGAATGCTGCCCATGTGATCTGCACCAACTGGATCAGCAATAGCACGAGAATCCAGATCTTCCACAGCACCCGTAAAGTAAGTGGTAAAGGGGGGAAATGCCAGCAAAGCACAAATTTGAGAATCTCACCCTAGAGATTCTCAGGAAGACCACGAATGATCAAGGAGAGATGGATTATTTCTGATTTCATTGCCCAAATGTTGTTAGATATTTAATCTCCTGTGCCCAGCCAAAGGTCTACAAAAGTTGTCTGCAACAGCCTCTACCAGTGGTTTAATCTCCAGAGTGCAATCTGCTCCTAATTACAATCAGAACATAATTACAGATTCCCATTTTTATATAGGTTCTTTGGGGTCTGAAAATGTACTAATGTGACACAGGACATTTTTTGCTTTAGCTTAGTTTTGGTTTGCAGCTTTTTAGCGTTCTTGTTTGAAGGATTGGAGATGAACAGGAAGTCTAAATCCAGTGAAGTTGTAAGGCTCAGCTGAAACTGTGAGTACTCAACCCAGCTGAAGACCTACCCCATCCTAAAAACAGTTGTTGCTTATGTTGGCATTTCTGGGACTCATCCCGGACTGAACACGACAAAACACAGGGATCTTTTCCTTAAAGTCTCCTCTGATCCCCATGTGGGCTCTAGCTTTAGACTTTCTCCTAACTTTGTAAATATTTTTCCTTAACAATGGTTCAAGAACAAAAGGTGTAGCAGGCAGGAAATGTCAATATTTGGCTTTGATGAGAAACAAGTGTCTCCTCTCTCTTACTTAGAAAGGATTGTCTTTTATAAGCACTTCTGCCAAGAAAGCAGAGGAGCACTGGAGTGCCAAGGCAGGTAAGCACAGCCACCCAAAGCACTGGTCTGGACACTTCTACTTCTTTAAAAGAAGTAGAGAAACTCATTTTTCACTAGAGAAACTCATTCAGCAAATATTTCCCTGAATCTGGGAATGACAAATTCCTACTGGTCTGCAGTCAACTCTGGATTACCTACAATAACACCCAGAGACCTCCCCTGAAACAAGCTGAACAGACCAATGCATATTTTGAACGTCTGATATCTCTTCTTTTTTTTGAGATTCAAACAAGCAGACAAAAGCAAACCATGTTTTCTGCTCAAAAGAAGTCAGTACCCTAAATAGTGCATAGAGAATGGAGAATTGTCCTCGGTTAGTGGGAATTGAGGCACAGGGAGGTTTAAGTCACACTTTCCCATGGATTAATATCTTTTTGTTGTCCCTTTCATGCAGAAAAAAGGAGGCTCTAAATGCAGTTGGCTGTCTGCTTCACCACAATTCAAGTCAATTGACTGTGCTGGGGAGCCGCAAATGTTTTCTTTCCTCATAAATTACCTTCATTAGCTATGTAAATAGAACCCTAATGAGATACTAATTAGCTGTGAAGATTTCGATCTCAAATAACACAAACAGTTGTGCTGTAACCATCTGTTTGTGTTTGCCAATGCGCCAGCACGTGCCACCAACCTGCCAGCAGCACAGCGTGCACTGCACACACACCTTAGACATGGACTGGAAGTGAGCAGCGTTTCATCAATACCTGCCACCTTCTCCTAAAGTATTTGTGAGGCTGCACCCTCAGATCAGCTCATTCGTCCTTGCTTCTCAGGCTCCAGGAAGTTTTCCTTCCGGTCATTTTATTAGGAGAACTGGAGGAGTACACAGAGAGTTGGTGGATGGCCTAAAGGATTTCACAGGATCACAGAATAATTTGGGTTGGAAGGGACATTTGATGGTCACATGGTTCAATCCCCCTGCAATAGGCAGGGACATCTTCAGCTGGATCAGGTTGCTGATCAGCCTCACCTTGAATGTGTCTGGGGATGGAGCATCTACCACCCCTCTTGGTAACCAGTGTTTCACCCCCTCATCATAAAAAATTTCTTATTTATATGTAATCTAAGTCTACCCTCTTTTAGTTTAAAACCATTACCTTTCACAATGGGCCCTACTAAATAATCTCTCCAAATGTCTCTTATAAGCCCCCTTTAAGTACTGAAAGGTTGCAACAATCCGAACAACCCCAACTCTGCCCAGTCCTCTGACTGCCTTTGTAGCCCTCAGTTTTTCACTGGTACCATCAAAAGCAAAATTAAAGAGCCCAGCAGGAGCTGCCATGGATGTCTATCTCACTAAAATGAAGTATCAATAACCTAGCTCACACTCGATGAAAGAGCCAGTCTGAATTATTTACTCTATGTCATACTTCAGGTTTTCATTTCAATATATGGTGAGATGTATGATAAATAATTCAGCAGCACGACAAATTAAAATGCAGTTTCAAACCCCATTGTCTTTTCTACTCTTAAGTGAACAGTCCCGTTTGCAACGATGGCTTGATACTCTATTTTTGCAAAAGGTTTTTCAACCAGAGAGGCATAGAGGCACACAAGTTTTCCATTGCAGCAAATCTTATCCAGCTTGAATCATTTAACAGCCCATCCTCCTTGAGAGACACTAATGAAATGCAGCTTGGGCAAGAAGGTCAAATGTACCTGCAGCAGGCTGGCCCAGGAGCAGGCGGTTTGTGTGCTCCAGCTTTTCCCAGGGGACCTGCAAGGCTGTGAGGACTCTTGTCCTCTCACTCACATTATTCTTTTGTGTGCCAAATAGATTCTCAGAGATATTTTATTTTGATTTCTAAGTTTTTCTCTTCATTCATGGTCAGTTTTGTAGGAAGATCTGGGAAATAGAGCTGGCGTTTTAACCTGTCCAGGCACCCTTTTTTTTTGTGTTGGGATGACAGGGTAGAAGGTTTCTGCTTCTACTTTCAACAGTCATGGGTTCAATAGAGGGGTTGTTGCTTGGTCTTGCAACTGATTTTTACCAGCCTTGAAAAATTCTTCATGTCCACCTGTCAAGATATTTGCCATCCACTTTATGGCAAACAAAGGAAGCACTTATCAATATTCCTCCTTGGGACCTCCACAGGGACATCTCTTTAGACATAAATGCAGGTTACAGTAATTCAAATTTTGTTGCTCAATGGGTAACACCTCTGCAAAATTACAACCTCCTGAGCTACAGAATTTGCAATATTCCGACTTGCAAGAGAGATAAGTCTAAGGTCCAATATTTCCTGACTCATCAGAATTCACAAAAGAAATCTTTGTACTGTATAAGGGAAGACATTCCAAGTTTCTGTCCATGAAAGAGCCTTTAAAAATCATGACATGTTTATGCAGAGTAAAACAATTTTAGGTCAGTTTAGGACATTCTGTCCCTATAAAATCTGTACTGATGAACTTGTGTCCAAATGAGAGGAAGTCTATATGTTGTAACAAGAATGTTTGACAAAACTGTATTTAAAACAAAACCTTCAAAGCCTTTGACCCATAGCCAGGGCTTTATACAGTGGTCTGCAAACAAACTCTTGTTTGCTGTTTTGTTTAGAATTGGCTCATGGCTCATCTGTTCCGAAATCATGGGCCTACCTCAGAGGTTTGGTGATGAAAACTGCTCCCAGTCAAAAGGCTCTCCATGGAAACAAAGTTCCATCAGACACAATTGTTCAAGGGGCCTCGAAAAAGTTTCATTTGAAATACTCTGCATCTGATTATCTTATGCCTCACCAAAGGCAAAGCAAAGACTTGGAAAGAGCCCTGCCTGTGTTGCTGTAATACCTGGAAGCAGCAGATGACGTGTGTGACCCCAAAGTGGGTGTCCTCGGCCCTGTGCCCAGCAGGAAAAGAGTGGAAGTTCCCACAGTGGGCTGGGATCACAGCGAGCTCCCATCACCCAGCCCGTAGTGCAGGCACGAGCTCCTAGTGACATTACTGGTGAAAGGCTGTCCCACTGCTGAGCAGGGAGAGAGCCAGGAGCCCAGGGCAGCCAGGGCAGGAGCGCATTTACCTTTCCCTCAGAGGCAGAAAGGCTCCCAAGTACAGCCTCGGCGGGATTTCCCCAGAAAGGAAACAGCTGCTGCCCAATCCAAGGGCTGCTGCTTTACCTGAATTTAAAAAGGAAAGGAAGTTTCTTTAGGTTTCTGGAGAATCAGAAACCCTGGATTTCTGCCAGCCTTAGCAGAATCCCCTATATACACATGTCCAGATAATGTATCTGTATGGATAGTTTATCTCTGAGAGCTCTCCAGCTGAAAAAGCTGAGAAAGAGCACTTTAATATTGGTCCCCAAGGTGAGATGAACAGAAATCTGTTTGACATCAGTAAGGCTGCAGTAAATGGGAGTATGAAGTGGCTGGACTTTCCCCACTGCAGGGAAAGATTCCATCAGGCTGGGACTCAGTTACATGTTGAGTCCGCAACATGTTGCATTAAGAACAATGGGCAAATCATTCTGTGCAATGGGCTTCAGCCTCTGCACCTGAAATACTCAGTTAAATAGCTACCAGGCATTGCACAACCCAGTTTATACATTTTAGGATGTGCTGACATGCCATATTGCCTAAGCACTTGGTCAGAAAAAATAACAAACATTATTGATATTACAATAAGACTTGCAAATTATAGATGTCTGCAATTACATTAAATTAAAACCTGGTGCAGTTCACAATACTTAGATGGGGCAGCATGAAACAGGAACTCTATTACAATTAAACTGCTTCAGCTTAAAGGTTTGGACGTTTTGGGTGTTTGGATGTAAAAATAAAAACTTCAAATTTATATCAATAACTTAGTTCTGTGGAACAAACTTTACTTTTCACAAGAAAATAGTTGCAACTGCAGATTTTGCTAGTCAACCCTGTGGTATTATGACACAATTTGTCAGGCTGATCTCTCTGATACTTCTGGTGCTACTTTAGAGCACAGTTCAGAATTGGAATCTGGTTCTTTGCTGCCCAGAAATCATTTTTTTGAGTATGTACCTTTTTATAAACCAAAGCTAGGATTGCCCCATGAACCAGTTTTGTTGGCTGGACCACTGCACATGCAAGAAATAAAGGCAGCAGCATCTGCCTGAAGTTACCCCTCAGAGCTTAATTAATACCAGGGGTTTCACCCTTGTATTAATACTTTCCTCTTGAATTGAATGGGACCTGACCTTGTCACAACAAGATCAGGGCAAGTCTATGAAAACAATGTTATGACATCAAAGCCAAAACAAAGGAATGTCATCACATGTGTCAGAGGAGGACACGATGGGGTCCTCTTACAGTAGCAAAAAAGTGTCACTGAGAGTCCTGGGACACCTTCTTGGCTACAAAGGCTTCTCTGAAAAGGGCAATGGGAGAACCTGGAAGGTGGCAATTTCTTTAAAAACCAGGGGGTGTGGATGCAGTCCCTAGCTGGAATAAAGAGGCTGTACTGACTCTAATGGGGCTGGGCAGATTCACATCTGTAGGAGATCTGCTCCACTGCAACCAAACAGTGGAAAGGATCTATAAATTAAAACACTGCCTCACTGCAGGGCACACAAATTCATCAGCGCCGTGCTCAGGCATTGCTCCCTGTCCCTCAGCATGTAAATAGGGCCACAGCATTTTCATTTGTGGCTAAGAGCTCTCAGTTCCTCGTGCCCCTCTCCGATGTGAAAACCCCCACTTAGGGCTGGTTACTTTTCCGCCTGATGCTTGGCTGGAAGAGCCACACTGTGAAATCCCTGTTCCCAGCAGCCACTGCCTCACGGGGGGGGAGTTCCCTGTGCCCCCTCCCCTCCAAGATTTAACAGTACAGCCTTAGAAAGGGGATTTTCCAGTATAAACAGAGCTAAGCCAAACTCTTCTCCTGGCCTCTCCATGCCCCAGCCCATATTTGCCCCATGTATAATTACCTGTGGATTTCACCTAGAAGACAGAGGATTTCACTTATAGCCCCAAATAGGCAGGCTCTGACGTAATGGCAGTCTGAGGAATATAGGTCAGGGAGGTGGCCTGGCCACTGGAAATGAATTTTGGAAGCAGAATAAGCAACCTTGTTAGAGGAGAAGATACTAATCAGCAGTGGTCCTTGGATCTAAACATTTCACCTCCAGCACTCTTGCAGCTACAGCCCTCATCTGTTTCACTTTCCTATTTTAAGTTCCTGACTCACATCCTAAATATTGACTTCTATTTTTCTATTAGCACTGGATTTTCAGCCTCCATATTGACTTTGACTGTACCTATGGTTGATACTAAGCCTCTCAGGTCAACAAACTTTTATAGCTGTTAGCTGCTCAAACCACAGCGGGCAGGAACTGGCACTATAGAGCAGTAGCTAGAAGCAATATTATTGGGAATTATAAATTATTCCTCTGCCTGAACTTTTCCTCTTATTCACATAGCTACATTCATTTTTAAACATGTGGCAAATGAATCGCACAGCGAGGACAATTGGGACTCTGTGATTTGGGGAGCAGGGATGGATTCTCCCCTGGGAATGGCAGAGTAATGCTGGAGTCACAGCTGGGGTACAGCAGCACAATTTGGGCCAGAGGACAGACAACACCCAGCCAGAGGATCAGAAGCCCCAAATCCATCTTAGCTGCACACACAGACCCCTAATGTCTCCTTTGGCTGACATTTTAGCAGCCCACGGAACTGAGCTGTTGCAACCAAACATCAGAGAGACTTAGCCATCCATCATTAGTAAAACACTTCATGTATGTAAGAAACAATAACAACATTAAAAGAACATTATGGCAGTGACAAAGCCAAGCCTAAAAAGCGAGGAAATGCAGCAATTAAGATTAACTTATGCCTCACAGTAGAATATTTTTCTGCAGACCACATACTATTTTTTGGAATTAGGACCCATGCTCGGGAGCAGGGACAGGGAAGGTCCAGCTGGCAACAAGATACGTCAAGGATTGTGACACATTTAGATGTGAGGGGAATTGTATAAAGCTGCATCCCTTAAAACATGTCCCTTTGGGTGCTGCTGCCCCTGGGGTCTTGCCCAGCACGTGTCCCTGCACAAAGAGCTCACAGAAAAGGCTGGTTTCCTGCCATCCCCCCTGTGCCACTCAACCTCACAGACAGCCAAAATGTCATCCGGATTTATCTTCAATTTTAAGTCCGTGCCATGTTCAGTTTAATGCTTTCTAAAAAGTTGTTATCACTGAAGGAAATGATTACTGGGATGATAAGCTATGAATGACTTATTCATGCAGTATTTTCGGTCCTTCATCAGTCTACTAGATCTTGTGCTTATGTTCCAATCCTTCACATACTGATTAATTTTTCATGTGCTACCAGGCCTTTTTCAAGCAAGGACTGCCAAACTAATGCAATCTGGTCATTTAGTAAGCTGTTCCTTTCCTTTTTTTGTTTTTCTTACCCCATGCCTGGAGTACAAGACCCTGGAAGGAAGGAAGGGTCTGTCAGAGAACTTGTATGATATTTGTGATTTATTATTAATTGCTGGCACAGCAATCCCTGCAGGTCACAGGACCCTGCCTGTGCTAAGCAACGTCTGGATGCTGTGCTGGGCAATAGATTGAGTAGGAAAAGGGCTTTTCCCAGCCTTTCTGAGTAGGCAGTGTCCCCCTCCTATGTAATGGGAATGGCAATAAAGTGCTGGCTGACCAAGTGAACGGGGGGGCTGTGCTGCAACAGAAACTGGGCAAGTATCTGGAGCTGAACCCTCCACAGCAAACCTAGGAAACAGGCTTTTCCCTCGCCTCAAGTCTGCAGAATTACGGTTTTCAAGGATTTACCACTTAATGGCAAAATTCTGGCCCACAATTACTCTGTGTTCTCCCTGCCAAAGCACATACATGAGCTGTAATCAGAGAGCGGCTTTTTTCCCGTCCTCCCTCCAGCTTTGCCATGAGGTGGAAGAAACTGTGATGGGTTGAGCTTGCTTTGCCCTGCCATGCCAGGAATGACACGTGCCTCGTCCCAGCAGCTCAAATCCTGCTGCAGAAAGCCCCAGACTTGCAGCACACAGCCCATGGCCCCACCAAAAGCAATGGACATCCTTCTATCTGCCCCTTGTGGCAGGATCAGGGCTACAAATACCATGAGAAGAGAGCAGAACATGAAATAAGTGGTGCTCCAAGGGAAGTGGCCAGCACTGGTGCTCAGAGTGGGAACTAACCCTGCTTTGGCAGAGACTCCCTGCACAGCTGTAGCCAAGTCTCTCAGGTATTTGATAGTTTGATTCCTCACCTGTACAACAAGGAAAAGGTAATCCTGCCTTCAGCAGAGCACTTTGAGGGCAACTGCCCTGGGTTCTGGAAGGGACTCTGATATACAGATGTATAATAACCCTCAGGTACCTAAACCTGATCCTTCTGGTGGAAACATTTATAGCCCTTTAGCTCCTAATTCCAGCTCTACATTACCACAGCAGCAAGATGGAGCAAGATAAGCCTGCTGTCTTATCCAGAGTTCTCAAGCTGATCAGTGAACATTTTGGCTTTGCCAAGCCAGCATAATCACTTTCGTGTTCCCCCCCCTATTCTGCAAGCAATGCAATGATCAGGCATTGAGAAAAAAGAAAAAAAATAAACAAAACCAAAAACAGTGACAGACAAAAAGCAGTGCTCTGTGAGCTACCTGTTGCCATCAGGGTCCCAGGTGACCCAGGCTGGCTCTGCTGTGTGCCTGCAATCAGCGTGGCTTGTGTGCTCTGAACAGCTTGTCCTTACCCCATCACTCCACACATGGGAGACTATCCCCTTATTGCCCTCACCCAGGGCCCTGACCTCAATTATTAACTGCATTTAGCAAGGACATTATTAAACCTGACTCTCTGCTCCCAGATGAGCTATCAGGTGTCTCTCTTTAACCCAGCAGGAACCTTTTTCTCACCCCATGCCCTTCTTATTACCCTTTAATGTGCCCTGAAGCCTCTGGAGCAACTCTGTCCACCCCAGATAATGTCATTTCTAGAAGGAGAGGGGGAAAAATAAGAGAAGTCCATTCCTGAAGATTTTTTCCTAACTGGCTCTAAAATGTCGTTTCCATTTCCTTTCTATTTTAATCATCCATCTCTAATAACAAATTCTAAAAACCAACAGGTCTATCCAGTCACAGCAGAATGCTCAGCTGTGGATTAAACCACGTTACAGTTTTTAGCAGGACACTACTCCTTTATACCTGTGAAAAATGATCGCATCTGTCTATTATGATTAAAAAACAAGGAGATATTAATAAGTAGCTACTAATTAGCTTGCATTTTAATCACGGCTTTTATGCCAAACAAACACAGGAGTGCCACTGAAACACAATATAAAATGTCAGCAAATGTCTCCACTTTAGAGCTTGGCAAGTGCAGCTTGCAATGTGCTGATGACACCAGGGCACGGAAGGGCATTGGGCAATGCTCCCTGCTCCTCTTGGGCTTTGGCACCAGGGAAAGCACCAGGCTGTGGCTGGGGCATAACCCCGCAGCGAGTGAGAGTAGTCTAAGGCACCTTGGCTTCTTGAGCAGCACCAAAAGCCCAGTGGAGGCTGTTCCAATGCCTGAGCCAAGGAGAGCTCATAATCTCTGACCTGGTTTTCTACTTCCTCACTCCTCTTCTGCAGGTTTTCTAAGAGGGATGTGTCAGGGTTCATCTCATGTTGGCGAGGAAGCACCCCTGTGAAGCACACCCTCAAAATGCACAAGCTGTTGATATCATCAGTGTTCCTGCATCTCCCTGCAGCCTCTGCATCCAGTAGCAGTGGTGGCTGCCAGGCAGCAGTGCAGCTCTCCCATTTCCTCATTTCCAGCCCCAGGCACAGGCACCGTGCCAGCAGTGCCCCTTGCAGTGCCCCACGGCTGCACCCTGCCAGACCTCACTCCCTGCTCCATCTGGGCAATCTCCTGTCCCTCCCAACACCACCTCATGCCAGAAGAGTTCCTCTGGGGCTGCACTTCTGAAAACAACCACCAGACTTTTCACGCCCAGTACTGTCCTTTACTATGTGTCAGTAGGGTGCCCAGCATCCTGAGGCCCTCATCTCCTCTAGAGCCCCTAGGGGCTGCTAGATTGCAAAAAATACACTCCAAAGACCAGCTGGAGAGCAAAACATTCCTCAAACCTATCCTTCCACTTGTGGCAAGCAGCTGAAAAATGCAGCAGCCTTCAAACAAAAGCCTATGACTGAATACTGCAAGCACGACTAACGTTTCATGGATAAGAATGCTCCCGCCCCTCAAAATATTTGTTTTCAATACCCACAAAGCAGTATAATGTCATTTAGCGAGGAGAATTCTGGCAGTCCATGCACAATCTGGCAGAGCTACAAGTACTGTAGGTGTTATGATACACACACAACATGGTTTACAAATAGAAAGCAGTTTCCAGAGTTCTTTAATATATTCTAATTTCCCCTACCTCTACCCAAAAAAGCTGCAGTTATGAAAATACTGTTGCATACTGAAATATTAAACTAGAAATCTGAAGAGAGTTGTTTTTTTAAAAAAGCTCTCTTTTCAGCTATTCCTTCTCCTCTCTCTCTTTTTTTAAGTCAGGTATGTTTTTAGCAACTTAAACAGGTTGGGTTACCCACGAGAAGTAGTAATTTTTCCACCTAGCAGATTGAGGCATTCATACCCTCTTCAAACATTTCTAAATTTATTCTCCAGTATTATTCAAATAGAAATATTTGCATGCACACCCTGAATTGGATAAAACCCTTTTAGTATTAACTCATGGGTAGAAACCACACAAATGAAGAAGATTAAAAAATGCACCTTCTTTGAATTCAAGGTGCCTTTGCAAGAAGTCCTTCTAAAGAGCCATCCTGTCTCAATTGGTTATTATTTCTTCATTTGGGAGGAGAATCCTGCATCCTTACCTGGCTAACAGCCACACAGGCAGGGGGTTATTAACCTAATTTACAGGTGGGAGACCAAAGGAAAAAGAGATCAAGTGAACTTTGCAAGGCCACCTGAGACACCTGTGTCATTTCCAGAGCAGTTTTTTTTTTTTGCTCAAGTCCCATGCCTCAGTCACAACACAAGGCTTCCTTCCCAAGAAATCTCGTCAGCTGCTTCTTGTGGATTTTCCAGGAGCAAGGAAGTTGGATTTAATTTTTGTAAGTCTCTGAGGTCACCAGCTTCACTCTTAGGTGAAGTGACCAGACTCAGTTTCAGGAACAACCCCTTTGTGGAGCACTCAGGCATGAGCAGAATCAACCACTGTCCAGTTAAACATCCATCCAAATAAACTCCCTGTGTTTGGGTGCTTCCAAAGCAGACCTCCACACAAAATCACAGTGGAGACCCCAGCCTGATGCCACGAGGAGCATGCCATGGATGCATCCTGCAGTAACACTGGCACAGTAGTGGCATCCTGCACCTGAGCCATGGGGGCCTTGCCTTCTCGGGCAATGCCACAGGACTGGGCACATCACTGAGCAGTTCAGCACAGAGCTGAGCCTTCTGCTTCTGTCAGCACCATCTACACAGTGACATCCACACTGTGAGGGTACATGGGAAGTTTCTTCTGGGAGCATGGAGAAATGGGCAGATGTCTGCTGATGACATCCCAAACCAGTGGCATAGATACTTCCTAATACAAATGGAGATGTTTCTAGTTTGTCTCAGAGGATAATCTCCAGGAAATGCAGTATTTCCAATTCACTCATTTGGGATGGGGGATTAGCAACTAGGGAATGAGTTCCCCTATAGGGAGAAGAGCAAGGTAGAGGAAAACTGCAGCCTACAATCAGGTTTGGCAGGCTGCGCTACTGCAGGAACAGGACAACCTCAGGGAGCAGGACCTGGAACCTACTGGGGTTTCTCAGCCTTTGTGACCTGTTTATTCCCACACCCTACTGCATTCAATCCATCTGTTCCACAAAGAAGAGCAGCCTTTCCAACTGTGAGCTTCTATCCATGCTCCCAGTATGGAACATCTCCCAGATATCTTTTAATTGCCACACATGAGGCAACCATGAGGCTCCGTGTAGGTTGTGATGAGGGATAAGCTCTTATGCTGCACTGCTAAAGAGAGGATGACGTGAGGCTGAGAACAAGGCAAGAGCAGTGTGGGACCTGTGTATCAGCTGCAGATCACTGCCACAAGGTCTGTCTGTAGCCTCAGGACAAAAACTGAGAGAATAAGTTGGTACAAATTACATGAATTACCTAAATAATGCTTGCTAGAAAATTACATCTCCGTGCTGCCATCCGTTAGCCTGCAAGCAGCTCCGCAGACAGCAGAGGAAGTAACACAAAAATAAAATATTACCCAGCAAAAGGTGGGGCTGAATGATTGTGCCTTTAGCATTTCTTACCTGCCTGCAAATAGACTCCCACCTTTACAACTCTCTGTATTGGGCCAGATTATCACCTGAACTGAACAATGCTGATTTAGGTTAGCTCTGACTCCATGATTTACAAGCATTTGCTGAGGGTCACTATGGCCTGTGCTGTCTCCAGGCTGTTTGCAGAGATCTGTAGTACAGCCTGTGGTGTTTCCCCTCCTGCTGCTGTCCCAAGGTAAGGGATGGTGAGCACAGTGTTCCAGCACCATCCAGCCATTTGTGACTGGCTCCTTAACCTCACTCTTCCCCTTGCAGATCCAACCTGGGAGACACAAACCTGACCATCAGTCGAGTCTCCAGTGGAGGTGAGTCCCAACCCAGCAGACCATGTGGATGAGTCCTGAGGAACTTAAGCATGTGCTTAAGTTCTCTGCTGGATCAGTGCCTTTGCAACCAGTCTGACTGCTTTGTTAGCAGCGCTGAGCAGGAGGGCTGAGCTCCAACAGGAAATAGCAGCTTCCCTTTGAAGTCCTGCCACTGATGTTCACGTAGGTGGGACTTCAAAGAAGAGCCACTGCTTCCCCTCCCAGTATCGGAGGCCCCAGTGTTGGAGAAGCAGTACTGCTGGTTTTAATTGCACGAAGGGATGCTTTAGGGCGGACGATTCAGCCCTTCTCAGAAAAGGGACAACTTGAAAAAGTTCCCACCTGCTGGCAAGAGACCCAAGGAGAGGTGAACCCTTACCCCAAAATACCCTTTAAAACAAAGGTCTGTGGAAAGGAATCTCATTCCCTTCTGTTACCTGTTTTCCACTGAAAATTACCTTGTGAATATCTGGAGCTGCACTCCTGGCCATTGTGAGGGCCCCTCGCCAACTGGATGTGGATGAGGAACGGCCAACCTCAGCTCCCATAACAGAGATCACTGGAAAAACTGACTTCAACACCAGCCAAACTGAGCCAACATGAGGAAATAGCCCCACAGGCAACCTACATGGCTGATTCTGCTGCTGACTGACAGTGCAACCATGCACCGGAGCTCCTGTAATTTCTCCGTATCTCTTTTCCTTGAGGGAAAACAAAGCAGAGAAGTCCACATCCTAAATGGTGTCAATGAACTCAAATGACATCAAAACGTGACTCCACCTCTTCTCTTGCAGATTGCCAATATCCATCTATTTTCTCAATCTTCAGCCTGAAGCAAGACCCAGTCAGAGGTGAGAGGGACCAGACTCTTAACACAGAAAACCCTGTGGACCATGGACCACTCCAGAGAATCAGCCAGGATTCCCAGAAATAAGAGAAACAGTGCAGGGATTGCACGGATTTGCAAATCTCTTCCATGTTCACATTGGTTCTTTTCTGCTCCCTGAATTCCCTTCATGCATGCAGATTCCATACATTTCTCCACTCAAAAGCCAGCTACTCGAGCAGGCACAGATTTTAAAGAAAGATGAGTAATTATGTGTTCTTCAAGAAGTGAGTCCTTTGTGACCTCACAACACAGAGTTCAGCTGAGCTCTGCTGTTCTTGTCACCAATTTCCCATAACCTGGTCATCTGCCCTGGTCACTTTGTGTTTTGTAGCTGCTCACACACTTGCACATTGCTTTTGAAACAAACTTGAGTCAGCAGGAAAGAAGTGTATGCCAGTGGAGATTAATAAGAGCAGGAATTTTAACCCCAGTAAAACCAGCTAAGCAAAGATGTGCCCCAAAAATGCAGAGAGTTCTCGGTGCCAGACCCTGAGGGGCTGACAGCAGCAGTGCAGTGTGACAAGACTGGACTTGACCACTCAGATGATCCCAGCCCAAACCCTGGTGTCTGCTCTGGTGTGAAGAATGACCAAAAAGCTTAACTGGAACAATTCCTGGCTCAGGAAAAATAAATATGGGAAGTCCCTCGTGTGCCTTTCAGCAACACAGCTATGGCTCTGCTTAACCAGTTCAACAGCAGAATAACCTGCATAGAAATGTTTGAAAAGAGATCTCTTTTTTGTCAATAGAAAAGTGATTTTTTCAAGACATTTCCCTTAGACTTTTGAAGTTCTCCCAAAAAATGCCAATGAGCATTCTCAGCCAAAACTATGCAACTATTCTATAATCAGCAGTTTCCCATTAAAGATTTTTGAGATTTAGGAGTCTGGGGGTTTTAATTGCTTCTTTTTTCTGAGTACTTAACATTTTCCACTGAGGGAGGAAAAATATTCTGGTTAAGTGTTGGTTTCCTTGCAAGGTTGAGAAGGGCAAGGGGGAGGAGGGGTCGCTGTATTTTTCCTTAAAGACACAAACATTCTCTTATGACTGAAGCCACCGTGCACTTGTGAGCCTGACAAATTTAGAGGACTTAAAATCAATCAATAAAAAAAAGAGCTTGACCACAAGGGAAGTTCTGGTCAACCTTCAGATTTACATCATAGACGACATTAATTTTATAACAGCCTTAAAAAATTAAAATAGAAAACTCATCTTCTTGGAAAACAGCAGTTATTTTCTTCCCCTGCTCAGATATTTTTATAAGCCTGGTTCCACCAGCCTCACTCCTGCTGAGAATCACCTTTCCCTGCAGGGCAGAGCATTTATTTAGAGGTGAGATATTATGTCCCAAGCAGGACACGAAGATGCCTCCACCCAACAAAAACTCTACTGTGCAGCTGAGCTGGACCAGCTACGTCCCAGGTCCAAGTCTGGTTTGCAGCATCGCCCGTAGTGTCTGGACACTGGCCTCTATAAATAAACAGGCCAGAAGGTCTGGAGAAGAGGTGAAGCCTTTCTCATTAGCTGTAAGCAAGGAAGGAAGTTATGCCTCAGCAAGGACTGCGGGAATTCACAGCTCCCTCCTTCCCTTAATAGCACTGCTGGAGGCGGAGAGGAGCAGGGCAGAGCAGCCTGACAGGGATGGTCCAGCAAAACTGTTGAGACAACGAGGGAAATGAAATCCTGCACATGAGTAAGGGTGGCAGAACTCGCCTGACAGATACCTTTCCTGCTGGCTAATCAGAACCACAATTTATAGCTCTTTCCATTAAATCTCAGCAGAAGAACACAATGGCACAGAGACTGATTTGGTTCTCTGGCAAACACATCTGAACCCTTATTTGTTCAGAGATTTGGCTTTGATAGCTTGTTGTCACCCCCAACATGCTTTTCTGGTTATTTACACACATTAGCTTATCAAAACTTCCACTGGGAAAAGGTTTCTCTGTTCCAGGAGGAATCTTCTGGTCAAAACAAACTTGGTCAGAGCAGCCAGTGATTTCAGCAGCCAGAAGATCCACTTTTGAAGGCCTGATACAGATCAGGGAGTTGAACTTGGATCTCCTAAATGCAAGAGGGATATCTTAACCCCCAGGCAAGAGGCCATTCTTGAATGTTGCTTTCCTGTAGGAGTCACTTCATGCTGCATGTAAGTGATACAATATTTGCTGGTAACAGCCAGAGCAGTTCTGCTGAACAGTGACCCAGAAAAAGCAGGAACACAACCCTGGGTCTCCATGTGCCAGACCAGTGACTTGGCTATCCTCTGGTTCACTGCAGTAATCAGGAAAAACAAATCCCTTTGACAGATCCTCTATCTTCCAGGCAGAATGGAAAAACTGGAAATCTCACAGCATCCTGAGCAACAGGAGAAGCATTTCCTCGCGCTGCTACGGGGGGGCAGATCCACAGTGTTTATCACCTCTTGTCGCCAGAGTCAGGATCTGGCCTGCTGCCTTCTACCCTCATTCAGAATGCACTTTCATCTCTCGTATAAACACTGAGGAATATCAAAAGCCCTGTTGACAGTACTGCTCTCGTTTTCTGCTTTAAGAAGTTGCCAAAATGTACAAAATTAAACTCCCCGAGTCACAGTAGGCTGTTTTGTCAGTTTATCCAATCGGTAACATAACACTGTCACAACCTCTATCATTCTCACTTCTCTTTCTTTCTTTCTTTCTTTCTTTCTTTCTTTCTTTCTTTCTTTCTTTCTTTCTTTCTTTCTTTCTTTCTTTCTTTCTTTCTTTCTTTCTTTCTTTCTTTCTTTCTTTCTATTCCCTCCCTCCCTTCCTTCCAGAATTCCTTCCAGAATTCCTTCCTTCCAGAATTCCTTCCTTCCTTCCAGAATTCCTTCATTCCAGAATTTCAGAATTCCAGAATTCTTTCTGGAATTTCTTCCAGAATTCCTTCCTTCCTTCCTTCCTTCTGGAATTCCTTCCTTCCAGAATTCCTTCCAGAATTCCTTCCTTCTGGAATTCCTTCCAGAATTCCTTCCTTCCTTTTCCCGTCTTTTTTCTTTCTGTCTTTCTCAAGGATTTCCCCTGGAAGGGAACACAGTTCCTGCAAAAATTTAATCACAGCATCAAATTTCAAACCAGCAAATATAAATCAAATATTGTTGTGATGATTCTGAGGAATAGTCCTGTGCACAACATGTGCATTGTGCAGGCCACAGGGGAGAACACTATGGGTATTATTGTGCAAAAGGAGCTTCTCTGGGAATTTCCTCTGTAATTGCAGGAGTCAGAAACAGGAATGCTCCACTGTTGCTCACCCACTACCTCAAAGACCATCTCTCAGGACTGGCCCTGTATTTTTAATTCTCTTCCTAGTTCCATTCAAAATTAATGGGGAAATGTGGGCCTCAAAAATAAAGAATTGGGTTCTTTCTTATTTCATTTACAAAAACAAGGGCAAAATGAGCAGCACCGTTTCACAAACAGCAACTCTGTGGAAAACTTCTAGGAAAACAGGAGCAATGCCAAATGTTTCTGTAGCTCTGGAGTTCCTAAGCAGGGAAATACATCCTCACAGCAAGGCATGCATGACATTTGCAAATAACCTTCACTGGAAATCAAAGTGTAACTTGTATTACCTCAGTACATAATTCATTCTTAATCTATTAACGATATGACTCATTAACATATTAGTAGCAGTAGTGGTGTTAATAGGAGTAATACTAATAATCCTGTCATTGTGCTGCCAACAGGTCCCAGCATGCCAGGTCTTCCACAGGCCCTCAACGAAAGCCTTTGTGGCCCAGCATCACAAAGGTGGTGAGGCAGAGGTTTGAGAGCCCTACCAGTTACTTCATGGGATGTGTGCTATTATCTCTCCTTATCTCCCTGAGGAATCACGGAAGATCTAAATGTGCAATCATAAGGATTGTTCAGGTGTAAGATCCCTGATGGTATCTTTGCTGGACATGAATGAAACCCCAAAGAATGTTTGGCAGTTTTTTCATATTCTTCAAACATTTCTGTTAGTAATCAACCAGGTGTGAAATGCCTACTGAGCTCTTGCAGAGATTTCTGCTTCTCCAGGGTGCAAAAATACTCTCACCTCAGGGAAAGATTTTATGAAGCAATTTTGCAGAAATTGTCAAGAACTGCTGAGAAGGAATAACACACAGCCTGAGAAATGCTGTTGTACGTTCCTTTTTCCACCCTTGATTTTCCTGCTTGGAAATCTCACCTGGAAGGGCTTGAGGAATGCCTCTGTTAGTTTGGGATTTCCAGGAATACAGTTCCCGTGCTGCTGAGGGAAGGTCCCCACATGGCTGAGCCCACCCATAAGGTTCTGCCACCCAGCCAGCAAACCCCCAGATCCCAAAAGGAGCACATTGATCTCTAGCCCAGCTCTTCCAGAAAAGAGTCACACTCACAGTGGTTGTGTTCTGCAGGGGGCAGGTGCTTGCACAGGACAGTTGAAAGTTATTGAGTGATTTCTGATGCTATAACACAGATCTGGTTTACTATAAGTGCAAACTCTGCTCACAAGATTTGGGGAGAAATAGAAGTTCAGATTTGAAGTATCCTTGAAAATTGGATGCTTCTAAGAATCCAGTGTTTGGGTCTTGGCTCTAGAAAACTGATTATGAAGACTGAGGAGTATCCCCGGCTTCATGTGCAGACAGAATCTGCAGGCACAGGTCTGCCTCTGCAGAAAATGAACAGATATTCTGTCATATCTTGTAATGTATCCCTGAATCTGTGGGATCCACAATCCATACCACGATGGAAGGTAAGACTGGGCAGGCTGGGAGCCACAGCTGGGATGGGAAATATCCACAGCAGCATTATATAAGGACAGTAAAAAGCAAGACTGTAATTACCTGCTCACCCTCACCACACTGCAATAAAGTCTCTGCCAATAACATCTCATCTACATACAAAGGTAGAGCATTGTTGAGTATATTAGAACAGGGAAAGCACTACAGCTCTTTTGGGAAAGAAAAGTTGTATGGTACAAAGCACTTTGGCAACAAAATAACTGCATTCACATGAGGTCTTGTCCCAGTATTACCAGGATTTAAAAAAAAAAAAAAAAAAACCAACAAAAAACCCAGAACTTTTTCCTAACAAAAAATGGTATGAAAGTTATTTTTAGTGTAAGCCAGGCCTAAAAATGGTTCTTCAGAGTAGGTTGCAAGAAAATTGTCTAATATTCTACGTCTTCCCCAAGTGTTGCGATGCCAATTACAACTTTTAAAACTCCTGATGTTGCAACGGCCCCAGCCAGCCTTGGGATCTGCCCAGAGACAAAGGTGCAAAAGCAGGGGACTGATGCTCCAAATGCAGAAATTCCAAAGAAGGAA
Organism: Petroica traversi; assembly: GCA_025920805.1. Lineage (NCBI taxonomy): Eukaryota > Metazoa > Chordata > Aves > Passeriformes > Petroicidae > Petroica > Petroica traversi. The sequence goes on from JAHLSL010000010.1 coordinate 3,588,957, forward strand.
ACCCCTGCAACCACAGCCTACCCACCACTCAGGGGGTGCTAAAGGAGCCCTGTGGAGGCTGATGATCATACTGATGTCTGGTGCTAACTCAAGGGAGCTCTCTGGCCCCAAGAGCAGCCGGAAACAGGGCTCCAAACCAAGGCCACAGAGCTGCTGGAGATGGCTGAGGTCACATGAGGAGTTGTTGAGGTTTACCTGGCTCCCACCTGCTGACTTTTCAGACCCCCCAAACTATTATCATCAAGAATCTTGTATCAACTACTACATGCCTGAGTGGGTGAGTAGACAGGCTCATTGGCTGGGAATGGCAAAACAAATTCTCAAAGGCAGCTCTTTCTCCTCCCTTTCCTCAGGTTTACCTTTACTTTTAAACACAGAATCAAAACCAGACCAGCTCAGCCCACTTCAGGTAGGAAAAAAAAAGGCACCGGGATCCTCCTTGCCTGTTTTAAGCCTCTTTCAGATCTCCAGAAAGATCTTCTAGCTGATGGGAAGAAGCCTGGTAATTGTGCACTTGCTGGAACAGCCATAGCTCTCTGCCTTCCTCCTCCACATTAAACATCCCTCTGCAATCTCCAGTGGGGTGAAAAATAGCAAGCGACATCCCATTCCTCACCACAGAGGCATCCCTGATGCCTCTGTCCTACTGTATTTCTGAATATATGAACAGTCCATGTCTTGGCAGGGGAAATACATGACTTAGATCACACAGTGACTCCAACAACTTTGTGATATCTGCAGAGGTGTGAACTTTACCTTTGCAGTGCTCCTGTGAAGCCTCTTTTGCTGAATCATACTCCTCTCCAGAGGTGGGTACGATCTTCCCAAGACTTCTGCACTGCAAGAATATGGGCTTTTATATTCAGACTGCCTTTATGGAGGCTTTGAGAGGAGAGCTCCTAAATTGAAACCACATTGCCCAGCCTGAGCCAGATCCTGCTGCATGAGCCCTGTCTACTCCTCGAGTCTTTCCAGTGCTGATTGCTTCCCAGCCAGAGCACAAAACAGGAGGGCTCACAGCTCCCGGGACTCTGCCAGCATGGAAACTGTACTTGACTAACAGTTTGCTAAGCTCCACTAGAGCTCTGGGACGGGCTTTTGTCTTTCCAGGATCTTGGTGGGCGCAAAGTGGTCTGAACAGTTCTTTGTGTCTGTAGCTGCTACGAGAGAAACACCTTTCCTCTTTTTTTTTTTTTCAAAAGAGAAGCTGTTGGGACGTGCTCACCATCTCGCTGTCTTCTGATAACCCTTTCGGCATCCTTCCGTTTTCTGGTTATTCATTTGTTACCCCTGAAATCTGATTCCTGATCTCAGGCCTCCCTTATCAGCCCCTTTCGCTGAGGAGTTCCAAAGCAACGGGTTAGTTTTAATCTTTGAGCTCTTTCTCTGTCCCCGAGGCCTCGTTTTGCTGGGGAGGAGGTGAGTGATGGGACTGACATTGGAGGGGGGAAGGGGCTGCCATCTATTAACTCCCTGTTATCTCTCTATTCATCTGCCCACAAAACAAAGGTATGATTGTTGCTCCAGCTCCCAGGCCTGCGCTGGCTTCACTCCAGCTCCCGTGGGTCAGAGGAGACATGGAGGCCTGGCCCAGTGCAGCCCAGCAGCCCGGGCTAAGGCCTCCTACACGGGCTCTGTGCCCAGGTTCTGCAGCCTGGTCCTGCCCAGGCCTGGTACCACCGAGTGGCAGCTGAGCCCAGGTGGCCAGAGCCGGCCTCCCTTTGGGTGCATGAACCTGCCTCTGAAACATGGCTTGGACTCTGCACCACCCCGGCATCTGGCAAACCCGTTCTGGGCTGTGCTCTCATTGAAGCAATTATATAGGATATAGGGTGCTAGAACATGAGTTCCTTTATCTCTGTTTCCCACATTACACCCTTTCCTAAGGCAAATTGATGCAGCCCCATTGAAGCCGAGGCACTGATTGACACCAGCTGAAGATCTGGCCCCGATTCTGCCGTGCCTTGCCTCTAGGGAGTCATTTACACCTGCTCAGGGTGCAAAAGGCAACCAGCAGCAACCTCTGGAGCTGCAAAGCAGCAAAGTCCCATCCCATCGCTTTCAAAGCCCGACATGCCACGCACTGATCAGTGGCACAGGGCCCAGTTCCCTTTGCATCTCAGTTGGTTTTGGCGTTGCACATAGACATCCTCTCTTCAGCTTCTAGTAAACCTTGAGATCCCTGCCAAGATTCATGAAAGAAAAAGTTGTGACCCAGTTCCTGGAGGGTGACTTGGTGTAAATAACTTTCAGTGGCAGGATGACACCCTCATGAAATCTAGCACCACACTGGTCAGTCCACAAAAGGTGGGGCCAAGAACCAGCGCTGATCCAGTGTTGGATATCTTTGCCTTTCCTTGCACTCGTAAAATCCCTGGCAATTTCCGGAAGAACTGCAGTTGTGCAAGCCAAACAGGGCTTGGCTTCTGTTCTGAATCATCCACATAGTGGCAGTTTGCATGGACAGCACCAGCCTTTGAGCAAAGCTTGCCTGAACTGTAAAAACCCTGAGGTCTGAATCAGACCCCAGCTGAGTGCAGCTGGCTGGCTTGCCTGGGCTCTCTCTTCTGCCAGCTTGAATCGTGTGGCCAAAGAGTCTTGCAGGGATGAGGCAGAGCGGTTTCCTTTCACTGCTTGCAATACACCTGCAGGACCCCAGGCTGGACTTTGTCTTTTTACTGCTCTCGGTGACACCCTGTCCCGCTTGGCACTGTTTGGTGGCCTCTGCAAGCCATGGTAAAGCTGGACAGGCACCAACACACATCTTCACAACCTCTGTTACCCTTGGAGAATTCCAGACATGACGGCCTCTTCCAGTTTTTGACGTTGTTGTCCAAAATCCAGTGAAATTCCTGTAAGGCCTCCAGAGGTGATTTCAAACAAAATGGACCCGGCATTTAAATCTAAGGTACCATGTTTAGATCTGTGGGTTGCTTTGGGCTTCTAATTTCCATGTGGATTTGCATAATAAAATACAATAATAGGCTGGGCGAGAACATTGAGCAGTGGCTGTCAGCCAGGAGCTAACGAGCTCCATTGCAGACTGTTTAGCTCTGGACAAGCCACTTGACCTTCCAAAGTCACATCATCCCCACCTGTGAAATGGGATGGTAATACTTGCCTCACAGGGGTGTTGTGAGGATTAATTAGTTGCTGCTTGTACATCACTTTGATGATGTTAAGAACTACATGCCTGCTAAGTATTGTTATTGTATCACGGCTGGGAAGATATTGCAGTTAGGGCTAAATCCAGCCCTTGGAAAATGAGGCGTCTTTCCCCACATCTTGTAAAATCGGCTGCTGGGCTTGTGCAAGCAGCTTTTATATAACATTGGTACCAAACATCAACATGCACCTTGTATCTCTGAGGCTGCCAAATCCCGGGAACAATGGCCTGCTGGGAGTCATGTGATGTCCCTTTCTGCCACAAACAGCTTTGGGCAGGAGCCCGGCTGCAAACTCTTCCTCCCCCTTCCCCCACAAACTGAGATTAAGAGATGTTTCCATTGGGCGCTTGAGTGCAACAGGCTACAGCTCAGGATCATTAATAGGCTCAAACCGCAGTATCCAGCCTATTCAAGGAGTTATGCATCCAAATCTTGGTGACATTTAGTGGAAGTCGGCCAAATGGCTCCCTTTGATTCCTTTGAAATTTGAAACATAACTGTCACTGTATCTTAGACGTGTGAACTGCTCTGAGAAGGCTCCCATATAGATTAGACTGCGATCAAAGTGTTCCATTAAACTGAATTTTATGAAGACAGAGGGTTGAGGCCAGGCCGAGCAGCAGCAATATTATCTGAGAAAACACAAACCCCCAAAGCCAGCAAGTTTGAAAGGGTTAAAGAGGAAGGTTGTTTGGGTAGCCAGTGTACATTAACTATCATTTTCAGGCAGCATGCAATGACTAGTTAGCAGGGCTTATCATCCCCAGCTATGTGAGGAATTACAATAAATGCCTGAAATGCAAGCAGGTTTCCGGCTTAGGTAGGTAAATAATGGAAGTCACTATTTTTGTCTGAGTTGCAAGAATTCCCCTTGCACACAGGCTCCCCACCCCCTCCCCACTGTAACACAGCTAACCCCATTCCCTGCTGCTTGGCAAAATGAAGTCCTTTCCTGCATCCTTGGGACTTTTGCTTTGTCTGCAGAAGGAGCCAACTCACAAATTCATTTTTGGTGGAAAACAAGTGGTTGCATTTTCTGCATTCATTTGTTTTAAATACTTCTAGAATGTAATGACCTGAGGATGAGAGGAAGGAGACATGAGTTGCTCTGAGATGGGGATTCTGTGATTTGTAGGGGAAAAGTAACAAAAGAAGCAACCAGAGCATAATTCTGGTGTTCCCAAAGCCTGCTAGCAATCTTCCCATTGTCTTCAGTGGCATGAAGCACCATCCTGTGCTGAAAATGCTCCCAAACTGTTCAGTGATTTGGCTGCTATTTGAACAGCCACTGGAGTAAACTTCTGGCTGCCTCTGCAGGATAGAAATAGGATAAACTGTGGATAACACTTAGCAGTAAATAGGGAATAAAGTCATTACAGTCAGGGAGTTGATTCTCATTTAGCCCAAGGCCCTTCTCCCTGCCCCGGCATCCCCAGGCACGTGCCTGACCCAGGCCTCCCCTTTGAGGTCTGTGCGATGGAGCCTTTGCTGAAGGAAACTCCGGGCTCCCGCCAGGGGAGGGGAATCAGGGTGGGATCCTGAGCCTTGAGAAGTCCCTGTTGACCTGGCCAGGTTCCAGGCAATTCCAGGAGAGCCTCAGCCATGGTGAATGCTCCCAGTGTTTGTGCAGCCCTGCTGGGGGAAGCCTGGCTTGGAAAAGGGGGGCCAGGGAAGGGTTAAGCAGCGCCAGGCTGGAAGTGTCCTCTCTCCATGCTCCACACATGCCGTATTCCTTAGCAAAGTGAACATATTAACACTGGCATGCTCCCACACACCGCCTTGGCTCTCCTCCAGGAAATCACAGCCCAGCTATTTGGCACACAAGGCCACAATTTTATTTACACAATCAACTTCTTGATAAACACAAAACTTACAAAATATACCCCGCCCTTAAAATAAAAAAAGGAAAAAGTGTGGGGGAGAGCTGCAGCAGTTTGACCTTCTTGGCTGGAAGGGTCAATGTTCTTTGATTTGATAGCTCCATCCACAGGGAAACCGCTTGTGGATCCATGAGGATTTGCCCCAGCTTTTAGGCAGGAGGACACATGGGGGTACTCTGTGGGCTGGGAGCTGTCAGAGGGGTCAGGATTGACTCAGGCAGGTTTTCTTCTGGGCAGAGGGGTCCCCAGTCAATCTAACCAACTGCAAGTGGAAGTTGTGGGTTTTATTTTAGAGGAAAAAAGAATCTGATTTCATGTGGCAACCAGATTTTTTTGGTGATATTTCCACTTGGCCAGAGCACAGTCAATTCAGCTGGGAAACTGGGAAGCCTTAAACCTTCAGCAGCCCCTCCAGGGCACCCACTGCCTTAGGTGAAGCTCTGCCTAGACATCAGACAAAGCTGCCCCAGCCTTGCAATGAACTGAGAGGCACATTTTTGCATGCTGTTGGCATCTGGGGTCACCTGAACTCAGCTCCACCACCTTCTCCTTTACCCTTTGAGCTTTCATTTCTCCACTGACCCCTCAAAGAAATTGTCTTGCTTGGTAAGTGAGTCACATCCTTTCTCCTTCAACCTGCAGGCCCCGGAGGCCAGGGTGGCATCGGGTACAAACCCTCCAAAAGCCAGGGCTAATGGTAGTTGTGTTAAGCCTTACACCAGACACATGGAAACAAGAAGATGCTTAAATGTTGCCTAAAGCCCACTTGAGAGATATTGCCTGAGAAAAAATAATTGGCCAAGGACATTAAACTGATTTATACTGGCTGAGGCTCTGGACATATCTGCTTTATTCCTTGCAGATTAAAAGATCTGCTGGAGGCTAACAAGCTTTTGATAGTTTGGGAAACAAAGATTGATTCTTTTAAATTTTTTTTCCCCACAAATAGGAAGAACCACCTTCAAATACCTGAGACACACTGCAATCATTTAGACAGATAAACATCTTGATTCCTAGAGATAACGGGAGCTGAATGATAGGCCTCAAAACCAAGCATTCATGACAATTCTCAAAACGAGAGCATTATTACTCTCCAGTTCCACAATAATTTACATACAACTGCAAAGGAAGCCCCTCTCCCTTTGCAGCTGGGAAATGCATTGTAAACAAAGCCTTGCCACAGTTCCTGAACAGGCAGAGGTGGATGGGTGAAAAGTATCCTGGGCCACTCCCCTGGCTGCAGCTCAGGGTCTGCATCAGAGCCCAGACACTGATTTCTTTAGATGAACACCTGGCTGACCTCAGTACCACCATGAGAGATGGGAAAGAAGGTCCCTTCCTAGGAAAGGATGGGAACACTGGAGGTTAGAGCCAAGGCCAAGGGAAGGAAGTCGGCAGGACTGGGCAGTCAAGTGCCATGATGAAAAGCACTTGCAGAGAGTATCTGAAATGATTTATTTGTTGTCTGTCAGACATTTTGTCTCCCTTCACTGGGAAAGAAGAACACAGGTCCACCTGAGCAGATCCAAACCCTGATGGAAATTTCTCAGGCTACTCATTACAAACCAGCTGCTGTGCATTCACTCCTCTCTTTTGCTCCCCAGAAAGCAGCAGTTGAAATGAGGGCCACCAAGATCTGTCAGAGACCTTATGTTTGTCTCATCCACACTGTCAGGGTCTTGCACACAACACTGTAGCAAAACAATTGCAAATTGTAATTTAGGTCTCTGCTACATATTCAGCTGCACATGAACTAAAGGCTCTCCTTATATTGTGAATAATTCCTTCAAATACCAGATGTTGCCTAAATTCTTCAGAATGGCCAACTCCTGCAATTTTATAGCAAGCAGTACTACACACAGTGACTTTCCACTAAAATGATATTCATACCTAAGGACCTAATCTCTGATTTAAAGACAGATTTTATTCTCTGTGAATAAGAGCCGAGTGTCTCTAATGCAAAAACCAGAAGGCAACATTGACCCAACTCTGTGTACTAAAATCCGAAGCCAATCTCAAGATTACACTTTTTTTTTCTTTTTCTTTTTTTTTTTTTTTTAATGCAACTCCACTATGCCATTTAAAAAAGAAAGCAGGGAGAGCCCAACTAGAAGTATCCCAGCTCTGCAAGTGAGGACAGGGACCTTCAAGCCGAAGGACCTTTCCAACAGCAACACGGATGATTTCTCAGGAACAGGCTCCAAATTAGCCTTGTCAAGCCTATTTCAGAGCCACAGGAGGGCAAGATGTGGAGGAGGACTTCAAGAGTGCTTTCAAACGAACTGAATCAGAGGTTTACCCAACCCCGCTCTTTCAGAAGTTTCTGAATAACGCACCAGCTTGAACCACTGGAAAGAAACAAATAAATGAGCTGGCAACTTTCACAGGGAGGAGCCTTGAAGCCCAGTTCCCAAGACCACGCCAACCAGCTCTGTGTGACAGCACACAGGAATGAAAATAGGTAGGTAACATTAACAGAAATACACCGAAACTTAATAACAGCAGCTTGTCAGGACATGCACCAAAGAGAAATGGCTCATAATAGCTACAGCTTGTATTATGAATGTTTCATAGCCATCTGGCTACAGAGCTGCCTGAACTCGGCTCATGTGCTGTGTGTGCTGGGCTAACCCACCAGGCATGCTCTGGAGGGAGATTGTCAAGCTCAAGTCAAGCATCTGGATTAAAAGGAGACACCATTTCTGTTGTCAGCTTGAAAATGCCTCAGAATAACAAGGGAGCAATGAAAAGAGCTAAAGCGCTAAGGCTGTGGTGTAAATCAGGAAGTTTTGCTCGGGACAAATGAAGTTACCCAATTTACACCGACCCCATTGTATCAACTCCTTGTTTCAGCCATAACTTCCATGTGTCTATCAGTAGCTTAAAGCAAAGGCACAGTTTAAAAGGAAAATCCTCCTGCCTTTCCTCCTCCTTGAATCCCTCCCATAATTTTTGAGTTCATAAGCCCATTTTGTATGTGAATCAGATCAGGAGAGGAAAGGGAGACACAAGAGCCCTTTTATTTTGCGTCTTATTCACAATGAAAATTGGCACAGAAGCCAACCACATACATTAACATAGTTTGGGCAAGTTTAACTCTCATGAATACATTTCTGTGGAAAAACTATGTGACTATGGAAAAATCCCCTCTTTTTTGCCATTTGAAAAGATAACAGGCTTCTATGTGGAACATACCCAGAACCTGCCTGATTCAAAGACATGGAAATACAAAGATGAATAAGGCTGTTTCCCATGCTAGGGGCCCATGGAAACTGAGAGGGGAGGAAGAAGTAAGGAGGCCCATTGACTCAGGAGAAGGACTTTCATCCTACAGGTGAAGGAAGTATTTGAAGGCACTGGTAACATTGCAGGCCTGTTCCAGAGCCCATTTTAGTCACTGACAACATCACATTGACTTCACTGCCATGTGGGTCAGGGCTGAACAGTTTTAAAATATAATCCAAGGCTATTTCCACATCACTGCGTAGTGAGTGGGATCCAAAACAGTCCAAGTGTGCCCAGCCCTGTGACTTACCTGCCTTCTGTCCCTATTTCTGGCTGCCAGCCTGGCTGCTGCTTGGGCCCCAGGTCTCAACACTGCACTGAGGAAGAGCTGAGCTTGGGGCCTTTGTGGAGGTCTGTTTCTCACTGAATGCACACCAGGCTGCACCCACTATGTCTGAGTCAGGCAACCCTGGAGTAGGAAAGCTTTGGCCACATGTGCTGGAGCATCAATTCTTCTCATCTCCAGTATATTCATTGTCCCTCTCCAAACTCAGGCCCAGGAGGGCTCGTAGTGGGAGTGTTCACAAAGAGAATATCCACTGGTGGCTGGACAACATGGCCATTCCTCAGTGTGATGGTATGAGTGCACCTGGCACCCAAAACCTGGAATTTAAAGCCAGCCCAGCTGCAGTGACGAGTTCTGGGATCCTCTGGCCCAATTGCAGCCCAGGTACAGCCTTAACACTCCTAAAGAATATCACAGGTACACGAAAACAGTGACCTCGACTCCTACATCCATAATTGCAACCTACAAGCTATTGCCATTCCTATAAAAACCCCCTCTCCTTTGCTCACTGGCATTGTGCAGTGCCAGCCCTCCTCAGTCCCATGTTCCTAGCAGAGGATGGTAACCACAAAATTAATATTTTCTTTTGAATGAATCAGTTTGCTTTATTATTAGGCTATCAGATAGAATAGTTTGCACTGCAAGTCCTTCATCAGATCACTTCAGAAGTACATTGCTGTATCAGGCCTTCAATATCATGCTAATTTGTTTCATAAATGACTAATTGAACTCCATAAATGACTCACATTGGTATGCCAAGTATCACCATAGAGTGAACTCAGTGATCTCAGAGGAGGATAAATCACAGAAGCATCCTCTCCTGCTATGTAACAGTGGGCAGGAGCAGGACAGGGAATTTTCCCCCACAATTAGTCCTGAGCCCTTATCTCTGTGATGCATCTCAGTACCACACGAATTGCTCCTGTTCCAGAGTGGAGTTTCCACTGATGTCAGTGTGGGGAAGAAGCGAGGTGCACAGACCCACGCATTGAGGACAAAGGATCTGCAGATTAGATCGAAAGGGAACATTCTTTTTCAAGGCACGTCCATCCAAAGTGCTCTGTTGCTCTACTGACACCTAATGCACATCATCACTGATGTCATTGCTGAGTTGGTCTCCATTGGAGAGGCTGGGTTTGGCCAGGCTCAGCAAACAGAACTTCTCATAAATTGTCCAGAGCTGGCCACTTCCTGCCACACAAAATGCTTTATTTGCTTTTTGCAACCCAACTGTCCCCAAAGATAACCTAGAAACAAAGTCACATCTTGCCTGGCTTGGCAGCTGGTGGAAGATAACTGCTTATTGGTGAGAGATAACTGATTGTTTCAGGGCCAGTTTTCCAAAGGCACCACTCTGCTGTTTGCTGGGCTGGAGGGAGGTCAGAGGCCTTCAGGCAGGTTTGTCTGACTGCCCCTTTGCTCACTGACCTCTTGTTGGTCCCTAGGAGCCAGCCTGACCACCACTTGCCTTGCAGCAAAGGATGGGATATTTTTCTAACCCAAATCCCAGCAATACTGGTATCTACACTTGCTCAGCCACATTCACCTCCCACCAGAGTTAATAGAGTGAGTAGGCATTTCTGGGAAGAAAATTACCTGGCCTACAGCAGATGCCTCCCTTAGGATGAGATCAGTATCACTCCCAGGCAACTGCAAGGGCCATTTAGCTTCTCATTAGCTGTTCCTGTCCCCCTACATCCCAAGGAATTCCATCCCAGGTGAGGGCTCAGATGCTGCGTGGCTGCAACACAGGACAAGCACAGTTGTTTTGCACACACAACTGGCCTTGTTCATCCTTTACTTCCTGCCCTGCTGTGTTTTTTCTGAGCTCCCATTTTACAGCTGAGCCCAGGACAGGGAATCTGCTGCTGTTCCTGCAGCAAAAGCAACAAGAGTGTGTAAACCACCATGTGCACAGGAGGTGCTGCTCCAGCACAAAGCCTTGGCACAGCACTGGTCAGCCAGGTTCCTGCATGGAGACACAAAGCCCAACAGGGACCTTTGCAAACATCTCTGCTGATCTCCTGCAGTCCTGCTCAGTGTTTCACCCAGCAGAACCCTGAAATTAGAAAGCTGCACAGTTCTAATCCTGAATTAGCTCCTAAGAGAAAGATGTTATTTATTTTACCCACACAAGGCTTATCTTGTAGTAGCCATCAACTTTCCATGGAAAGATCATGCTCTACTACTATACATCAGTCATTAGAGGCAGCTTCTAAACTTTAATATCTCCAAAGGAACAATAATTGTGACCCTTTCCATATTTTATATTTACAGACCAGCAGAATGAATTCACTGGGATCAACAGGTGGTGTATGTTCAGCTGCTCTCAGCACTACTCGGCTCGCCTGTTCCCAGCGAGGGCAGCTGCCATCAGGGAAGCAGTGCCCTGTGAATGTGCCATTCAGAGGTAGGAGAGCCCAGATTTGTAAGGCAGACATCAAAGTGTTCTGTAACATGCAGATGTTTTCCATGCAGAGGCTGAGAAAGGTGATGGCCAAGACTTTGTAAATCCCGTGCTGTGTTTTTTCCTTCATTTTCTCCCTTACATCCCCCATTTCCTTGCCTTCTCTTATGTGGAAGAATGAAACTATTAAAAATGATGGGCTATAGCCACAGCTGGTATAATTTGTTGTGACTCCACAGAGCCGTGCCTATTTACACAAGCTGCAAATTTCTCCCGTCTATTTAAATCTCTACAGATTTACATAATGGGGAACAGCACTACATTTTTTCCCATTGCTAATGAGGTTCTTCAAAAAAAAGAAAAGACAAACAAGCACCCTTGACATCTATTAAACTTGTATTTGGAGATAAAGATTGCAGAGGATGCCTTCTCCCACCCTATCTCATGTCCTTCTTCCAGCTCCTCTGTTTATCAGAGGGTTTTCCCAGTGTCATGTGGGACAGAGCTGAGCTGAGTTGCCAAGAATGCTGCCCATGGATGAACCCATGGCTTGATCTGCTCTCTGACATGTAGCTCTGTTCACTTTTCATCTCCCCAAGTAGTGCTGCAACCCATCCCAAACATCCCTGAGTCCTGCTGAGGACAGAGACCTCTTCTCTCACACCCAGGCTCACTCCTGGGATGAAGGGAAAAATTCCTGCTCTGTTTGATTAAGGACAGCAAGTTCAATACTCAGCTCCCTCTGCCCAGGTGAATTCCTTAACAAAAAACTAAAAGCTGCTTTTTAGAAGTTTTTCATCCACTTCATTTTCATTTCAACAAACATTTCATCTTCCTATGGAAAAAAGCAAATTGGAAACCTCACAATTTTCTATAAAATCAAATTCTTGTGTTTCCACTTGCCCTAACCAGAAGCACTGTACCCCATGTTTGCAGACCACATTGTACGGTGCTGATTTTGTGCTGTCCTGCAGAGAAACACAAAGAGGTTTCCCATGACATGACCAACTCAGCTTCCACAAAATCTCCCTCCCATGGAGAGTAGCAATCTGAGCCCTCAGACACTGCACAGTGGGAACCAGTTTGCTGAGTATCTGGAGAGCTTAAATATTTCTGAACACGCAAGAGCAACAGCTTTTCTGCTGGACAACACTCTGACTGAGCTTGCTTTTGGGAATTATCCTGAAGAGCCGGGTGACTTAAATTCCTTACTACGCTCTCTGATTTAATTTGACCACTGAAGCTCTCCAGGCTTTTTGGAAGGCCCAGTTGTGATTCCAGGAACCAGTATGCCCAATATGATCCCATGGGTTAAACACTGTCATTAAGAGCATGACCTGTTCCTGCTGGAGGCAAAGGATGAAGTCCCTGCAGGAGTGCAGGGAATGAGGAGGCTGTATCACCCATCCCAGCAGTGCATTTCCTGTGCTGTGGAGCAAGGCCAAGACTAGTGGGGATCTCTGGGGCCACAGGAAAAGCCTTACATTTCTTCCAATGAAAGCTGCAAAACATGTTGGAGATACATTTTCTGGATGGATTAAGGAGAAAGCAATCAAGATGATCAGGACTTGGAGCTCACACTGACCAAGGAGAGGCTGAGAGAATTAGACTAGTTCAGCCTCTAGAAGATAAGATGAATGGGAGAGCCTATTCCTGAGCAGCAAGGAGGCAGACCCAGGCTCTTCTGGAAGGTGCACAGCTCTGCTGGTCTTTGCACTGACCCCCTGTGTTTGCTGCCTTCTGTAGGATCTCCTGCTCCAAGATCATTTCCATGCCACTCCTCTCTCCCTGGGGCTGCTGATTTGCGGGGGGGGTTAAGCCGTCCCTCAAACAGCCCCCATCCCATTTAGCCCATATCCCGGGATTTTCTTTCATGAAAAAGGCACTGTAAAGGCTCTGGACCCTGAGCTATGATTTACACTTTTTCATCTCCTGCAGAAAGCCTGCCGTGCATGTGATGATACCATTCAGCTCCGTTTACCTGAGAACTTAAAAAAATACCATCGGAGGTTGTTTTTTCCATATGGGTAAATAGTAGGGGTGGGAGTATTCCTTATGGGAAACCTGGAACAGTCGCACTCTGTCGGCCTGACATTTCCTGCTGTAATTGAAACTTTTGATGTTAAAAATTCCATTTACACAGTGTGTCTCCAAGCCAGGCTGGGAGAAGGGCAGAGGTGGGCTCAGCATTAGCGCACAGATTCCCCACCCCCCCCACTGCAGCCAGTAAAATACAGCAGGTGAGTGCAGAGATGTAAGGGCAGGAATATGAGGAAGGAAATTCCAGCTGAGTTAGGTAATTTGGGTCGGAGGAAGCCAGGCGTAGTTACAGAGGCAGGTACAGATCAAATCGACTCAAGGCTCTGGGTCTCTGCAGCTGCCCCTACCCCCCATAGAGGTGCATCCACGTGCTGCTGTGCTCACAGGGAATGTGGGACCCAAACATCAGGTTCTGACTCCAGAGGATGGAAAAATGGCTCCCTCAGAAGTGATGGGGACCAATGGACAGAAACAACTTTGCCCTCTTGAAGGTTAAAGGACTTTTTGTTGCATGTCTTTGAAATTCTCATCCCATGCTACACAACCTCAACCAAAGCAGCCAAGCAGCCAAATTCTAACTTGAACCCCAGCCGGCCCTGGTGAAAATCCAAGCAGAGGGTTTCACTGCTGCCAAATACAGGCTGATCCCCACACCAATTCCAGGCCCTGCCATGACTTTATTCCAGAGGACCTGCACAAACCTACACAAGCCAGACCCTCAGCCTAAGTTGGTGCTGGCTCAATTGATCCCCAGGGATTCTTCCAGCTGGGAATACAGCTTGTGGGCCCATAGGGGATCCATCCAACACAATTCACCCAGCCTCTGCCTCAGGTCTGCAGCAACCACCAGCCTAAACCCTCCCTCTACCTCCAGCTTTACCCCACCCCAGGAACTCCTGTCATTCCCAACCCTGGAGCAAGCCAGACTCCTGTCCTTCCCCATGAAACCTCTGGCAGGCTCTCCAGGGGTGAGCAGCAGCAGCAAGGAACACCAGAACACCGATATAAACCCTGGCTCCATCTCCTCCTAGCAGTAAATATGGGAATAAGACAAAGTCCAGGACAAGAAGGAATCTCTGTGAGCAATGGACATCATTACATTAGCTAGGCAAAGTAACTTTATGTTAAGAAATATTTTTGGCATGCCATGAAAAGTTTGAATCCTGTCACACCCCAGCAGTTACAAAAGTCAAAGGCAACATAACATGAGCTTTATTTTAACTGTTACGTGCATTTGCATAAAAATGCTTTTTCAGAGTGATAATGCAACTGTGCTTCCCTGTTTTGGTTTTGGTTTGTTTTTTTTTTTTTCTGCTTTCCCTTTTGATGCAACTTTCCTGTATCCTCAAAGGCACAAAGTAGAACAGGAAGCAGTTCAGCCTGAGACTCTTTTCTCAGGCCCCTTAAAAAATTAAGGCTCAGTCCTTTAAGCTTTTCTCACATATCCAAAGACAAGACAGTAAAAAAAAATACCTAGACTCAGCAATCACTTCTTAAAATCTGGCTTTTCACTGTCAGATGTGACTCTGACCCTCCAGCCATGGCAGTGACAGCCACAGTAACAAGCAAATTACATTCCTCCTTATTCTTCCTAGCAATCCTTGGGAGCAATGGATAGTATGGGTGAGAAAACTGGGCTGGATTTGCAGAAACAGCCACTTCAGAAAGGAAACAAACAAGTTATTTGAACAGACACTCTGATTGATTCTCATTTCTAACCCCTTAACTTCTATGACAACTGACTATAAACCAAATCGACTCCTTGGGGTTCCACAAAAAAATGTTTATTCAGGAACAGAAGTAGGGAAAACTTTTAGGTCTCAAAAATACTAAAATACATTTTATCCCACTGAATTTCTCAAACTCTACCACCTAAGCAGGCAAAATGAAAACCCAAAGTTAATAGCTGTTATGTTTTAATGTTAGATCTAATATACAGATACTAATTTTTATTTAATATTTAATAGAGATATCACTGGAGAAATTCTGAATTTTTTCATCTAGGGAGCTGCTAAACAGTTTTATAAAATAATAAATATTTTGGTTCAGATAGCAAAATACGTTTTATTTGAGGCAAAAGTAATTTTTCAAAAGTTTATGACAAAATTCATATATTGGGGATAAATTAACTTAGGAAGACCAAAAACTCAGAATTTCCAGAGACCCCAGGGCTTACCAGTTGTTCCTATATTCCACCAAGGAATCTTTCATAGAAAAACTTAAAATAAGCATTCAGTTTTCCCAGGCAAAGTTTGGTAGATAAATTGCACAATGATAATTTTTTCTACTACAGTGAAAGAAATCTCCTAAGACTGTGGGTGCCCCAATATGTAAAGGACTGGCCTTTACTTGAGGGGCTCACAACTGAAAGAAAAGCAAAGATGTGAAACCAAAACTAAAGTGACTTGTCCAGTGCCCCAGCACAGACTGACAGTGGTATAAAAAGAGCCTGCTTCACCCTGACTCTTCCCTCAGTGACCTGTCTGATAAGAGACTGTGGTCAGACTCATTGACAAAACCTTTATTTTGATTTCTCCTGCCTTATTTTGGCTTCATGGGCTGGCAGAGCGTCACCAAACTCCAGTAAATACAAATGTAATGGTCTTCAGCCAGAGGGAACCAGGGAAGATCATTATTTTGATCTTATATTGATCTTGATTCTTTTCCAGATGGAAGAACTGAGCATTCCCAGCGTGCCACCAGCAGAAGCACAGACCTAAAATTATCAACGTTATGATAAAGAAAAAAAAAAATCAGGGGAGGAAAAAGAGATACCAGGTAAATAAAAAGCAGAAAAATGCTATCAGGAACCGATGGCAAGTCTTAGCCTAAGACGTTGTTGCAGTCTCTGGTCTAATGCTATGGATAAACATTAGTCTTAATGACAGTACACGGTGTAACCTCATGTGAGATGGGCCAGAACTAAGTCATGATTGATGAGCCTTGGAAGAGCAGGACCTGGCTCTCCAAGGTCGGTTTTGCAACCTTTGATCTTTATAGCCACGCATTATAAAGTGGTTTCAACTTGTAACTAAATTCCTGACATACTCAGCTGTAAAATCCAGACATATCCTGAGCAATAAAAAAAATACATTAACTGGAACTTAGGTGAGAGTCGTCTTTTACTGTCACTTAATGCTGGAAACACCTAGAGCTTGTTCTGCCACATTCAATAGGAAAACACCATTGTAAGAGCAGTGTGAAGGGATTTGGGCTGGAAACAAATTAATTGGGCTAGACAGCCCAATTTGATTAATCTTATCTGGATCCCCAATTTCCAGTGCCTCTAAAGAGCATCACAAATGGGCACCTTTCCCACTCTAACTGTACCACACGATGTTAATGAAATCCAACTTCTATCACTCCGTGTATCAGAGCCACGGGCCCTCTGCAAAAACATCCCTCTGCCAACTGTGGATATCACCAATAAATCAAGGCAGTTGCACAAGCCACAACTTAGGTGGCATTAATTAGATCAGTGGAAGTTATGATCCAACATAATTATCATTGCAACCCCACCTATATTTAATTTCGGTGTTTCTTCCTATCTTTGCCCCAGAGGGTCCATGGGGAAGCACTACATGCTTGAACAGTGCCATCCTCGAGAGGCAGCACGAAAGGGCAAGGGCTGGTAATTATGTGAGTGCAAGTAAGGGGAAGGGGACTATCACGAAATGTGATCAGATACTTTACAAGGGTAGAGAAGTAAATTCACCCTTTGCCCCTTACACACCCCGCAGTTTTGCAGCTGTACACGAGGCATGGGGTTTGGGCTGCCTTATCCGACCTGCCAGTCCCCATTCACCAAGGTGTGTGCACAGAAAGCGCTGTAAGCAAATGGAGAGCCTCACCAAAGGAAACCTGATTTCCCAAAGTCTTACATCCATGTGGGAAATTAACTGCATGGCCCAGGGGAGGGGAAGGAAGGTCAGTGCGCTTGGCTGGGATTTACAGTATCTTGACCACATCCGTAACAGCAAGCAGTGCAAAACAAGAGGAACACAGATATACAGAGAGAAATGGTCGGTGCCAGTGACCTGACATCCACACAGAGCATTTCCATTCCCTGCTTTCCTTCAGAGAATTGCAGCCTAATGGCAGCAGCAACCAGCATGAGCTGGTCCAGGCTGGGCGCAGCCCTGGTGCCATCCCAGAGGAATCCAGTTGATGTCCTCCTTGAGTGCTCTGTGACATAAACGTGCAGTTCAGTGGGGGTCACTGGGAGACATTTCAGACCACACTGTTAACACAAATGAAATGCTAATGCCAGTGTCCCCCTTAGAGGCATCTTCATACTGGGCATGGACAAGAGTCTGTCCTGCTGAAATAGGCCAACATAACAGGACCCTGCTGCAGCTCTGCAGGGGTGGGCACAGTGTTCCCATGGTATGGCTGCAGCACCATGCGGGCAGCCAGCTCCCTTGTGTGGCCTGGTGAGCTCTCTGGCTCCAGCACTGTCCCTGCCACCAGGGAAAATCTGACAATCCTGCAGCTCTGAGGACTGTGCCTCAGAAAAGGGAGTCATACAAGAACAAACACAAATGGGAAATCAAATGTTTGCAGGACTGAGCCCTGAATCACAGCCCAGCAAACGGCTGTAAAGACAGTACATGGCTGAAGAACTACTGCCTTTGAGCTGGCTGGAAGGACTGGATACAAAAAGGTACCATATCTTCCAGGACACAGCAGTCTGTTCTGACTGAAGGTTGCACCAGCACAGTGGTTGGAAGACAAAGAGGTTTTCTGCTAAGAATCCCCAAAGATGCTCTGTTTTAGCTGGTCAATTGGTTCTGTTCTTCTTTGACCTTTCTCCTATGCATCTGCTCTTCCCTACACTCACAATAAAACATTTTCCTTTGACACTGTGCAGGGCTCTGCTTAAAAAGGGCTTGGTGTAGTCAGGTGTGTTCCTGGTGAGCTGCAGGCTGCGGTACAAAGACCCCACTGTTTTTCAGAAGGCCATTCACTAATGTTCACTCAACAGAGGAGACCAACAGCACGGCAATATCCATCAACCCCTGCATTTGCTTGTAATTAAAGAAAGGTCAGGAGCTGTGCCTTTCTGAGAAGCACGCTTACCTTTGCATGGTCAAAACTCAAACGCAGACAAATTCACAATGGAGACATCCAGGAACATGAAACCTGGGACATGAAAAATATTAAACAGCCAACTGTGTACATTTTTCAAAGTTTGTGAAATGGATTTGCCCCCGTGGTTGGGTATTGAACTGCTGAGATAGTGTTTGGTACCTAACAGCAAAAGCTGTTGTGTTCCAGTTTTTTCATGCCTCGCTGCTACAGAAAGGCCCTGATTCACACCACTTCATTATCTTCCCTCATTTTTATAGGCAGCCAGAGGGCATGCTGGATCCTCAGTTTGTTTGTCTGGATCCACTCATTAGTAAATTATGTGTAGTGAGCAATGATGTGCACCTGGACATTTAGTCTTAGTAGATTCTTTAACATTCAAATTAGTTGTGCTACTCCAGCAAGAAAAGCAACAGATCTTTCTGAAATGTGATTTTTTTCTTAATGATTTTGCATTTCTAGGACCATAGCATCAATGGAGAGGAAATAGCAAAGAGCAAGAATGAAAGAGAAGAAAGAAAAGCACAGGACTTCTTCCTGTGAAGTGCTCTTAACAATCCCTTTGCTGTGAACACAAGGATCCTGCAGCCAAGACCGTGGCCACATCATGATGACAATCTGAGTGGCAGCATTTACAATTTTTGCTGTACAGCTAGGCAAGAAATGTGAAAGGAAAACACAGGTGTTTAGAGATTTATCTGGAAAATTTGCAATGATGTTGAGTGCAAGCCTCGTGTGCTCCCCTGGAAATCTGGAAACAGAAACTACCCAGAAATCTGCTTTTAAGGACCAAGCCTTTAATTCCTACCTGGTTCTCTGGTGGGGTCACTACATATAATTTGCTTTTGTAATGAAAGGAACTGGAACAGAAAGGGACAGACACAGGAGACAGACAAAGCACAAAGTATTCCATATCCTTCTGGCACACACCCGTTGGAGACCACGGGCAGCTGGTGCAAGAATCAGAGGGACAGAATCCAACACATCCCCTTGCTCTACTTTTCCCATCATTAGCTGGGTACCACAGAGAAGGTGGTTAAAAACGTCTTCTAAAATAGCTTTAAGGATTGGAAATCTGATAAGGCAAATACAAGTGGCAAAGCTCCACTGACGTCAGTGAGACTTATATAAGGGAAGATTTTGTAATGGTAAAAGTAATACTGGAACTGAAAAGTTCTGCACACTGAACAAGGAAGTTTTTCAGGTTAGCCTCAACACAAGCCACAGATTTGTCCACAAAACAATTTCCCCACTGCTCAGCAAATAAAAACTGAACTTGGACTACTTCTGCAAAAAGCTTCACTTTGTGTGGGTAATCACACAGCATAATTCACTGCAAAGCTACTCAATAATAGACAACTGAGATATTAATACAAAACTATATTTTTAAATGTGAATTTTGAATTTATACATATGAGAATGTTAATGAAAAGATGTGACTGTGAAATGCAGTACATTTAGCCAGTCCTGGGACAATATGGTGTGGGAGTCATTCTTCCTTCGTACAATTCTTCTTTTCAGGGCCTTCAAGTAAGTTGGTGTGAATTAACACTGGTCATTTGAAATCAATGGGGAAAAAAAATGGAGCTATGCCAAATTACATCAGTGAGGGATCCAGCCTTTTGACTTCAAGTTATCCTCAGTTAACACTGGCGTAATCAGAAAAAGGCGACATTTACTTCCCTGCCCAATGAAAATAGCCTGGGTATTGGCTACTTTCAGAGAACTGCCTGAAAACATTACACAAACCATGAATTATTCACAGTATTAAACAAATAATTGTGACTAGTAAATAAATATTTGAAAGTAATGGCTGGTTCATACACCATTCACACATAGTGTAAGGGGGAGATATTCATCATATGAATTACCCATTAAGAATTACTGGCTCAGCTCTAGTTATAACTGATAAACAGTCATGTGGATAACAAGGCAAGTGTTTGGCACGTCTCCTGCTTTCATTCCCAGCAATATGGCTTCCTTTTCAACAGACACATAAGCTCAATTATTTATAGCCCTTCTTCCAGAGAAACTGACTGCCTTCCTTGCACCTGAAAGGCGGGAGCTGGCTCGCAGTTTCCGCAATCCCTACTTGTCTGGTTAAATTCCAGGTCAGGCAACAGCCCTCCTACAGAACCACATTCCTGCTGTAGTTTCAATTACCTAAATTATTCTTCACCTCCTGTCCTAAGCATGGGCATATTTTTGATGGCCTGAGCTGGGAAATGTGAATGCAAACTGCTACCAGATGTAGAGAGGAAGAATGATTTCATATCGGAGGCACTGGCCTCTGAGTCAAAATCTCTGAGCCTCTGCTGTGCCACAGGCTTTCTGTAAGCCACTTAGGCCCAAATCCCCAAAGGTATTTAGGCTTTTAACTCCTGCTCATTTCAGTGAGAGTTAAAAGCCTAAATACCTCCATGGATCTGGGCTTTAGCCTCTGTGGTTATGTCCACACAGCACGAGGGTATCCATACTGCAGAGCAGGCACATTGGAGCTGACTCCCAACACCCTGGTTCTGGGAAAGGAGCAATATTGGGTGTTGGGGAGTGGAATAATCTGATTGTGAATAGCCCTCACCACAGCATTCCCAGGAGCTAGCCTGGGTCCCTCCACACAACACTCCATTCTGCTGGGTAGGTGTCACCCACATGCCCCAAAATCAGAGCAGCAATTTGGGTCACAGCCTGCCTCACTGGGATACAATCCCATAAGATTGGCATGTGCATGGGCATTCTGCTGGTGGGCAGCACATAAAGCACAGGAACCCTACAGGTTTGGTGCAGCTGAACAGTTCCACAAATTCCATTTCAGTTCAACTTCCACCAGCCACAGAAAGGCAGCAGGGGCTGTGCAACATGGTCTCAGATAAAATAACCAGCACCTTTCACTTACAGCACCAGCACAACATTTGACTGTGTCTGCAAAGGGAATCGGAGCAAATGGTTAACACACAGTTATGGTGGTTAAAAAAAGAAATGCTTTGCTGCTATTCCATTGTCAGTTTTGGCAAGCAACACTGGGGAAGCGAAGCACTGATAACATTGCTTTATTGTTCGTGTAGGTCCCAACCTTAACATGCTACATCTGTATCTTCTGTCTCAAGAAGTTGCTTTCTTTTCATCAAACACATTCCAGAAGTCAACAGTAAAAGCACTGACAAGAGACAGCAGATTGATCCATTAACTCTCACTCACTGCTAACAGTTCCTTGGCTGAAATCGGACCCTGCATTCCACTTGGGAAGATTTGGTAAGTTCAAAATGTAAACACACTCGCAGGATTTGGTTACTGCTCTCATGCAGTGCAGCCCCTGCCCCAGCATAGCAGGAGGTGCTGGGAATCTCCCCAGGTGCTGTACCTCTTATTTTATACATGTGGCATTAAGGAGCAACCAGGACAGGACAAACAAGTCCTGTGTACCTTGTGCTACTATTGTGCTACACTCTCAGTTAGTGCTAATCAATGTGGTTGCAGTGAAGGATATTACAGCATACTGCTCTTTCTAATATGTATAATAATAATAATAAATAGTAATAATAATGAACTCTCCCTTCACCAGAAAAGATGCAATTAAATGAGCATGTATTTTCCCTTTGGAGACAGGCCCTAAAGCATCTTCCTTTTAGCAGCAGATAAAATGAAGTCTTGCCTGTCATGGCTTTGAATTTGGTTTGCAAAAGCAGCCTTCATTTTAAGTAAGATTTATTCAATAATGCTCCTTTGTTAAACTGTTATTCTCCATCCATCCAAGCACGCAGGGTCTCTGCTGACTGACCAACACTCCAGTGCACCGTAAAAGCACTGCACAAAACGCCACTTCTCACGCATTTGCTCCCAAAGCTGCAAAGCCCAGCGCAGGCTCCGCTCCATGTGCGGCTCTCTGCCCCCCTCTGCTGACTGCCACAGTCGGTCCCGGTCCAATTCCTGCACCCAGGGACACAGCCCGAGGTGCCGTTACTCTTGGAGAGGTGACAATCCGCCTTCTGAGAGGCAGCAAGATGCTGGCTTATCCTGGGAAGAAGCTGATTTTTCCTATGCAGTGCCTGGACAAACAGGGTCTCCGAGTTCAGCTTCTGCCTTGCTCACAAAACAGAATGGGGTTTGTGCTTCTGCCTTGCTCACAAAACAGAATGGGAGATAAAACATCACTGCAGTATTCCAGCCAACCTGGAATTAATTAATGAATGGATTAATACTGGACTCAAGGTGGTGTCTTTGGAGTCCCATCAGGTTCTTGGGATGGATGGCAATTTTCCAGGATGGACATCTACTTCAGTTGTCCAAGATTTCACATATTTTGATGTGACAGTGGCACTTCCCAAAGAAACTTTTCAAAGAAACACACCTAATCAAAGAGCCACATTTCTGAAAAAGTGGTTTTGGTGCACATCTGCCTATTAATGCCTTTTGCTGTTCACACAGACACGGTACCTCATACAGTCCTGGAGCTCATGGGCAGAAGCAGCAGAGATTGCTATGGAGAAATGCCAGGAGCTCTGCACTGACATCACTGGGATATTTGCCACTGATTTCAGTAGAGTCATGATTTCATGTAGGACTCTGCTGCCATTGGACTCGGGGTTTAATTACACAACTTTTCACTAACTGGCTCTCTAGGTATCTACAAGGCTGATTTCCCTCCAATCTCACTCCAAGAGTTAGTTCTGACTTGTTGCAGGGGCCTATTTGAAAGCTTTGTGCTGCTCATGCTTCCCTCCTTCCTGTGGTTCTGTACAGACCCAGACACATCTCCCCGTGCCAGGCGTACCTGAGTGTGCGTTATCCATATTTCCATCCTAACAGCTTCACTTTTCTCCCCTTTGTTGTCTCAAGTTTCCAATGCTTTTTTTTGCCTTTTTCCTGCTTTTCTCTCCTCTGTGATCAGGTCTTATGTATTTAATATCCTTCTGTTACACAGATCTATAAACAGATCCTGATCTAGGGAAAATGACTTCCTGTTGTTATTATGGATCTGGATTGGCAATTTGGTCTGTTTCCAGATCCTTTTGGCCTTCTGGCATGACCATTAAGAAGTCATTTCCCTGTCAGATCCAACTCTGCCTGTACAGAAAGATGTCCTGCATATTCCAACTGCAAGTCCTTCAGAACTCACAGCAATGACAGCAATGGAACCTGAAGTATGGACAGAACTGAGAGCATCTCCACAGTAATTCTGGACAGAGAATTTCCAACACCTTAATTTGCAGCTGTCTTGCAGTCAAAGGCTCATAAGCAACACACTGAGCAGCTTCAATCCTGCTCCTTTGGGTACCTTGAGCAGCGGAGAACACCCCGTTCTCCACCAGCTGTTGAATATGCACATCCCAGGCAGGCTTGTCCAGCCTGCCCCAAGCCCTGGGAATATGAAAGCCGGTTGTTATTTGGCCATCTGCACTGCAATCACACCTCCAGTTGCACTGCACAGCCACAGTGGGTGAGCAGGGACTGTTCCCCTCTCTGAGCTGCACTCTCAGGGGCAGCATGAGTGGCCTGAGCAGCAAGGGGGGCTGGAAGCTGGACTGAGGGGTCCTGCCTGCCTGCAGCCTGCCTGGTTTGTCCTACAGCAGCTGGGGTTGGATAGCAGCTCACACACACAGTGATAACTCAGTCTATCCCTTCCCTCCTTACACTCTGGAAAAGAAGACAGACTTAGGACTGGCACAGCCTGGGTTTATTTTAGCTGCTTTCTCCACAAGTGTTTTCCTAAATGGAGAAACATACTTCTGTATGAAGTTGCTGTTTGCAATATGTATTTTAAATCCTGGAATGAGTATGAGAGGAACTGTAATGGAGATTTAAAGAAATTGAATTACCACCTTTCTTACAGCAGTTCAGAGTTTACAACTTGTTTGCACTTTCTGAAGAGATGTGAGTATTTTGCTGCTCTTGGATCCTACAGAGGATTTTTGGGATCCTGGAATCAGATGCTGAAAATCACTGCACTACACTGCTACCTGATGTGAAGACAAATGCCACCAGCAGCAGCTGAATTATGTATGAACATGACTCATGTGAAATAAGAATAAAGCCTATAAGTCCCTAAGCATCCAACTCTGCTGTAGCACAGGCAGAGCATCTGCAAACTCAGATCCATAGATATCATTATGAACCTTTTCTGCACATAGAAATACAACAGTAACTGAGAGATAGGTAAGAGCAATTTGGACTCTTCAGTTTTAGAGGCTACACCGAGAGGGTCTCTGAAAGGTGGAGGCTTTGAGGAAGTCTCAAGCTCCAGACAAAGAACTTAAAATCGCAATCAGCTTCTCATTATCCTTGTCCAAATTTGCAAAAGTCAAGACAGGGCTACAGCTGACAGAAAACCAGCTTTTCTAATGTCTGACCTGGTTATTCAGTGGCATTTTCAACATGAGAACTACGAAAAACTTAAATCCAATGAATTCCTGCTGACCTGCTACATAAGAGCTTGGTGTCACACACTCAAAATGGTCCAACAATGAGTGTGTTAGCAGGGCAGCCTCAAAAGCTTCAGTGTCTCACTTTGGCTAAGCAAGTGCAAGTTTGGACACTTATTTAAAAGTTGCTTGTATCCCTTAGTCCATGAAGCCAGGGTGAAAATTTTGTTGGAATAATCCTTCTCATGAGGTCTCCAATAATACCTGCATCCAGCTGGGCTAGAAAAACACTGGGAGCAACCTTTGAGAGACTTTCCTCATTTTGCCTTCCAGTTCCAGCTGGGACTCGGAAGAGCAATATTTTGTAAGCAGGACCAGCAGTGGGAGAAGGAAAAGTTTGCTAAGTCTTGGTAAACATATCCCTATGAGCCAGCTCTGAATGCCTGCCTCTGCACATACCCAGAGTCCAGGGAAACACAAACAAGTGTAACTGGCTGTACAAATCATATATTCCCTTGATAGAAAAAATTCAACTGCCTGTGTGCCTGAGCCTCTGCACTTAAGTAATTGAGGAAAATAAGTCACTTTTAATTTCAAAAAGCTCTCAGCTGTGTCCTTAGTAATTAAGATAGCATGGATGCAATAAATCAGTACATGCGCCAACCCACAGAGGTCAAATATAATAGGGCAGCAAATTATAGTAAACATTTTTGAATCCCTTGTATACGGCACATGACCCCACCCACTCATTCTGGCACAGAGGTTTGCTGTTGATTGCACTGGTCCTTCTGGCATTTCATGTCCTCATGCAAGTCACACCAAGTAGCCACCCTGAAATATTGTACTAGAACATGATCAGACTCATTTTAATCATTGTGTGTATTTTAAATTATGACTAACACACCGAGAGGATGAGAGAAACCAAAATGGTCAGGGAGCTTTTTTTAAAAGAGGAACAAGGAACACGTAAATTGAGGTTTCTATTTAAGCAACAAGAAACTGGGTGCATCCTTCTGTAGGGGACAGATGGGTTGGTGGCTGAAGCACAGAGAGGGCTGTAAGACCCCTCTGACCACAGCAATTCTCTAGGACAGCACAGGAAGCCCACAGCAGAGTCCCTGGGAGACCTGAGTTCCTCAGCTCCCTGTCTGTGGAACAGGGATGATTATGCTCCTATCCTTTATCTGTCTTGCCCATCTACACCAAAAACACACTTCATTGAAAGGGACTGTCTTTAATTAGGTGTCTGTGTGTGCTTAGCACAATAAGGTGCCAATTTTAGCTGAGGTCCCTGTGTGCTCCTACCTGGCAAATGAAACAGGCATTTACTGCAGGGTTAATGACCAGCTGAGATTACCTGATCTTATTATTTCATTTGTACTGCTGTCACACCTAAGAGCAGCAGCCACAGACCTGAACCTGTTCTGTGTTTGCATTTAATGCATACAGCACATAATGACAGTGCCTCTCCCAAACAGCTTAAAATTAAGTTTTACTTTCCCTTCCCCCACTGCCAGCTTGCAAGGAGTTTGCTCAGGGAATGCTTTTCAGATACATCTGCCACTGTGACAGCTTCAAGCATCTGCTTGTGCCTGCTCAGATTAGATCTGGATAACACCTGACAAGTGCAGATGACACTCTGATCACAACTAGAAGGAAAGTGTGAGATATTTTCTGACAAAGGTTTAAAGAAACAAAAATATTTCCTATGTTTTTAAATGCAATAATGTCCTGCTGATATTTTTTTTTTACAAAAGAAAAACGTAAAACCCAAATAAGAAAGACCAAAGAAACAATTTGATGTTTTGCCTTTGGACACGCAATTTATGTTGATGGAATTGCAGAGTTTTTATCAGGGACAGACTTGAGAGAAAGCACTCCTACTGTATTTCCCTCTAGAATGCTTCGATACCAAAATGTCAGGGACTCTTATGCACAAGCACAGAGGGTTTGGGGTATGAAATCCACTCCTAACCATCATCTTGATTTCATTCTCCAGACCTTGAAGCTTCTCTTACCTGTTACAGTATCTAGGGAAGCCTTGTACAAGACAGTACATGCTGCATTCGAGGATGCTTTGGGTTCTGAAGTGGAGCTTCTGGTAGGGGATGAAAGAGATGGAGATGTGAGATGTCCCATGTTATGAGCCATTTCCTTTCCCTGTGGTAGCACTGATCCTTGGGAGAGACTTGCTTTCTTCTAGTAAAAAAACTTTTCAAAGGAGGCTCCTTACCATCTGCAGATGAAAGGACAGGAGCTGACAGGAATATCTCGTCAGCATCAGTGCCTGTTTTATACTTTGCACACACCTGGAGAGTCCTGGAATACAAGAGAAACCACCTTGACATCTTTGGTTACCAGAGGAGTTCCCAGAGCAAGTCTGGGACTCTTCAAAAACTGGCATTTTACCAAGAAGTCACAGACAGCAGGAATAAAGAACTTTCTCCTTTGCCTTCTTCAATCTGGAAAAAGACTCTGCAGCTCCATTTGGGTTGTGTGTGCAGAGGTGCACAATGGAGAGAGCAGGGGCTGAAGAGCAGACTCATCCCAGCAGTATTCAGCTTTTCATAACTATCAAACAATGATAATTTCTTAAAAGGAAATCCCTTTTATTTAAATAGCCAGCAACAAAAAGAGAAAACGATGACGTGGCCTTCCATTCCACCCTGCATTAGTACCTCCCTACTATAAAAACTGCCTTGCAAGCAGAACACTTTCCTGAATACCTGCGTGGATAAAAGCTGGGAAAAAACCCTGTGAGGAAAGCAAAAAGTCCCTGTAAGACGGGACATGGCAGTGCCTATTATACCACAGGATGTTCTCTCCTCTGAATGTCACCACATGCTATTCTTCACCCAGTGCTCACTTAAACCCAAATTCCATGAATTTGGAATATTACGTGAGAGCAGGACTAACCAGACATCATTTTGGAAATACAATCTCATACCATGTAAACCAAAGAATGACAATGAATTGTCAGTCCCATAAGCTGGAAATGTCTGGATCAAGTATCTTCCAAATTGCCCCAAATGCTTGTCTTTAAAATTTTCAGGAAGTTATGCTCAAGTTTGGGAGTTAAATTTGATAGACCAGGAGGCAGAAAGCTCTCTGCCAATTTTATTTTTAAGGCCTTCTACAAAGACTCTTGAATACTGGAACAGGTGGCAATATTGGGGGCAATGATCAGAGCTGCTATTAGCAAAGAACTCAAAATAATAAAACTCTAATACCCCCTGCTGCAGATAATGAAGTATAGAAACATGAAGAGCAGTCAAATAAACCCTCAGAAGATGTTATTTACAAAATCTCATCATTTTTAATCAGTGGTGTGATTTGAGAAGCTTGACTCATGGCTTCTTAACGCTTTGGGTTAGCAAGACTAGTTAGCTGTGCTAGTGGCTGAAGTGAGCTGTACTTTACACTGTGAAATCAATCAAGTGTCCACCTGGCAATTAGCCAGGAATCCTAAAATTACCATCCCATTAGAAACAGGTTGTTATTTACATGGACAACTCCTCTGAACCCCTCTCAGCAGGGCTGAGAACAGGGGAGAGGACCAGTGTCCCCCACACGGGCTCCCCCACGGGCTCAGCTGGTCCCAGCAGGGTAGAGAGCAGCATTTCAGTGGGCAGCCAGGTCAGAAATGGGTCCTACCACACTACAGCTCCCTCCTGCACAGAACTGAATTTAGGATCAGTGACATGTTTCTCAGTTGGCCTAAGATGTTTCTCTGGAAATGAACCCCAAGCCTGTAGATGTTGCTGGTACAAACACAACATAATGCACTGGCAATTTTGGCCACACATGGAGGAGGGTTTGGTGTCAGCAGGAAGATTTGGGGGAGCAGCAGCAATGTGGGCCAGGGTTACATGAAGGGAAGTAAGTCCAGAGCTTATTATGCCGTTTCAATGATTGGAGGGGACTTCTGCAGCATCAGACAGCTTTTTCCAGCATTGCTGATTAGAACTGGGCAAGACTTCTGTTGAAGGAGTTTGGCATCTTCAGCTGACACAATTCAACTGTTGGCAAAATTCTGGAGTTTTCATTGAAAACCCAGTTTCAATGAAAATCCCAAACTAAACACTGTGATTGTGGATCAAAAAGTATCTTGGAATTAAAAAATGAAACAGTATTTCAGATGTTGAAATTCCCTTTTACAATAGTTCTTGCTTTTGATTCTTATTGCAACCTCCTCACAAAAGAAAAGTGGATAAAACTTACATGAAAAATAATAGAGGAAGCGATTTTTGAATTGTGTTTTTCTGCATGGAAAAGGCATCTCTAAGGCAGTCCTGTTAATACATGTGGAGACAAAGCAGCATTAGTAACATTGCTAACATTTAGAAGACATGGATATCATTCATCTCACGATCTTGGAGAACACACTTTTTGATTCGAAGATTTTCAGATGTGGGACGGCAATCTTTGGAATATATCCATAAAAAGTAGATGAAAATCAAAGAAGGGAAGTACTGAAAAAATAATAGTGAATCAAAATCCATTGGACTTCACTCTGGAGCTCAGATCAAATACTCTTCTCCTAGGAAGAGGAAAGGCATTACAGCCTGGCCAACTGTTATTTGGAAATAGAATTCTAATTGTATATTGAGTTCTTATCTTCAGATGAGGTAATCCACAGCATGCTGATGAACGTTTATCAACCCCGGGCTGGTTAAGCCCCAGGGGATGACAAAGGGGAGAAAGAATGGGAAGGAGACACATTGGCTATGAAACACTCCTTGCTAGAACAAGAAACAATAGGGTGCTGCAACTGAAAAAGGAAGAGAGACACTTCCTGGGACAAGACTCCTCACTGAGGTACATCCATACCAAGAGATAAGGGAATTTTCAGTGACAGGTTGGGACATCGAAACTGCAGTAATTCCTGCAGTGACACACAAGGTCTTTCTCAGGGTTACCTTTAAGTCAAGCGACTCTTGCTTTAGATCAGCAAAGTATTTGTTTCTCAGGTAAAACTGTTTAAAACAACTCATGGTAGGAAGCAAGGTCTAAGCAACTCTTGAACACCAGAGACCTGAAAAACTCCAAGGTTTTTCTATAGACAAATCGGTAATTTTCTAGCTTAAGCAAAGCATCACACTTCAACATTTTCGTTTTTATTTTCTTAACTAATTCTGCTCTCCGTAGTAAATGGCAAACTTGTTTCAGGTTGCTGCTGGAGTCAAGCTCTCCATAGGGAGGGAGCTCAAATTCCAAACTCAGAGAAAGAATAAACGCTATTCCCACTCAAGCATGCCCAAAAGGGGCTTGGGATGGAAATATCACAAAGGAGAACTATAGAGGGATGTTAGAAGAAATGCAAGAGTTTCACACTAAAAGCATTTCTTTTTCTAAAAAAGCTTTGGCCAGTGCTGGTTAGATCTTACAGGAAGCATCACAGAGCAGAACAAGAATTGACAGCACACGTGCTGCTTTTACTGCTGCCCATCCTTTCTCAGAAGGAATTTTGCAGTCTACACCCACCCCCAAATTTAAAAAGCTTTGCTATAATCCTTAACAGAATTTCTATCCAATTTCAGTAACTTCTGTGCAGCCTTCCATTGACTCAAGCAAGCACCAGGGTCCTTGTATAAAAATAATTTCCAAGGAGGAATATGGACAGATTCAGGTGTGGAGGAGAATGCTTCCCACAGCTTCACCTGCAGAGCAGTGAGCTCCTATTGGAATAAGGCTCTCCCCTGGTGGCATCACAGAGGGTGCAAAGCAGGCACAGTCCTGTTAAACCTTCCATGATAAGAGAAAAACCCTGCTGCAAATCCTGCCCTTAAGCAGAGGTGAGGCTTGCTGAGAACTCACTTGCTGAAGTACCATGAACTTCAATTCCTTGGTGCCTGACACCAGAGGGTTTAAAGGGGTGTGAGGTTTTAGGATCCAATTATCCTGTGCTGGGTATCCAGCCCCAAGACCTGCAACTTCACCAGTGACAATTCTATTCAGAAATATGTTCCTCCATTCCCTGAGCTGCATCCAAAGCAGCCTGAGCACAGGCCAAGGGAGGGAGTTCTGCCCCTCTGCGCTGGTGAGACCCCACCTGCAGTGCTGCATCCAGCTCGGGAGTCTCAGCACAGGAAGGACATGGAGCTGTTGGCACAAGCCCAGAGCAGGCCACCAAGATGATCAGAGGGATGGAGCACCTCTCCTATCAAGAAAGCCTCAGAGAAATGGGTTTATTCCACTTGGAAAAGAGAAGGTTTCAGAACTACCAAATTGTGGCCTTCCAGTACCTGAAGGGAGTCAGCAAGAAACATGGAGAGAGACTTTTTACAAGGGCCTGGAGTGACAAGACAAGGGTGAATGGCTTACAGATGAAAGAGGATAGGTCTAGATTAGGTATTAGAGAGAAATGTTTCCCTTTGAGGGTGGTGAGGCTCTGGCCCAGGTTACCCAGAGAAGCTGTGGCCCTGTCCCAAGAAGTGTTCAAGGTCAGGTTGGATGGAGCTCTCAGCAACCCAGGACAGCAGAAGGGTCTGGAACTAGATGATCTTTGATGTCCCTTCCAATCCAAGCCATTCTATGATTCTATGATTTCCAGCCCTATTTTTTGTCAAACACTAGGCTACAAAACCAACACAGCCTCTGCCAGCTGGTTGAGTAACCCTACAGAAATGTGTACACAAAGTTCTCCCAAATCCCATACATCACAACAAATAATTGATGACCTTGGTAACATTTACAACTCTTTGTCAAACTGACAGCTCTTTCACAGCCTTAACAATCTGGAAAATAAAGTAATTTAGCAGAAGTTGTGCTTCTTGTTCATGCAGGTCACTGCTGTGACAGTTACCCAGGCACAGACAAACTCTGGCACACGAGCAGCTCTCTCTGCTGCCCAGCTGACAAAGCGAGCAACGCTGGCACTCCTAGAACTTGTTGAATACCACCATCTACTGGCATAAACCATGGAGGAAGGGAACAAAAGGAGTGGGGACAGCAGGGAAACAAGGAGGAAAAAGTGAAAGAGACTAAAGAAAAATGATGGTATGAGGAAGACAAAACCAAAGTCACCTATCATAAAACAAAAGGCCATTTAAATGACTAACAAAGGAGCCAGAGACAAGAGGGAAAAGGAAAAAATATATGGTGGAGGTTGTTTTCCTCACAAATTGTCCCCACACCATGGTGGCTCTGAGTGCTGGGCAGGAGCCTAAGGACACAGAACCAGAGCCCAGCTGCTGGGAGCCAGCACAGCCCTACCACAGCAGGGGCAGGCAGGCCAGCCCAACCCAGGCACATTTACCACAGCCCTCAGATCATTCTGGTGGTCCTGTGTACCACAGGCCATTACATCTCAAAATACTTCTTTATTTTAGCCCAATTTGCTTCAGGTACCTAAAGAGGCACATTTGGCCTTCAGCGAATGGAACCAAGAGAACTCTGGAGTTGGTTGGAATGGGCAGTCACTTCCTTCTCACTGTAGGTCCCACCCATGCCAGTATCCCTGCAGGAGCCTTTGGCCCATGGAATTCCTATTGCTCAGGCCTGGCCTCCTGCCTTGGGCTGCTCCTGGAGCTGGCAGATCTGTGCCCAGCCTGTCCCGACAGACCCCAGGCTCTGGATGTCTCTGTACTGCAGAGCTTCTTTACAGGCAATGATGCTCACCCCACTATTAATGGGAGCTCACCTGGAATTTGTCTCCAAGATAGGGAAGGCTCCACATGTCATTACCATAGTGCTCAAGTCATCCACCCACTTGGAGCTGCAAGGCTGCTATCACACTGATTGCTGGATGTACAACTTCCAGGAGTGACTTTACAGCTGTCTGCTCACCCAGAGCCATAATTAGAGTCAGGAATGTACTATTGCAAAAGAGATTTAATATTCATTTGAATCCTTAACATTAATTTGCTTCAGCCATGTGCCAGCCCCCTTTCCATATTTGCTTTCAACTAATATTTTACCAAATTAATTTTCTGGCAGGAATGTTGGTGGAAATGGTAGATTTTAAATCAATATTGAGGTATGCTCCTGGGAAAAAAGCTCAGTGTTCATAATTGTGCATACTCTCAACAGTGCTTATCCAATCCCATGCACTGGGCTGTAGTTCAAGAGTCTTCCACGCAGCCCCTGTCTGTGCAAAATTCCCTGTGTGATCCTGGACAACTCCAGAAACCTCTCCAGCTCTCTCTGCTCCTGGGGCAGCACAGCCAGGCTCAGGTAAAAAAAATCCAAATCAAGAACACATCGGCATTTTTTCTATGGAAATATCTATCAGCCCTATTTTTTTCCACCACGTTCAGGTGACAAAAACTGTAGGAAAGCCTTTACCTTTTCTTCTTGTCTCTAATTATGTCACAATTTATTCCCCTGCTAGACCACAAGCAGCTCTGAAAATCTACTCTTTCTTGTTAAAAAAGACCCTAAGTCTAAATCCTAAATTTAAAAAATCAGTATCTCAAGTCCCTATTTTACAGCTCCTTTTGCAAGGAAAGTGTTCAGCCACACAACTGGGGATTTCAGCAGTTCTCTCTGCAGATGCTGGGGTTTTCTTCCATGTGGGAAAGGTTGGAATATTGAGGAAATTACATTCCACTTAAACTTTCTGCTGTTGTGACACTTTCCTCTACCTTTCTGTTTATTTTACCTCTTTGATTGCTCAGTCTAACGGCACATCCTTTCTTCTTTCCCCACATTTGCCTATTCCTTTTTCCCTATGTTCCCCCTCACTAATTTCCACCTCCTTATTAAGTTAGCCTGCATCACCCTCATAACAATGCAAGAAGAGAGGGTAGCACATTATCCAGTTTTTTCTTCTCAGGGATGTGTAAGAGCTCACCAGAACCTGTGGCCTAATATACTCTGGCTTTTCCTTCTCCTCCACCAAATCCCAGGAGAGAACACAACCTTCAGTCTGTGCCATCACACCCTCTGTATTGTCACTACTCCTCCACTTCCACGGTAGCCAACTTTCTGTCCTTTGCCTCATCATTCTCTCGGGTTTTCTCACCTCAGTCAGACTCCTCCTCTCTCCTTCTTATTTCTCTTTATTCACCCTGGGCTGTGAGCCAAATGCCTCAGGTCTGATAGTAAAAAAAAAACCAAAACAACAGAGAAAGGGAAAAAAAGACGGAAAAAAAACTCCCCAGCTCCAAAGGTCTGCATGGGATTAAACCCCATTTGCCCCAGATGGCTTGGGAACAATAATAAAAGGGAATTCAGACACAGAAGGACTAGACAGTCAGACTTTCCAAGTAAGCAAGTAATTCCAGAAAACATTCTGGGCTACTTTCATTCACATGGTACCAATGCAAATTACTGGTGGTGGGGATCAAGGCTGAGATTTTCAAAAGGGTAAAGCTCATGTTTTTAAAAGCTCTTTACTGACTTAGGAGTCAAAGTCCCATTTTCAAGAGGAAGTTAAGAGCAAAAACCCCCTTCTGAAGTCAGTCCTAATTCTACTAGTCAGACAGGCATTCCCAGATCCCAACTTTGCCAGCCCCTGGCTTTCACTGGGAAAGTCCCCAGGATCTCTCAGTGGGCAGGCACAGGCTATGCCTTGGCAGGGTGATCACCCACTGGGTTGGGTGTCACAAGGGACACACAGCAGCCTCCCCAGATCCTGTGCTCAGAGCTGCCCTCCACGACACGGCTCAGAGGTGCTGGGCAGCTGTCCCTTGAACCCCTCACCCCAACTTCAGCTGAATGTGGAGCAAGATTTAACTGAGGGCAGTCCCATGGTCACAGGTAAACACCTACCTGGTTCTGGCCATGGAAAGCCCCATCCTTCCCTCTCTCTGTGCATGTGATGGGCTGGGCCTGCCCAAGAGAACTCCAGAGCTCTGTATGTACTGTTCCATAAGTGCCAACATCTCCCTCACCAAAATCAGTGGCACTTGCTCTCTCCCAAGTCATTTAGGGCATGCATTTCAGAGATATCTTAGGGCCAGATGTTTATAGACATTGCCTTCTCCACACTGCACTCACATAAAATACTCCTCCGTCAATTAGGGTCATGGGCTATCAATTTTCAATCGAATTTGTGCCTCTGAGCATTAGAGGTGCTTTTTAAAAATCCCAGTCCTATAAACACAGCCAGCAATAAGCACCAACAGACTGGTTTTGAAATAGTTCACCATCCCCACTGGAGGACACTTTCTCACATTCACCCCTATCCCTACTTGATACATCAATGGAATGCCCAGATGTTCAAATATTCCAAGCACACCCAACCATTCTTCACCACCCAGGATTCTCACCAGGGAGGGCCGAACTCATCACTGTTTTTCTGAAGTGAACTTGGTGTTGAGATCTTTTGAAAGCCAGGCCCTACTATTTACTACTGCTCTGAACAGCTCCAATCTTTTAATATTTGCAGGCAGAAACTGTGCATTTGTCTCCAAGGCAGCCTCATCGTCTTTTGCAGACATTTCTGACTTCAGTAGCAATAAAGGTGGATTAACCAACTATTTTGAAAATCCCACCATCTCTACCATGTCACAGAAACTCAACACCAATTAAATTTTGGATCTTGAATCTTTTCAACAAACTGGCAGTTAATGATCTATAGGCAGAGACCGTTTGACAAGCATAGCTGAAATGTAAAGCCATATGTGAAAATCACCATCTTTTCACACACAACTTGTGAAGAGAAAGAGGAAAATATGAATCAAATTAGCTATCATTATAAATAGTGGTCTGGAAATGAATCGCAGATGTTTTGATGGAGAATGGGTTTTTTCGTAACACAATTCTTCTGAAAAGTGCCCATTCTGCATGAAAAGGATCCCTTTTTCCCCTGAAGAAACTGATTGTTCAAAATATTTAAGTATTCTAGCCATGCACAAAGACATTTTTGCATGCCTTTGCAATGTTCCATGGGAGTTGGATTTTGTTCTTTGGTGTTCATCTAAGCCAAACTCCTTAAATGAATTACATTTCAAATGTCATATATCTATCATCTTTAAGGGAGGAGACCACAGAGGATCAGTCCAAATAGAAGCCAGGTTTAAAGAATCTTAAAGAAAGAAGTTTAAAGCCAGGTCCTGTGGCAGCTTTTCCAAACAGAAATATTCTGGTCTTTCACCTTATATTTTCTGGTTATTAATCTTTTCTCTTTTTCTTCCCTATGGTTACAATTCTTTTCCTCACTCCGTGTTTATACTCGACATGAGTCAGTAACAGCCATATGATAAGCAGAAAAGCAATTGGATAAAGGTCACTAAATCATGTACCCTTGGCCAGCAGATCTTGGAGTCATGTCCATCTCTGGGGCATAACTAAATGCAAACTAAAAGAAAAAAATGTCTGAAGTTTAATTTAATGTATACCCAGTGTGTCCATCTATATAAGAAACAATAATTAGTATTTGTGGGAGATGTCGGCAACATGAAATGAAGAAAACAAGGTGATAATCTTCACAGGATTGGGCAGAAGGAATTCTTTATAGCCAGTGGAATATGAAGGTACTGTAAGAAGGGTAGGAAATTCAATTGTACATTAAAGGCTTTGACACTGAACACTGACAGATTTTAGTTCCCAGGCATGACTGTGGAAAGTGTGGGGGTTTTTCAGTACAAAAACACTTTGATGACTGAGCTGGGAAAGCTCCACAAGATAAATGACCAGACTGGACCGGTACATTTGCATGTCTCATTTTTGGACGACTCAGAAGGACTCTGAACCTCAGGCAACTATAAAGTCAACAGCAAAGCACTGGCTTGTCCAGATTCCCTTGCTGACCTGTGAAAGAAGATGCCTGCTCTCCTCTGATGCACTGT
This sequence comes from Petroica traversi, assembly GCA_025920805.1. Lineage (NCBI taxonomy): Eukaryota > Metazoa > Chordata > Aves > Passeriformes > Petroicidae > Petroica > Petroica traversi. The sequence goes on from JAHLSL010000010.1 coordinate 3,625,204, forward strand.
GTGGGCTAGACCATTAAAAATCCAGATTCCTCCAAAAGAGGAACACTGTCTGTGCAGCCTCTCCAAAGGGAGAACCCGAGCAGTGCATAATGTGGCATGATTCCTTCCAAAGATTTTTTAATCAAGTAAAACGGAAAAGTGGTAAAGCCCAGAATAGAGCTCAGCTTAATATGTTTTAATAAGAAACAAAGAAGGCCCTGTTTTGCACTGTATTGTTCAGGCTTGCCTTTAGGCACATGTGGAAAAATGTTTACTAAATAACTCAAATGCTTAGCAGTGAGATGCATTTTATTTCAAACCGAATTTTCTGCAAGCATGCACACGCCAAAAGGGAAGCAAAAGGTCATCAAATGATTGCAGGAACCAACTGCCAGTGCTGTTCTGCAGGCACAAAGCCCTCCATTGCACCAAGAATGAGCCATGTAAAAACTTACAACAATTGATTCCTCTTCAATAAACAAACAAACAAACAAAGAAAACTGAAAGGAAAACTGTCCCAGACTGAAACAGGAGCAGGAGTGGCACGGAGGAGACTCTTGACTCCAAATGTGTGTAGCAGCCATGTATTGGATGATTGTGTCTTTAATGGCAGGGCCATGATCCAAACTCAGTCCTCGCTCTGCCAGGTGAGCACAGGCATTTGAGAAGTGCCTGACCAGAAGAACCAGATGAAGAATAGCTCCCTCCGGCCTAGATTAATTTTCTTGATATACTTCAAGCAACACTTTCAGCACACTCAGTCCTTAAGCCAGTCCCAAAACCAAATGAAAAATAGGACTCAAATGCTCACCCATCTTCTCCCCCATCCTCAGCAAATCAATTGAAATATTTATAGTTGGCATAACTGAGTTTTCTTTTAAAAAAAATTAAAAGGCCCCAACATCCAAACTGATTCATTATTCAGAAAGATTTTAACTTCAAGTAAATGTCTCATTCTTTTGAAACAACAACTCTCAAAGAGAATGTCTGATCTCCTTTGCATAGGACTCTACCTCTTGCCAATCAGACTGAAATACCTGCATCTCTAAGTCACTTCAAAAAATAAAAGGAAGGTGCCTTTTTAAACGTTTTTCTTGCATATCAGATCCCCCACCATAATGACATGGTTAGAGTTGGTTAGAGTTTGAAGCTAATGCCAGGCAGACCTCGGGCAGGGCTGAAAACACCTATAAAGTACAACACGTACCTGCCAACTGCACCATTTCCAGCTAAAGACTATGGCCCTTTTAAGTTATCTGCTGTCTTAGTCATCTCCTACTTGTACTTTCCCATTTTCCTACCAGCCACAGTGAAATCTCAAAGGCTTTGTTAAAAAGGTGGTACTTGCAGTACACTCGACCTTTGAACCACATGTTGCTGAACAACTCGCTGCTATTTTAAGCAGAATGATCAAACATACTATTTCCTAAGATAAACACAGCATGCTAAAGTGACATATTTCAAAATCTTCTGTTGTTTGGAATAATCACCTTCTGAGAAGAAAGCAGTGATCCAAATCCCTGCTAGTAATGAGCAGGAATGCTGCCTGAGTGTTATCAGTGATCCTGCAGTTACCATCCTAAGTTGTCTGTAACTACTGCCAAAAACAACACCACTTACCCATTCACAGAATATTCCCAACAACTGCAAGTTTGTTCCTGACTTCAATATCCCTTTTAGTCTGAAAAGAAATTACCACACTGATTTATTCTATAGATCTAGTGCTTCCTGTGGGTAATCAAAGTCTTCATAAGCATCTGCAGCTTCAGTTGCTTAATTTCTACCGCTCTGGAGAACACACATGTGTGTAAAGGAGCCAGCTGGATTCTGCTGGTTGTTTGTGCATCCTCACCCAGAATCATTCCCATCAGTTACAGCTAAAGTGATTTATACTTTATGGTGGGCCCCAGGGGGACTAGGCAGGAGCAGGCCACTGCACCCCTGCCTGCAGAGCTCTGTCTGTGTGAACGAGGAGCAGCAGATGCAGCGAGGCAAGGGACCTGTGAAACATCTGGCAGCAGCAAGCCCAGAGTGTAGATCTTCTCGCGAGGGAGTTTTGGGAGTTTTGTCAGCTTCAAACAGCCTCTTCCCTAGGATACGTGGGTGGCAAGCTGAAAGCCACTGTTCTAGATCCTAGGGTTTCTCCTTTTGTGGAAATCATTGCTAACCACGCTGACTCCTGGGGAATAATGCAGGAGAACACCCAAAGTCAGATGAGTGGCTGCTGGCAGAGTGAGGACATCTGGCTGATGAGCAGCTCCCATGGGACTCCCCCGGCTAGCTGGGACCAGACAACCTGATGGCTCAGCCCTTTGCAAGATGCAAAGCAGAAGGACTCTTTTTGCATATGTGATTAGTACAGCCAGGACACTCTTGCACAATCAAGCTGCCCTCATTTATGTGGACTAGATTCAAACAAAAATGTCAGCGAGAGCCACTCCGTTTCTTCACTGGATTTGAATTAAAAGAACAATTTAGAAAGATCAGATGCTTTTCTCCAGTCACAAGACCACATAATGTCTTTCAAGGCCACTTCCCTTAATTCTGTTTAAAGGCTGCTACCTTTCCTGAACTAACAGGAGCTGTGCACTCAGCAGCTTTCCTGTATGTGAGACTCTCCCTAAATCAAATGGGAAGGCATTTGCATACAGGTTCCCGGGAGGCAGAATTTGTCATCCTCATTTTCTGCCTCTTGACATGAAGAAAAATGGATTTATCAGCAAACTAGAGAAAACATCCTCTTGCATATTTTTTGTACAAAACAATTCAAATACTGAGGAAAGGGGAGGTGCTTTTTCACAATCCAGAGGCAGAATTAATGTCCTCTGAACACAATGACATCTGAAGGACACCATCAGCTGCTCAGTGTTTAATATGGGACTCTGGTAGCTGCTTATGACTTTGGATGATCAGGCTTGCAAAAAAAGGTATAATTGATCTTGAACAGCAAAAATCCCTCTGTTTTTCATTTAAATGTCTGTGGAAGGTTTTTCCCACCTATTGACTTGCTGAAATGAGATGGATTTTCCTCAAATATGAGAGACCTTGTATTTCCAGGAGCACAGACTCAAGTTGCTGCTGAAAATGGGAGTTTAGGATAAACCCTCACCAGCTCTGGTGAGAGGACCTGAGTTAGTTGGGTCTAAATGTGAGCAGCCACAGTACAAAGCAAGTGTATCCTAATGATCCTACATCACCACACAGCTCTCACCTGGGAGTCTCCAGGGAATTGGCCTCTCTTTTAGATGAAGAGTTGTAAAAAAGACAGAGAAGGACAAGCCAGGCTGGAATTACTTAACTTCCACCCAAAGTATGACATCCCAAATCGACTCAAAGCCCATATTCTAGTCTTGCTCCCAGGTCTGTCACTGTCATCTGTGCTGATGAAAGTGCCAAGCTCTCTGCAGGGTTTTGCATTGGACACAGAAAATATAAAGTATGAGTACTAAAAGCCCAAGCTGACTGTGCCCTGAAAGCACAAGCTGCAGATCAAAGGTGCCATGATAAAAGAGAGTTTGAACGTTGCAGAGCCAGCAAAGTGACACTTGAGTTTTTTAGAAAGTTAAATCTCACAAAAGCCTATCAGCTTCCCAACAGCAACATTGCTGAGAACGCAGCTGCAAATGGATGTCCTAGAAGCAATGAGCTGTGGATCTCTACAAAAAAAGGGAGCTCCAACGAGCTTCTCAGATCTCTCTTCAACTTCTAATCAACTATAAAGAACAACAAAATTACAGAAGCAGGAAACCATGCTTCCTACTCTTTCATGACAATCCTTTGAAACTCCTCCACTAAAGCAAAGATTTAAATACTTTCCTAGTCATAAAATAATTTTGCTTGTTTTCATCAGTGTGCCAGTGTCAGATGCTTGGAAAACTCTCCTCTCACCTCAAGCAAATAATACCCACATGCAGCTACTGAGCTTCATTAACTTTTGTTTGCCACAGGAAGCCCTCCTAGCACGGCCCAGATGGATGGAAAAGGAAGGGCACCTCAGGAGAGCTGAGTCAATGAGTGAAACAGGAGTCGGGAGATGCAAATGTGGGGTTTGATTCTGTCTCAGGGTACCTGAGGAATCCTGAACAGGTCAAAGAGGCTTGCTCTGCCTTAACTCTCCAGCTACAAAATGCAATGGTAATTCTCTGCCTCAGAGGAATATCATGGTGCTGCAATCATGAAGGCTCAGCTACTGTGGGGCTGCAGCACTCATAAATATTTAAAGAGAATGAAATCAGAAAGGAGCAAAAGACAGAGGGTTTTAATCCACTCCAAATTTACTTTTTCCACTATGAGTGCAAGTATGGAATTGGTAAAACCAAGTAATCTGATCTTGCTGCAGTGATGCCACAACAGGCAGAGTTAATCATAATGTAAAGGCAGTTGAGTATAGAAATGTGTTTCTTTTTGGCACTGTCTGTTCTGCTGGTCATCACCCCCCCCCCCCAGGAGTTGGATGAGTGAAGACATGGGGAAAAAAGCCCATCAACATGACAACACTCAGTTTGCCTGCTACTTTCATGAACTCTTCAGCTTAGCCCCAGGTTTTCCAACTCTCCAGGGTATAGAAATTACACGTTTGCAGATGCTTCCTCTTTGCTTACACTGAAGTTGGAACTTGAGACGTGGTGGCATAAGTGATCCAGAAAGATCTGAAATGAAGCCTGATACTCACACATAGCAGTACTGACTACATGGCACACCCTGGAAAGGGTCACATCTTCCATTCCTCACATCAAAAGCAGCAGCAAAGCCTGTCTCCATCACGATCCAGATATTTTGAGAAGCCAACTGCAGGTGTGGACAGTTACCTTGTATCACATTCTCAAGTGATGTGAACTAATGCTGAACTTCCAGCAGGTTACAGCCCTAATCTCTTGGAAGATGGCAGCATTCAATAATTTGATGCACACAACTTCCAATGGTTAAACTGAGATCTAATATCATCACCACACTTGTGTTTTTAAGGACATAAAAAACATCCCACAAATTAAGAAGCCATATTCTGATGACTCCAGCTTCTGCATTTCCCTTGACTGACTGGATCTTCCAAGCAAAATCTCTTTAGGAGTGCTCCAGGAACTTCAGGAAGAGCAAATTCATGAGCCTGATGTTCTATAGAGTGCCTTTGTGGCAAGATCTTGGCACTTCAGCAGCAGGTACTCGATGCTGAGTACTCACACAGGTCTGCTTAGCACTTACTAAATACACATTATTTTGCAGAAAGCATAAAACTAACAAACATAATGGATGCCTGGGTTGAGCCACACCATGACGACTTTTCCACCCAATGCCATATGTGCAGAGCTATTCTTTCTGGCAGTGCAATACGCAGCAATTCAAGCCCACAGAGACCCAGAGTTTATTGTCTGCCAGATGGGCTGTGAAATGTATACTGTTCATAATGGGATTATGCAAGCTGTCCATTGTTTGAAAAATAATCTGAGCATTATCCTTTGTACCCTTCTAATGGGTTTCCCTTTTATACAAATTAGGAAGTCCAGTTTTTCTTTTTAAATACTTGCTGTAGATGTCTGCTTTCAGCTTTACAGATGACATCTTATTCAGGCACATACTTCAACAGTATTAAGGAAAACCAAGATTTTTTTTTGCTCAAATGAAAGTACAAAGAACATATTATTGTATGGAGCTGTACATATTCACTCCAATGACATATCTGTATTTCTCAGGGTCTCAGAAATAATGAACAATATATAATGACACAGTTGCTACGATTCACAGCTGTTAGCCCCAGTAGAAGAAACAACTACTTTTGGATATATTCTTGCAGTTCCTGAAGCCAAAAAAATTGTGCTTAAATGATTACCTGAACTACAAATTGTGCAGCACACCTAAGCTTCACATGCTGATTTTCTCGTAGTTATTGACAGTCCCAAGGATTTTATGGGACCTAAATACAGACATCTTCAAAATTAGGTGACTCCTCATCTTCAGATTTTCATATTCCTCAAATCAACCATTTTGCCCATCACCACGAAATCGTGGCCTAACAAATAAAACTATGTGCCTTTAAAAGCAAGTTTTGGCATGTCAGTGCTGTTCCTTTAGCTCTGTACACTGATGTCTCCCATCTATGAAAGTTCTGCCTGTTTCACACTCATCCCTTGCTCATCCTCCCCTCTGAATCCTGATAGGAAGAGCCTTTGGAATCCACTATCACTTCATCCAGCAGTGAACATGGACCATGCTCTGGGATATGTCTTCAACACCACCAGTGCCAAGCAGGGCAGGTCTGTGTCTTACAACACTCTCCAAGATTTCTTGTGGGATCAAATGGTTAATGTGATTAAACTCTGGGGCTGGTTTGAACTCAGGAAATCTAGTGTTATTTGGGAGTCAGGGCTTTGGAGAGCTTCCAGTGCCCACCAAAGAGAAATTTCAAAGTTCTGTTGATTGCCATTGGATTTGGAACAAGTGTTCAGGAACCATTTCTCTCCTTGCCACCACTGCAGAAATTACCTGGTGCTCTTGTGACGGGGTTCCAGATCTGAGCTCTGTCCCCTGCAGGCACCACCAAGAACATGTGTAATGTGTCTGTGTGAAAAGGCCCTCAAGATCTGACCTTCAAGGCACGCCAGGAGCCAAGGCCACTGGTGGCACCTTCCATCTGGACAGTCTGCTGCACTACTCTCATATTAGCTATAGCTTGAACTAATGTCATTAACACTAATGCAGCACCAGCCTAAGGGCCAAAGGGTTGAAATGTCCCTTTTGCACACAAAACTGATGTGACACTTCTCAGTAAAGCATGACTGAGCTTTGAAATGGTGCAGAACACACATTTTTATCACTCTGTGGGAATCTTCCCTTCCCTTCCCGGCCGTGGGGAATCAGGGCTGGGATTCACCCACAGGTGGCAGTGCTTCAGTGGCAAACAGTCACACCACAACCATGCTGGGATCCTGCAGATACAAACTGGCTGCAAAAGAACATGGGTGCAAATGGCCTGGTGCTATGGTTCCTTTGTCAAAGCAGCTGTAAAACCAGTGAAAAAAGAGGTTCAGTTTCTTGGGTTAAAGATACTACAAGGGAGAACAAGAATGAATAGTGGCCTGCAGCCACTTTGAGCCAAGTAAAATGTGGAATATTACCTGATTTAAAATCATGAAATTGAAGAGAATTAACTGATAGACATTTTTCAGTTCCCCTCCAACTAAGAGGAACGAAAGGATTTGATAAGCTATGGAAACTCACTTACAAAAACCACAGCATTAATTCTTGTGATAAGGAAGCAGTTATTTTTCTTGAAAGAGTTCATTGTTCATAAGTAATTTAAGGACAAATTCCAATTCAGGAAAATACATTTCATATCAAAAGCTAATACAACATCCAAGAGTGACAGGAAATTTGGGGCAGCAGGATTAATTTTTTTAAGTCCAATTCTTGAGGTCTATTTTTAATACTGATTCATAAAACTTTTGCTTTAGTCAAACATTTCTGAAGCTGTGATTTGCTAGTGGTTTGGCTCCTTTGGGAAGGGGGGGGGAACTTGAAAACATTCTTGGCTTGGCCAGAAGCTATGAACTTGTTCTTGCTTTTGACCTCCTGTGTGCTGCACTAACTCAAATATTGGTGCTGCAGTAGAAAAGCGTGAAAATGTGAAAAAACACTTGAGCAAGGCTCTGCTGTGTTAGATGTTGCATACCGGCGTCAAGTACTTTGTGTTGGCAATAATCTGAACATCTCCATCTTTTTTCCTCTCCAACATTCCTCAAATAGTGCTCAGGACTTTTTAAGACATTGACTTTGTGTCTTTTTATTTCATTCTGAGTAAGTTTTAAAACATCTGGTGTTTTCCAGGTTTCCTCTACAATCATTTAAAAACTGGAAAGTTAAATTCTCCTGTAAGCCTGGAGTGCACGCGTTAAGAAAGCCCATAACGGATAAAACATGAAAAAAGGAATGCATGGCAGATGGAGGCCACATTTATTCTAACCTGAACACTAAAGAACTGTTCGTGCCCCAGTGCATGAGAGGTAGCTGGCTGAGGGAACCTGGGGCAGAATCACAGAGCAGGGCTGGCACAGCAGGAGAAGGAAACTCCCCTTCAGCCCCATAGAGAAAGCACCTCCCTTACACAGAGTGTCACTGCCCCAAGAAAGAGCTGTCACCAGCTTGGGCTCTTCCCCTCTTGCAGCCACAGAATCAAGCTCTTATTTTCCTGCTGGCTTCATGACTGTGTTTCTCCCGCGCCACTCCTTCACTTTCTCATTTTGCCTCTGCATTTTCTACCATTCCTTCAGTAAAGGTTAAGCCAATTTAAAGCTTTCAGCAGGCAACGTTCAGTCACTCAGTAGCCTGATAGTGCCTGTTTGTCATCGGAATGGGCATAGAAAAGGCAACAGCGAAGGAAGCTTTCCATGCACTGTCTTACTCGGGATGATGAGTACCTTGACCTGCAGGTCTGCTCCCATCAGGACACAAGGGTACTTCATTATCTTATAGCACATTTAGGTTGCTCAGTGAGAGCACAGCATCAAACAAGGGTGGAGCTGTCAAACGCTGCCAGTTGGGATGAGATCATCTGGTTAGTGACATAGCCCAGAGACCATTTGCTTTTACCTGGACTTGAACGGGCCCTTCACTTCCAGCCAATAACCAAAGCCTGCTTGATTCACACAAATGACCCACAGATGAAGCACTTCACATTTCATTATTGAACCTCTGACCCACCCATTGTCCAGACCCTGATTTTCCCCTCAACAGTCCAACTGGATACCCTAAATAAGTCAAAGCACAGTGCCCAGGAGTCACACAGTGCTGACTTTCTGCTGCTCTGAAAGGCAAATCCTGCACTCATATAAATATTTCTGAGCTCCATGTCAATAAACAGGCCCTTCATGGAAGTGTAAAAATAACTGAACCATGCTCCAAGACCTTTCACATTGCTGGAGAGGTGCAAAGAGTCTGCAGTGTAAATAAAAATCAGGTTTGCAATTTCTTTGCATGCTCTTGTTTTCAATTACATTTAGATTTGTTTCAGTTAAAAACGAAGCTTAAACCAACACCAGATTTTTTTCTTAAATCCCAACACATTCCAGATTAGCTGTGAACAACAGTTATTCTTTTCCGTTCTCAGCCTACCACTTTTAAAAGGATGCAGAAGAGCAGCTCAGATTTAGGATCCGCTCCAGTGGAGAGGAGCTGATCTCTTGCCATGAGCACAGGTGCTTCTGTATTGAAGCATTAATCAACTCAAGTCCCATCTGACCACTTTATTCTGTCGGTATGGCAGGCAGTCAGCTGTGGGCTTTCTTCAGAAGTTCATGAGGTCACTCCATCTCCTTAAAGCAAAAATAATGACTCTCCAGCAAAGAGTGAGAGTTGGCAGTTGTGATGTTGCGATGATGTAATTGTACACAGTGGTGATGCGAGATTTTTTTGGTTCCTAGAAGCCAATGCTGCAGAGGCAATCATACTAACAACACTATTTGCTTAAAATTTTTGGACAAGAAAGGAGACTGAGTTTCTTGCACGAACCACCAGTGATCACAAGAGAGTGAAAGGTCAGGAATTGGCTGTCAGAATTGGAGGCAGCCAGGGCCAAGCAGTGGTGCTGAAAACTCAAGGTAGCAAGCAGAGCAAAGAGCTGGCTGCTCCCCTCACTAACACACATGTTTATACCCTGAGCAGCCTGAGCCACCTCCCTCTCCACAGCTCCTCTGCTAACAGCTGCTTATCTTCTGAGTCCTGCCACGGCTAAAATGAGGGGATGGAATTATTTGCTATTAGCAGGCTCCCGTAGAGTAAATACACGGCACTGTGTACCATGGCAAAATGGGGTGGACACTTGAAACTGAATCAGCTTTCTTAGGTTTATTGGTGTGGGTGAATTTACTGAAAAATAACTACTAGAAAAAAGTTGCTTTTAGATTTTGTGTGATTTTCTGTTCCCCAAGAAAAGAAGTTAGCTTAGTGAGTGCTAGAGTTATCTCTAATTACTGTAGAAGTATTGGAACACAGATAATGTAATTCCCGGGAGGAAAAGGAAACTTAAAAACATTTGGATTTGGTTTACTGCTATGAACATGGATGATTGGCGTTTCTTTTAAAGGGGGTCTGATGAAGAACCTTTTAATTTCCTTTCAGTTAATTTACCAAGAACTCTTGACAAATTGTAAATATATATATATATATATATAAATACATAAATAGTATATTCACTGCCTATGCTTCAATGTTGGATTATATAAGGATTCAATATTTGTAGCATATAAAAAGAAGCATAGTCTTTGCATAATCCTAATTATTTTAGTCTAATTAGACTAAACAATTTTACCATTGATACAGGTACTTATCCCAAAAATTGAGGAAAATCAATGAATGTGGCAAGTGAATCAACTTATGAAATACAAGAATGTTTAAGAGAGCAAGATCAACTTCTCTGGGTTGAGAATCTCCACTCTGGCAATAGATTCCCAGTTCCCACTCCAGTCTGCCATGCAGATGGGGCTTGGCAGCACCTCTCCCTTCAGAAGAGGAAAATTCAGAGTTCGCATAGCTGTGCTCTAAAGATTACTAAGATTATTAAGAAGAGAACTAGGAATACCCAATCCAATCTAATTTGCAGATATTCCATATTAAAGCTCAGGACACTGAAGTACACTGTTGCATCACACACACAGACAGAAGAGTCACATGGGTTATTGACCACTGTATATTTTCCCACTGAATCATAATTAGAGATTCTCCTTTACTGGTGCTGCTCAGTAATTCTGTGATAAATCTGATTCACTGTGCAAACACAGCATTCACCAGACCTCAGAGTGTTCTGTCTAAAAGGGAAGCACCAATTCACATCCATTTATTTTATCAAAAGGCCACTAAAACACCTTCTTTCCTGTAGGCTCCTGCCTCTGAATGTCCATGGAAGGAGGCATTTTGCAGAGGGCCAGGCTGGGCACTGCCCAGCTCCCAGGGCTCTCTCAGGGAGCCCACACTCCCAGCCAGAGCCTGCGGGCCCTCGACTCCTTTTCCAGAGTTTTCTCAAGTTGCTTGAGAAAATGTTCCATTACTTCCCAAGCTAAATCAAATGAACGAGCACAACTTGCAGTCACTTTTCTCCAGCTTCTCTGCCCACCACAGACACTCTTGAGCTGGCAGTGGCCAGTGTCATTCCACTGAGGTCAGTGGAATGATGCCCACTTATATCAGCTGATGAGTTAAACCTCTAGCCTTTCTTTTTTCCACCAAGGCTGGATGTAAAGCAGAGCTTAGAAAATACAGAGGTGAAAACACTCACAGCTGGTTTAAACTCACACTTCCTCCCTTGCAGCTGCATCACAACAGCAGGAATTTGGCAGAAATCACTTCAATGTAGCCGTGTCTCCCAAGGGAAGGAGGAAAACCCAACATGTCCATGGTAAATAGATACCACCACACAGCCACAGCACAGCTGGCATCAAGGTGAGGTTCTGGCTAACCCCAAGCTTTTCCAACTTTACTTTTGTGCACAAGTATGTACTAGAACAAGGAAGATATAGGGTGCCAAAGAGGGGAACAGACTGTGAGGGGCCCTCGCTTGTTCAGATAAGTTGTTCTATGGAAGACTCACAAGACCTGTTGGCTGAGGTAGCTCTGTACTGCTGGAGCATGTTTGGGGAGGGAATCCAACCTGACTTCTGCAATGATTGTCTCATGCCCTCAAGCATGAGATTTTATTACCCTTATCTTGGCAAGCATGACATTACTGATTGGCCACAGCCTCACTGCAGAGAGAGAGGAGTCGCTTGCTACCATTCCCCACTGGTTGGCTGCTAAGCTACTGTCCCAAAATTTGGAGGGAAAAGAATGTCGAGGAGATTATTTCTCAGCACATCAACTTCCAGCTAAAGCCTCAGAGGGGCACAGTCTGAAAGGAAATAATGACCAGGGGACCCAAGTGTCCAGACATCTCCTGCATTTGGACACCAGAGTCACCTGGCTGGTAAACAACAGAGAGGCATGTTCTCAACACAAAGGAGCCATGCAAGGACAATTCTGAGTTCTACTTCTGGGAGGTTGAAGTCTATAACAAACTGGAAAGGGTATCCTAGCCTGCTGCCCAATTAATGCTGCTTCAGTCATGTTTTGTACATGGAGCAATAGTGACATAAAGTGGCCTGGTGGGTTAATCACAGGTAGAAGGTGGAAGCATTTCCCAAGAGACCCGGCAGTGTCATAGAAACATAGAAAACTTTGGGTTGGAAGGGGACATCAAAGATCATCTTATTCCAAACCCCCTGCCTTGGGCAGGGACACCTCCCACCAGACCAGGCTGCTCCAAGGCACATCCAAGCTGGCCTTGAACACCTCCAGGGATGGGGCAGCCACATCTTCTCTAGTTCTTACCACCTTCACAGAGAAGATTTTTCCTAATATCCAATCTAAACCTATTCTCTTCCAGTTTGAATCCATTCCCTTTGTCCTGTCACTCCAGACTCTTGTAAATAGTTTTGCCCCTATTACCTCATGTTATTCACCTTTTTCTTTACAGAAGGGACACCTGCAGATCAGGGAATGGTGAATGGCCCAGAATCACCTGGGAGGATGGATCTGAAACACTGCCTGCTCCTTCCCATAGGCAAGGCTTGCCAAGCAGGAGAAGCAATCAGAAAAGCTCAGGCTTAAATACAGCACGAAAGGCTGCGACAATATTATGTTCCCCCAGATATATGGATCTCTATTGGAAAATAGAGATACACCTATTGGAAAATAACCAATATGAACAATAACAACAAAATCTCACCCTTATTTCAGTCAATATGCCCACAGCCTGATATCCAACTGCCACCATATATCAGAACAGGAAAATGAGCCTTCAGAGTACTGTGAACAAAAGGAAAACATAAAGGATCATTCAACTGTCTGGTCTTCCTACCAGGACCATCTTTAAATTGTCTGCAAATATTGATCAATAGCTCAATATCAGATGACATAATGAAATGTCAGCACAGACAAACCAATTTTTCACCAGAGTCCTTTGCTGCCTGTTGTATTTCCATATGCTTATTGTTTGTGTGGGGTTTATTCCAATACTTACAGGAATAGATGTGTCCCAAGGCACCACACAGTGACAGAAATCAGGGTTTCTTCAGGATTATTTGGCACGTTTTTTTGTTAACATCATAAACAGATGTAATTACAGAGAAAGCCATATACATTATAAAATATAAATTAAGGTTTGTTTTATAGATCAAAAGCAAATCAATATTTAGCAACAACATTCTCAAATATGTCTTCTATAATTACAGTATGGCACGGATTAGTAATTCAGTCTGGAATTGTGGGTCTTGGATTTATTATCCAGTAAACCGACAGGGAAATGCCTGCCCTATGAAAGCACAGTTCTCTGGGTGAAAAAGTAAAAGATCACAACTGGGCCCTTGATGGCTTCAGGAGCATCACTTGTGTGAAAACAGCACCACCTGAGCTCCCTGGTTATACTGTCAGTGGTCAGAACTATAGAATAGCGGGAAATTTCAAAGATTTGGAGAAGATGGTTTCAGGAAAAAATAAAATATTTTAATATGCTTTTCTTCTCACTGCTAAAATTGTTTTAGTACTTTAAAAATTGTACTATATTGTATATTTAGGTCTTGATAGCACACAGTACAACTGTGAGCAAATCTTACTGATATCTAGTCAGAAATTAATTCCAGCTAATCTCAAATACCCAAGCTGTAGAGATGCACATTAAAGTGTTCCCTGGTTGCATCGGGCTACCTCTAGATTCAGAAAATGAAGAAAAATGTCAGAAACAGAAATCAATAATAAACTTATAACAGCAGCAATCAGAAGAGGAACATAAAAAGGACCATTGAGAGAAGCTGCTCTACAAAGAGTTTTGAGGGGGTTTCTCCTCCTATAATTTTAAATTTCCAAAATGATAGTGGTTAAAACAGAACACAGAAAAACAAACCAATTTTTTTTTCAGATTTTGTTTTCCTTATTTCCTTTTTTTTTTTTTCATTTCCTGGAAAAGAAAGACTCTGTTTCTTTGCTACACAAAGACTCTTTCATTGCTTGGATGCTGAAGTGTTAAGCTAGTTGGTTACTCTGCTATCTATTCACACTGTCAAGAATGCCCCAAAGTAAATCCAGTGTAAACAGGTTCCACAGGTCCTTATGGCTGGACTTGCTACATGTGTGGGACAGAGCCAGAGCCACTAGGAGGATCTGCCTCTGCCTTCTGTTCTGAGCAGCTCTCCAAGACTCAAAAAGTCAAGTTTGACTTCAGCAGCAACTAATGGAAAAATTATTATGTCACAGCAAACGGGAAAAATCCATATCTCACTAACCAAAACCCCATCCATTCTTTCCTGTTTCCTCAGCAGAACATCCAAAAGAGCTTGTTCTACATTGCAACAAGCCTAACTCCAAAGGGTTTGGACAGCAGAAATAATGACACAGGTTTAAAAAGGTAAAAAATCCTTCCTGCTCTTTGATTAACTGGGCTTCTTGATGGAGTTAAGTGCAAACAGCTGCCTGGACTTCAACTGAAAAGCCTAAATCTAAACACTCCGTGTTTACATAACCCAAACTTCTAATCAGGCAGCTGGATAATCCACCCATTTAAAGTATCCCTAAGAGTTTCAGGGAAATGTGATTTTCTTACAGCTAAGCCAATCAACAACCACTTTAAAAAACTCCAGCTACCAAGTTACTACTTTGGAACAGAAGTCTCAGCGGGACGGGGTCACGACCTCACAGTGAATCACAAAGCAATTTTGGTGGGATCCTTCCCCCTTTCTTTTCCTTTTTTCTTTCACTCTTTTTCCCTTTTTTATGTTTTTTCTTTGAGAAGTGCAAATCTGAATCTCTAATTTCCTCTGTATTCAGATGTTGCAAGGTAATAAATGAGAGTAGGAGAAAAGCATACAGCACTGTTTACACACATCTGGCATCTGCTCGCAGGACCTTAATCTAAAATCTTGTGCAATCCATGCCACATCCACACGGAACAACGGAACCTGGGAAAGGCAAAGTACAATCACCCCCAACAGAGCCCAGAATTTTTCAGGGGAAAGAAGGGAAAGAGCAGTAGAACTTAGGAATGAGAAGTTTTCACAGAAGAAAACAGTACAGGTATTTAAAGGACCATTTTCAGGATTCAATTTTCCTTAAACTGATAGACACATTAGTATGGACTCTGAGTTTAGGGCCCATCTCATCACACCTCACCTCACAGTAGTGTTTTACCACCAAAACTCATTCTGAGGTCAGGTTCTCAGGGGTTTTTTATGTTTGAATGAAATATTTTCCTTATTGCACTTCACTTACCAGATACCACATGGTTTGTCTTTCTTTTCCTAGCTCAGGAAAGACCCTGTACTAAATCACATCCAGTCACACCTGTTAGATAACGTGAGACTGAACACAAATATTTTCTTTGGCTGATTCAATGAAATTTTAGTGCCCCAAAAAAAGGTGATGCTTCTTGGGCTATGCAGAGAAATATGGGGTTTGCATCCTGATCTACAGGATGGTCCTGGGCATTTTCTGGATACTTCTGCACCTCCACATCCCCACCTGTAAAAGGTAGCTGGTGTTGGTGTTTTTACAGCCAAGGCTATAAGAAAAGTTGTATTTTAAAACTAGTGAAATACATTGAAAACAAGAAAAACATGTAACTTTTTCCAAGCAGAAAGGGATGCTTTTAGAACATATGGTAATAAAATAAAAGGACTGATAAAATCTGGCCACAGAGGAAATGAACTTTATTCAGCATTTCTTCATTTTGCCAAGACCCCAAGCAGAGCAACAGATATAGCACTGGAGATCCAGCACTGGAGAAACAGCACTACATAACTCCTTTCAGATAACGTGCTAAATATTTTAATTCCTGGCCAAAGAGATTGAAAAGTTTGGGATTTGATACAAAAATTGCATCCTTTACTTTCCTCATCCAAAACCAGATGTCCTACCTGCTCTGCTCTTAGCTCTGACTGGTTCCTGTGAGGACTAGATGGCAAATTAGTCTTCCCTCAGCTGAACTGCACACCCTGCTCCTACCTGCATCCCTAGAAATTTCCTATGCCTTCTTTAGGAGTCTATAGCTCCTTTCATCTTTCCAGCCTCTTTTCCACTCCTGCGGCTGATCAACACAGAGAGCAGAAAGCCTGGAAAAAAAGAGTATCAGAATCCAGCACTAACCTCACAAGAGATGAAGTGGCAAGTGATAGGAAATTGGAAGACTATTTATACAACACCAAAATAATTTCAGTTCCCTCCAGTTCTAATCCTCTTTTTCATCTTAAAGACGAGACCACCTCTATTTGTTTTTTTCTGAGACGTGTTTGAGTTTAAGGCTCCCTTTAATTAATTTTAAAATGTGGGAGGGGAATGGTTGGAGAGCTCTGAGCTGCAGAAGAGAGGCAGTTTATATTCTCCTCTGTGTGGACAGCCAAAATAATAGAAGTATTATAAATCAAATAGCTATGTCATAAAAAATAGATACCTCTGCAGTATTTGCTGTTGAACAATCAGCCAAACCCAAACATTACCTCATAATTTTGAGAATTAAAATAAAATGCAACAGATTTCAAGTAAAATATCCTTTCTACGCACATGTTTACACAGTCTCCATTTTCTGAATCTTGTTGATAAGAACATGCAAATATAACTTTTTCAGCAACAAATCTATCACATCAGACTCCTGCAGCTCTACACTTAGATTGTAAGAGACCTTTGGAAGAAAAAATCCTCAGCACAGTTGGATTCATCCACAACCTGAACCTATCAGTCAGAGAGAATTTACACATGAGAATCTGACTCATAAAGGCCATTCAAAATGGTTTTTAGCTGTGCCAGCCTGGAACAACATAAATCCAAATCACTTTTCCCTTGACTGGTGAACTTGTTACAAAAAAAAAAGGCTCTCATGATTCCGCATGGAGCAATATCTGACCCACAAACAGGCTTGGTCTAGACTGGTAATTGAAATACCAATGTAAGATGCCTGCAGAGAACGAGGGGCAGAAGATCTGGGTGTTTTAAGACAAAAGTTTTCCAGCTCAGCCCTCTGAGTTCACACTCAGTCCTGCTGTGTGCTCATAGCTGCCTCAGCCCCAGCTAAATCCAGTTGTTCTTCCACAGCCCCAAATCCTATTTAACTTGCCTGCATGTCCTGCATTCCCACCAGCGTACAAAGAGCCACCAGGCAGGGGCAGGGTGCAGAAGAAGATCCTATCTGCTCCCTGGCTCTCTGTGGCACCATCCACAGCGGAAATGCAAATGCCTTCATTCTATAGGAGTTTCTAAGAGAATTTATTTGAAGCCTGAAAGTGATAAAGGGTAGTTATTCTGCAGACTTAACGATTTTCTACAGTAAACAATTGCACATTCAACATCTGCTTATCTTGTTCAAAAAAAAAGCTTTTTAAAAATAAAAACAGAAGGAACCACAGCTAAATTTTCAAAGCTCTGAATTTTTTAACAAGGTCTGCTTATGGAAATCAGAAGGCCATTTTTTTCAGGAGGATAATACGATTTTATAGAATTGCAAGCCTCTGTAGTAAATGTTTGCCTGAGCTTCTGTGTAGCTGAAAATGGTTACAAAGAACAATCTCACAAAAACAGAATCACACTTCCAAGATTAGGCATATCTTGCTCATAGTTTCAGTGGATGCACCATTGTACTTCTATGGACCACACAATGTATTCTGACCCAGGCCCTCTAAAACAATTGTGTCAAGCCACAGCTACTGCAAAATAACAAACAACCAACAACTAAACCAAAAATCCTAAGGCAGAAATTTTAGCCTCATCAAAAATACCACCAAACTATTTCATTTGCACATGTCCATTATGGAGTATCCCAATCAAATGGTAGCAATAGGAAAATAAAAATAAAACCAGGGGCTATTTGTGCATGAAACAGGTTTTCACAAAAGAGGAGAAAATAGGTTTCTCACAGGAATTCCAAATTAAGCTATCTACTATCCCAAAGGAGAACTAGCTACTGTCTGTCATCGGTGCACTACTAACAGTTTATTAGTCTGCTGACATCTCCATCTAGAAAATACTGGGAAACGGTCTCAGGCTGAGAGGCAACAGCCAGTGAGAAGGACTTGCTGTGATGTGGTGGTGGCAAGAGGGATTTTTTAGACATCTCCACTCACTCTGTGATAAAATGCTTCCATGATGGTGTCACTTCCCTTGCAGACGACCCCGCTTTTCTTAGCGCCTGATACGGAATCGGTGACTTCTGTGAATCGGAGCTAATCTCGGGATATGTCACATCTGGAGCAGGAGGAACAGCTGAGCAACACTTGTCCAGGCATAATTGAGCCTCAAGATTGCAGAGCAGTGTGTGATTAATTGGCTGAAGGATTCCTGATAAAGGGGAAGAGGATAATGACCTGCCTGGGTCAATGGGAGGTGCTCTGCTTATCTGGAAGCATAACAGGCATTAAGAGAAATGGTCCTGATCAAGGTCACAGGGAATGGTGACAGATTCTGTGTGAGTGTGAATTTGAGGCATTTCAAAATCACATTCCACAGATGTACATAGGGGAAGTGTGCTTAGGAAGAGTATTTTATTGCCTTTTATGGTTCTGGTTCCACAATCATTATTCCCAAAAGTACTACCAGGAGCCTACTCTTGAAAAGGTTCACCGACCAACTTTGCGAGCACTTCCATGTCAAACTTGAAAAAGGTAAGCCTAAACTAAGAAGATTCTCACTTGATTTGTCATGTGGATACTCCAACTTGTTCCAAGGTCCTCTTGGGAGCAAGCAAGCATTGCTCCCACATTGGAAAAAGCAAAAGAGCCACATGGAATGACTTCTCTGGGCAACAGCTGTGGTGGTACACACATGAGTCTTGGCTTAGGAACTACTTTGGCTCTCTAGGCCTGCTCAGCTAAGCTGAAAAGAGCAGGTATCACTTCTAATCTCCACAAAAACTTCCTTGGTACACTCTTAGGGAAGAGAAGG
This sequence comes from Petroica traversi, assembly GCA_025920805.1. Lineage (NCBI taxonomy): Eukaryota > Metazoa > Chordata > Aves > Passeriformes > Petroicidae > Petroica > Petroica traversi. The sequence continues at coordinate 3,644,119 of JAHLSL010000010.1, forward strand.
CTTGGACATTTCCAAGGATGGTCTTGTAGGACCAGTGCTGAGTGTAGGTCCCGCACGGTCTTGTGCTTCAGCCCACCAGGATGTTTTATGCAGAATAACTACATCTTGTCCAGCAAATCTGCAGTAAAAAGCTGCTGTAAATATCAGCTGAGTAAGTTCAGGTAACAAAACAATGTCAAACAGTAATTTAAAATAACAAAGGCGTCTTTTTTTACAACACAACAGCAGCCTGTTCTTTCATGTGGAGGACTTCCTGTGTCTCATGGACTGTGCATCTTCTGGGACATATCATCCTCAACAACCTGAGGAAATTTGTCTGTCCAGATGGAATTACAGGGGGTTCACACTTGGCTGATCTAGCCAGACCTCAATAATTTGTTTCCTCTAACTGCTCTCCCTGTTTCCTGTATTGATAAGAATTTCACCTCCATCAAACAGTTGAACAGTCTCCTAAACTCTGTCCATGAAAGACTCTATAGGAGCTGAGCTCTTTATGCTCCATGAGTGCACTCCAGCTGCCTCTGCTCTAATGATGTTTTTTTCATCTGCCACACAGATTTTCATCCACTGAGGTTACTGCTCAATTATATGTTGCTTGTGGAAAATTGAGAGGATGGCAGTTTACTGGAAATAAGAGTGAGGTAGAGTCCTACAGGGAGGGAAGTCACTCTTTGAAGCACTGGTTTATTTAGGCCACACAAGAGAAGGTGTGGTGGGTCACCAGCTGACAGATGCTCAGAAGAAATCAAAACTCATACTGGTTTTGGCACAAATACAAACGGGCAAAGCATCAACTAGAACAGGATTTTTAGCTTAATGGAAAGTTTTCCACTTCAAACAACCACAACAAGTAGGAAAATGATCTTAAAAGTCATTCGGAACCAAAATAGTCAGACCATGAACAGCAACAACGCAGAGTTTGCAGCCTACAGCGTTTTCACACCTTTTCTATGCCCTCTCTGGGCAAAAGTGGCATTCCGACAAGTGAATTGTACATTGCTAAAGGTATGACCCAGGCAAATGAGTGTTCTCAGTTCCACAGTTATCCCATCCTTTTCCAGGCCCATCTGCAGCACATTTCTTCTGAGCCACCTGGAAATGCCCAAGGTACCATGAGCAACCCATAGCCTCACCCCAAGAAAAAAAACAACCAGAATTCAAAGTGGGCAGCCCTTGAGCAACGGCACGAGGACAGCCCATCTCCAGAGAGAAAGGATTTCGCTACTTCTCATTTCTCTCAAGGAAGATTTATGGCTGATCACCATACAATAAGTGCTGGGTAAGGGTTATTAATCTTTCCAAACCCACTTCATTTTAGTGACTAATTCAAACTTATTTGGTGCATAAATCACACGGTTCTAAAGCATTATGTTTTCCCTCCTCTTTGGCTGTAATTCTGAATCCTTGAGGGTGTTCTTTTACAAACCCCTAAGCTATTTCTGTGGCTCCAAGCGTGCTGAGCTGAACTCTAATTTACAATCTCACTTCTTGCTCATGCAGCACTTTCCCTCTCCCCAGCACCTGGCTTTCAAGTGCCCCACTTTGTAGTGCCCAGCCCCCTGAGGAGTTCTCAATAATAGAGCTCAAATCCAGCTCTAAAAACAGCTCTCTTTGGTGCTACAGAGCACTCCAGAGCCCTCACATCCCACTGAACACAGAGATGAGATGAACTAAGGGAATTTGCACAGTGGGATGCATATGGAAAAACTCAGCAATATTTCTGAGCTTTGTCCTCATGCAAAAGTTTGATTGTATTAAAATGCGCATCAGGTTATAAAGGGCATTTTTCTTCATGCTCTGGGGACTGAGGTGTCCTCTAACATACCATGTACTGGAATGGAATTCTCCTCCTCCCTCAGACATGGCTGTTTCCTTTTACACAGAACCAATCACACAAGGAGAATGCTGCTCCCTGCATGTGTAGAACAGAAGTTTCATGTTCTCAGAATTAAGCTTTTGCATGAAGCCTTGCAGATTGCTATTTTAATTCAGATCAAAACTATGCCTAAACTCTGCTGCCCTGAGTGTGGTTGTTCTTCCAGAAGCAGCCAACTGCCTCTCTCACAAACTTACAAAAACACACATAATTTGGCTTCCTGTTAGGACATTGGTATTTATCATAAATACACTTCATCCTAAGAACAAGCTCTTCAGTTTCCTCTAGGTCAGTGCTTGGGGTTTTTACCTCTGAGAGCACCCTTACAATTCACCCCTGATCTACACAAGGGCTACAGGCATTGATTAATTCAGCCTACAACACTTATTCAAGGATTTTATATCACAGGAAGTTATTCTACAGGCTCTGTCTACTATTAAAAAATCTGTACACTTGTTTTCTTTTATGGTATTTGTCATGCCTTTGGTTCTATTTGAGCTTTGCTATTAGACCAAAAGGACACAAACATAAAATATTTTCTCCATACACTACAATCTTCTCCTAGACAAATCTGAGTTAAAATACATCCACAAAAGCAACTCTTGGGTGTTACACAGATGGAAAAAAACCAGAATTACAGCTATTTCCAGCAATTTCCATCCAGGCAATGCCATCTACAGTCCTCATTTGTCTATAGTTGAGACAAAGCTTACCCAGTGTTTGAGAACTGGGAAGCCACCTGCACTGGGACAAGGGACATGGTGGTCTTCCAAACACTTAGAATGAGGAGCATTCAGGAAATGTATGGCTTTAGAGACTCACTCTAATCTGTGAATAAATATCTCCCAAAGCAATTCAATGTAATCATTCCTTCTTTACTTGTACAAGGTCATCTAGAATAGAATGAATGTTAATGCTCTGACACACTTGCTCTAACACAAGCTGTGCTCTCTCCCCTAAAGAGGATAATGTTCTCTCCAGAAAGCTGTAAATTTGGGATTCACAGTATGAATCTAAAGCTAAGTTTTTAAGATACACAAAAATAAAATAAGAGCAATTATAAATGTAAATTAAATAAGTCACAACTTATCTGGACTGGCTTTTAAGGCATTCACCTTGAGATTTGCAGTGCAGAAATAACATTGCTCTGACATCACAAGTATGGACTTCTGTGCATTGAGAAAATCCTGCTGTTTATTTAGAACTTTTGAAGTCTAGTATCAATATAGCTTCTTAGTCCCCAGAGTGTCCTCAAGGTCTGAGATGTGTATTTTTAACTTCCATGCTTACTGACATTCCATTCAGGCTGTTTGGCTATTCTCCCCATTGGGGCTCCATCGGCTGTTGCTCTGATTTCAGCACCACATTTTTGCTGTATTTTTAAAATTATTTTACCAAAAAAGGAAACAAAAGTTAATCAAGGAGTTTGTTGATTAGAAAAGCCAATATTTTTTAGCCTGAATTCGGAATATTTTAGAAAGCTTGTTATAAAAAAGGGGGGTGCAGGAAGTGGACAGAAGGCTCTTCATTCCTGATTTAAACTAATATTGGATTTCCAGGGTGCCATTACAGAAGTGCAGGTTGTGCATTTCCAAGAAAATGTCATCTTTGTTTTAATATGGCAAAGAAGATTCAGGACTTGCAGGACCTGGCATTTGATGTCACCATCAGCCAGGAAACAGCAGTCCTCGAGATGGCACTGCTCAAGTATGGAAAAGTACCAGACAAAAGGATGGACATGGTTTGGAGTTCAGCACTGTCCAAGCCCCTGCACATTGTTCTTACAGAGCAAAAGGGAAAGAGGAAAAGTGAGCTGGACACACCAACCTAGTTGGCAGGAGCACAGGAATTCTATTTTTTTAGCTGCCATAAAGACTTACTGAAACAAGAGCTTCCCAAATCTCTGCAGGTATGTCTGTGACTTTTCCATCATCAGTAGCCTGCTGCTTAGGGAAGCAGAGCATTAGGCTTTCTTTAAAGGAGCCTTAAAAGCCCCTCTGTTCACTTTCAACTATTCATCACAGTCATTTGAAGTACTCTTTTGCACCCCTCCTGGTTCTTGCTCACATCTGGTGCTCCATGCACTGCACTGCAACCAAAAATAATGAAGGAATGATATGGAAATACTGAATGCTCTGTTCCAGTGTCCTCATGGCCAACCTGTCAATAAAGTCCTCACATTTTCACTACAATAAACATACAAGAGAAGGGGTGGAGGAACAATATTCCTTATTCTAGAATGCAGCTTTTATATAGCACTTTATTAGCAGGGTGAGCAAACACATAGGCTGAAAAATAAATAGCATATTTGAAAAAGATTATTTTCCTCTCAGTGAGTACACTGGCATTGAAAACTCCTGGTAGAATAGACAAGAATGAGCAAAAGCATCTCAGAAAGGGCAGATCTCTGTCAGTAGTTTGGTCTCCTAGCAAAATCTGGTATTTGCATCTCCTGCATGGCAGAGACTGAAGTGGGAGAAGAATGTTTTTAGTTGCCTTTGCTGCAGATGTATGACATGGCAGAATGCTGTCCCAACACACAACTTGTTAGGAGGTCACACGGATCATATCAGATCTCTGCACTTGGTGAGCATTTCTGTAGCTGTGTGACATCTTCTATGCAAGCATAGCCCATTCCATGACTGATTTGTCTGATAATGGAAATGAAAGGAAAAGAAAACTGCAACTAGTTTTATAATTTTTCCAAATAACAATTGAAATTACCTTGACAGCACTATGCCTGTTACTTTCCATTTCCATCTTCACCAGAAGGTCGTGGTTTCCCTGGAATTTCTCTGGAGAAGACTTTTTAAGTGGAGACTTGGAGGAATGGGGTTTGGTCAGTGATCATTAAATGGTTCTTTAAATGCATGATAATCGATTATGGCACTTCCAGTGCCAAATTTGAGCACTTCAAACTCTAAAAGAGAGCTGTGAAAACTAGGCTGACCTCCTTTCAAAACTCCCATTCTCTCACACTTGTGATGAAAAAATCTCTGGAGAAAAATACATTAGGCTAAATCTTGTATGTAAAAGTTATTTTTGGTTCATCATTATAATACACTAATTCGGGTGTTTTCAGAAGATGTCATTGAGTTCTGTTGTCTTGAGGAAAAGTACCACAAGTATTTATGTACTTGTGAGAACTGATCACAGGAAAAAAGTTCCAGCTCTATGATCCACAACCTCATACAAACCAGGTCTTGCACACAACTTTAAAGAAATTATTCTCAAAAGCCTCAAAAGTCATCACCTCCAGAGTTCCCAGGGAAATAGTGAGAAATCTTTTTAACTGTCTCAGTGGACATTAGGCCCTTAACTTTCTTGACTGCTCATTCTAATTTCTCAGCCTTGTTTTACTAAACACTCATTATAAAAAATTGATTGCATCCACATATAGCTAGTTGCCTGTGCACATGGACAGCAAATGGAATACATGAAACTCCAGAAAAAGGCAGAAGCAATGTTAGGCAGTAAAGCATTTGGAGTGAATCCTGGCAGCGAGGCACTCAGAGGTTAAATTGGGCTACAGTGAAAGAAATCCCTGCTGAAGGGTTCATTTATTTACACTGCCATTAGAGAAGCCTACAAAGACATACATGAACAGAAACAAACCATTTTAGTACATCCATTGAGCGAACATCCATCAGTGACCATGATCTGTGCCAGCATGTCTTAGGAGCGACAAGATATTATTATTGTAGTGCCAGAGGAGGAGGGGAGCAGGGGAAGGAACAAAAGGGAGCGCTGATCCTTGCCTTAACAATGAGCCCCTATTCTCTTGCACTGCACCTGATCTCCAACGCTTCAAACCCAACAACCTTTTTCCACTGGCCACTAACAGCTCCTCTGTGGTTTGCCTCACAGCTCCCGTGTTTCCTTCAGAGGAGCCTTCCCCTTATGGCATCTCTGACTACTGTATCACCTCTGCTAAACAAATGACATCACCTCGCTCATCAGCCACATGCAGCTCTGCTCTTTCCCTCTGTTTGCCCTTACTGTTTATTTTTTTAAGCACCTAACCCTCTATTAATCCTGCAGACAGCACAAAGGATCCATTTGCCAGAGACAGCAATTAGAACTGTGAGCACTGAGGCTTCCTGGGAAACACCTGTTTCCCTCAAATAACCTGAGGGGGAAAAGCTCAGCAAGCAGGACAGACTGCTGGCAGAAAGGGACAGAAAAGGGAGCAAAGTCCTGATGTGATGAGAGCTACCAAACTCCAGGTGGTGGATGTCTTGCCTTCTTCAGTCACCACTGCAGAAACGCAGCATCCACACCAAATTCATGTGCCTGTGATTCTTGGTTGCTCCTGATCAACTGTGTCCCCCCTCTTCAAATCTTATGAGTCCAGAAATGTGTAAACTACTAAATGGAATTTTTTCCAGTTATTTCCTTTATTACTTTTTTTTCCTTTGCCCAAAAATTGTATTTAAAAGGACCAACAGCACCTTAAAATTGGAAATACTTTAACCAGCTCTATTTCTGAAACATCATCATTACCAAAACTTACCGTTGTTCTGGGTTTTGTGGGTTTTCCTTCCAACCGCATGAAATGTCTGTCCCAGGTTTGAAAAATGAGCATTTTAAGAGAGTATGAAAAAGGATTTGAACTTTCATAATCATTTTGGTCAGTCTTCTAAATGTAACAGGGAGCCTTTGGGCACACAAACTCATATAGGAAGGGTCAGAAACTGGACAGCTGTTCGGTTAGCTCCTTTGAAAACAAAGATAAGTGACAATATACAAACAATGCTGAGTGGCATAGCATGGCTCTGAGCTATTCTCTGTTTCATGAAATGGGTGAAAATTATGTACCAAACAGGTTGTATAAGCACCACAGGCAATAACTAAAGCTGGAGGAAGGCCAGGCTACATTAGTAGCTGCCATTTGATCTCGTTCAAGATCCACAATGCCTGATGAAGTCAGTGGAAAGGCTCCTGCCCATCCCAAGAGGTGCTGTATTGAACCCAACACAGCTGGCAAACAATAGCTTGGAGAGCAGAACAAGGAGCAGAGCTGGTGCTACAATAGCTCAGCTCATCACCACACTGCAAAGCAGGCTGTGGTGATGCTCCTCAGAACCAAAGCCCAAGGCTGATCAGCATTTCCTCTTTTCAGGGACTCTGTCCTCTTTAGTATTTTTAAACCTCTGAGATTAATGGGATTATTCAAGGAATAATGCACCACAGAACCTGAATATTTACGGTAAATCTACCCCAGTGATTTCTAATGTACTGTGATCCAAGAATTCTAAATAAAACATCAAGAACTCCAAGAGAGATTTTCAACTGATACAAATCAGCTGTTCCGTCTTTCAAAGCAATGGAGCTGCAGCTATTTGCAACTAACAAAACCACAGCGTACCATTTTCTAAATTAAAATAATTTTTGCAGTATTTACAGCTAAGAGCAGACCTTTGCTTTTATTTTCTTATTGTAAAATAATAGCTAATTTCTTGTAACATAACAGGTAATTTCTGAACCACAAAGTACAGGGGTTTTTAACTTATCACCAAAATTAGGCATTGCAAGACACTATTTAAATTCTCATTGGTTTCTTATAAGTTGCACTACTTATACATTAACAACTTCCTTAAGAAGTCTCAGAGGAAATGAAGAATGTATTAGGTAAGGAAGTGCATACACAGGAATAACATAAAACACACGTTGTCTTCTTTTCTAAACCCCTTCTGGAGCTGATACTGTCAACACCACAGAGAAACAAATGCATATACGTGTGTGTGTAATATATATGTAGATATACAGTTTTATCTGTCCACATGTATTGTTCTGGTAACAGTCACCCTTTCATGGGGCTCATCAGTCGCAGGTTTTACTCACCTGATGGGCAATTTGCCATGGGGCCGTCCCATCTGTCAGCACACCTTATCTGCCTTTCTTCAGATCCATACTTATAAGCAAGGAAAGGGTGGATATCTGTCTCCTCCTAAGCACAATAAAATTAAAGCTGTAATTAGCGGCCTGCCCTGGACACCAGGTTACATTCCACGCCACATGGAAAGCCTGGGCAGGAGTGATAGGTCCCTTGGGACAATGTAGTAGCCCAGGGGAGAAAGTAAGCAAACAAATGAGAGTTGAGCTTGTCCTTTCTTCAGGAAGCCGAATTATAGGCAAGACTTCGTGCTTGGATGGCTCTGACATTCCCACAAGACACTCTGGGTGGCAGAAATTATGTTTCAGGAAAATGAACTCACACCAAGCATCTGACTATTGATGCCTGTTTAAATAAAAATTATTAGTAGGCATAAACCAATCATAATATCATTACCTTTTTGAAAGAGAGGAGTTCAATAATTTGCAAAAACACAAAAACAAAAACAAAAGGCAGGAATTCATTAAAAGTCCTTCAGATGTTGTTAGTTCAGTGCATATACTGCACTCAGGCGCGCTCTGGGGCGGGGCTGCTGGAGCCCGCTGTGGCCGGCGGGAGAGCTTCAGCCTCCTGTCACAGCTTCGGAGAGCCCTCTCCTCTCCTCACAGCTCGGGCAGCCCCTTTCTCCCCTCACAGCCTCGGGAGGAGCCCCCAGCTTCTCCTCACACGCTTCAGAGGGCTCCTTCCTCTTCTCACAGCCTCGGGGAGACACTTTT
>JAHLSL010000010.1:3661371-3677171 GCA_025920805.1 Petroica traversi
AGATAGATAGATAGATAGATAGATAGATAGATAGATAGATAGATAGATAGATGGATGGATAGATAGAGATATTTATAATATCTGAATTTGAAGCAAGTGCAATGCAACAGTTCTGAACTATCGCCCCTTTGGACCCAAGTGAAACTTCTCAGAAAGAACAATCAGGGATTTTAGTGCCACAAGTATTTCAGATGTTCGTCACCCAGGGAGAAATCAGGCAACAGCTTTGCCTTCAAACCCACAGTCTCTCATAATTTATATAAATAACAGTATTAAAGACCATGAAGGGTTCCCTTCTCCTTTATTTCCTGCAAAATCATCCCAGGTCTGTTATGTACACATCAGTCATCTGCATCAAGCTGAGCAGTTCTTCTGAGATCACAAGACTTGGTGATTATTCCCAACTACCCAAAATAACCCACCACATCTGAGGGAAGAAGCTGCCCCAACATTATCTGCAGGTGACCTCACTGTGCAGGTTACCAAAATTAAAAATTAAATCCAACAATTATACTACAGTAAGCCAAAATGTCTGGTTTGTCTTTGTTTACAGACAGAGGTTATCAGTAAGGTGTAATTACGGATACCTAATAAAGAATATACAAAATACCAGCATCACTCCCACATCGCAAAATGGTGACTGTCTCAGCTATGACCAACTGCTTACCCAAAATCATCCTTTGAAGAATCCCTCTGGTCTTTGAATAGAACGCGGGTGACAACCCTAACATATATTGTCTTTTCCTCCAGATCACTAATGAAGAAATCATACCCATCTAGAAACCCTGACACATGGCTCACTGCTATTGATCTGAAATGAGTTGCTGACATGCAAAAATTCTCTTTTTCCACTAGACTGTTGTTTTTTTGTGATCTGTGCTGTGCTAAACTTCCATTCCATGACAGGAAATTGCAGCAAAATCCTATCTGTATAGATTCAGTGCGAACTTTCCACTCAGTTCATTTGGGTTGGGATTCCTGCTTTTGAAAGCAACAATTCCAAAATAAACTTAATGGTAATGAGAAGTAAATAAGAACATGCAGCAAGGCAACCTGAACTGCTGATGAACTGAAAGACATGACCATGAAGGCTGAAGTCCCAAAGGCAGCATTGCTCAGAGCCCTTAGAGCAGGAACATGTCTGGGACAAAGCTGCTGCGCGGGGGTTCTTAGTGAAGACAACCTGACCCTGTTTCAAATGTGCACAACATGAGCCATAACACCCCGTGAAGCAGAAGCACTGCTGCAAAAGCTTTGTGTGCAGCCCCCAGCCAGTTCTGCCCCGTGCTGTGAGACTCAGGGACAGATGATAGCTGGTAACATTCATTTATATCTATACAAGCAAATGAAGTGTGCCTGGGAACATTCCTGGGCACGGAGGCCAGCTGGCAGGGAGCAGCGCGAGTCTCCGCCAGTAAACACCCTCACCCTGCAAAACAGGGAGGCTGGATGCAAACAGCCCTGGGGACAGCCCTGGGAACACGGCTGCTGCCAGACCCTGCTCCAGAGCCACCCGGGGCAGCGCTGGGTGGAGCAGCCAAAACCTCGCCAGGGACTGTTCCAGCAGGTCACCAGAATGGGCAGTCACACTCCTGGCCCAGGAACAGTCCTGAACCTGCTTTTAACTGTCAGAGAGGAACAGCTCCTCCCTCCCTCCCTCCCTTCCTTCCTCCCTTCCTTCCTCCCTTCCTTCCTCCCTTCCTCCCTTCCTTCCTCCCTTCCCCCTTCTCCTATCTCGTGCTCCTGGAGCTACAGATGGGCTGCTCCAGCAGCTCACCATCTCAACTGCTCTCCACACAACTATAAAATGGTCTCTGAAGCACATTTTGAGGCTCTGGCTGCAGAAAGAATGCCTGCTTTTCTAACAGCTATTATTTTGATACTCATAACCAGTGACACTCACATCAATTTGACTGGAAATGTATTTTAATTAATAAAAAGGAAAAATAACCCATTCCTTTGTGTGCTTCACTAGAGAAGATATTCATATTGGCTTCTAGAGCAAGAACTTGGCTAATAATCTTCTACAGACCTCTGTGTGTGCACGTGTGTGTTTATACAGAACCCTCATCTGTTTAAACTGTGTTTGCTGGTGAGAAGATCATTCACCTTCTAATAATTCCTAATTAGACCATAAGCCCAAGTCTAGTGAGAATAAATGTGCATTTACAAGTATATTGAGCACTGGGAATTCACAAGGCTGGGATCTGCTGCTACACGTTGCATGTGTAGGTGCAGAATACGAGCGGTTGCCTGACCTTTCCCTGGTTTGATGCAATACTCGGCAGGTTGCTAGAATTCCCTACCAGGAAGCTTTTGGGCATGGGAGAGGAACCCAAGCTGACATGTGCCAGATGAAAACTGTCCATTTCATTTTTCTTGTGCCTGGAATTTGAAGGAGTCCACTCCCTTGCTGGAAGACTTAGGACAATCCATGCTGGGGATTGCTGTCCACCCACAGCCACAAAGTCAGACAGTTTGTTTTGCATGGTGCTGCAGGGAAGTCTGGTCAATTTTCTGACAGAATTACCTCAAATCCCTCCCCCCCCCAGAGATGTCTGACGTAGCCCTGAGTATGGGGCACTGGGCATTCACCCATTTGTGAAAGCCTGGCTAAGACGACCCTCGTTCTGGGCAAGGCTGGCAGGCTCAGGGGACAGGTGCCCTCCCTAAAGCCTTGCTGCCCTCTGAAGGACAGAGGAACCTGCCAGCCTGCAATGGTGTCTGTGGTCAAGGCAATGTTTTGATGTGCTGTCCCCGAGGAAAAGCCTCATGGTACCAGCTGAAATTCCCCTGGCCCCGCAGGAATGTGCCGGTTGCATGCCTCAAAGCCCGGGGCAGGTGCTATCACTGCGGTTTGGTAACCTGAGAACCACCATGGATGTGAAATGCCACACATGGTGCAAGAGAGGGAAGGGCTGAATCCAGCCTTTCTGAGTCATTCAGGTCTCTACCCTGATTTAGCAAAGGGAATTTAGAACTTCTTGATTTTTATCTTTTTACTATCTAATTTTGTGAAGATTTCTCACAGTTTATGACAGTCAAGGCTGCTTTGTAGTACATCTGAGAACAGACCCTGTTTTAAAAAGAACCTTAGACTTTAGCGATTACTGCAGCCCAAAGCCATCCTTAAGACCAGCCTAAGCCTACACTGACATCAGCAGATACTGTGGAGTGATACAAGAGGATGTAGGAAAATAAAGTGTTGAGATCTATTCTAGCCCTAAGCCTAACCCATGGACTGGATGCCTCTCAATGTTCAGAGCTTTATGTACAGATGTTATGGCTTATCCAACAGCAGACCAAGACTACTCTGTGATGTGAACTATTACGTGGTAGTAGAAAGACTCCCTTTGAAAGCTCAAGCACGATCCAAAACAAAGCACATGGATCCCCACCTTGGCAGAGCCTGTGGACAAGCTCCACCTGTCCATCCAGGCATGCTGAACACAGCACCTGCATGGCCAAAGTGCAGAGGGGAATTTCTGGACTCTAGAGCTGTAGCTCAGCCATAGCCCTGGAGGTGCAAGGATCCACTTCCTGGCTCCCAGTGTCCCACAGACAGGCAAGGGGATGAGGTGGGGCTCAGACAGAAGCTGGCAGAGAGCAAAGGTACCATGACCCTTCACAGTCAGGCTGGCACATAAAATTAAGCCAAGACAGCAGACTACAGGTAAACTTGAACATGTCAGGCTGGAAAAAGTGACAATTCCAAGTAGATCAGGTCCTGCTGTCTCAGGACAACAATGTCCATCAGAGGAGCAAGTGCAGTAATATCAACTATAATAAGTCAGTCAGAACGTAGAGACTCTCAAATCATGCTGGTGTTCTTTAAAGACTTCACCCCCAGTAAATGGCAGCACAGTGTGCAAAGGACTCCCACCCTGCTGGAAAACTCAGTTTTCCACAGCAGAGCAGCCCCCAGGCTTTGATAACGTTGTACCTTGTTTCCATATCTGTCCAGAACTGAACACCTTTGGATTAAAATATTCCCAGCACACAACTTGGGGTCAAACTTGGAGCCTTGCACTTCCTGTGCTGTGCAGATTCTTTACTTCCCAGGGGGATCACTCAGTCCCATGGGCAGAGGTTGGGCTGACATTCCCAACGGAGGGAAGCGCTCAGATGTAGGTCTGTGCAAGCAGCTCTTTGAACCTTTAACTCATTCACACAAGAAAGCAGGTCTGACAAAAGCTGTGGAATCTTCTGAACACCTCTTCAGATAGCAGAACTGAAAGACAGGCTTCCTTTCCTGTGTCATTACACACACACCCTGCCCCAGAATCGGAGTTTAAATCAAGTTCTTAGACACACATCAGAAACCTTCAGTGTAGAATTTCTGAGACACCAAAATCCTTAAAGACAGACCTAACACAGACAGCCACTGTCAAACCATTTAATTGCTTTCATCAATTGAAAGTGTCTTTTGATTCAAGAACAAATGCTTAGCAAGAACTTGGTGAGAAGAGACATAACCTTAGGGCTGAAAAGCAGAGCAACATGTATAATTTTTCCCTTTACAGATAAATAGACCTGCTTTTTAAGTAACTCCTGAGCAGGACATCTAAGCATTGCTCCAGTGAATAAAGCAGACAGTTCACATGACGACCAGTTCCTGCCTGCATGCATGAGCCTCACGCCAGCAAATCTAATTGAAAATAATCTGTGATCTACACTTTGCATTCTTCAGGAAAAGTGCTTTTATCCCATCTTTTCCCATCTCTCCTCCTCCCCTCCAACCTTAAATGAATCACATATTGAATCACCACAGCATGGCTGTATTTGATCATGATTTATAGGGCACTGTCTGCCTTACTCAGTACGCAGGCTTTGGAGGGAGGAGATATTTTGGACAGGGAAGACCAGGCTGTCAGCACCCAATAAATTCTTAGTAGCAGCCACTTCCTGCAGTAAAGCCCAATATAAGATCAAGCTTCTAAGTGGACAGGTGCACAGGGGTGTCTTACATCAGCATTTTGTCTGGCACACAATCCAAATTCTTAGTAACTACAATCAAATGTGGCACTGAGAAGAGAAAGGTTTTACTGGCAGCTGTTAATGAATCAATGGAGGAGCTCTGGGCACTGAGAGAATGAGCAGGGACTGAATCCCACTTCTTGGTGCTGTAGGTACTAAAACAAAGATTGAGACAAATCTCCTGCCCTTGTTTGACAGAAGGGTACAATGTTATGATCAGCAAGACTTCCAAATCTGCAAACTCAACAGAAAGTTGCATGCAAGAAACATTGATGTAAGTTTTCATCATCTCTTCTCAGTCATCAGCATTCCCCAGCCTATTGTTTCTCTGCTTCCAACTTCCTTCTTTCCAGTTTTCTCCGTGGCAAACAAGTCTAGCAGCAGCAGCATGTTCAGACTTCCTTGCAGCTCACACACTGATACTGGTACATACTGATCTGTAACAGTCATGGCTAAATTGGTCCTGCAGCATAAGAAAGGCGCAGGAAATCTATCCCCAGAGAGCACCACATAGGGGTTTTTTAGCTGTATCCCACCAAAACGAAGGGCAGTTAATCTCCTTTGGTCGCTCTCACTCTGACAGCAGATTGAACACTCAGGGCTAAAAAGAACTTCAGAGCAGCTTCATGACAGCTGTGTGATAACTGCAAAGTTCTTCAAAGACATTTTAAAACCATACCAAACAAGAAAGATTAAGTGAAGAAGGGGAACAATGGGTCTGTCTCCTCTCCCTCAGCACAGTTTCCTGTGCCCAAGCTATTGTTTGAGACAGACAGAAGCAGCACACCCAGGTGCTCCCAGGCACACAAGAGGGCTGGGTGCTCACTCCTATCAAAGAGAGACGATTAATTCCTGCTGCATCCTGAACAGCCTCAAGGCCATTGCACCAGCGAGGAGTTTGGCTGATTCCGACAGCCTCTGCACCGTGGGGTGTTTTTGCCAAACACCACCAGAGGGCTCAGCACGGTACAATTTACCAAACCCAAGGTGCTGACCCCAAAATCCTACACCTAGAAACTGTGATTTGTCAGCAAACCCTCTGATTATAACTTTACAAATCGCAGTGGTTTTTAAAGTATGCTCAATTTATAAGAGGAGTTACTGGTTTCATCACACAATCACCGGGGGAGGATGATTCCCTGGTTTTCTTTAGAAGGTCAAAGCAGATATCCAATGGCCTTAGACTATTCATGAATTAATAGTAAAGATACATGTTGCTGGCTTCTAAATACACTTAACACCAGGACACAATGACTGAGAGCTGGTAATTCTTACAAATGCCTGATAAAACTTCATTCTGTCTACTTTATATATGGGCAATGTATATGGAGTAATTTCTTCTTCCCTGGAGCTACATATCCGGCCACTACTCACCTGTGCTAAATGTCTCCAGTTCCATCTATTCAATTGCATCAATGATTTCTGAGAAATCTTTCTTATATGTGATTTTTTCATCCTGACTTCTGAGTCCTGTGTGATGTCTCTGACACTAAAAAGACAAAAGTTGGGCCCTTGGGGTCTTGTCAAAAGCTAATGTAAGACAAAATGCTTGTAAGCTTTGATTGAAATACTTCCTCTCTCCCAGCACCAGCTAATGATCCTGAACGATTTTGTTAAGTGTATATTTCCCTACCTTGAAATAGATACTGTGTCAAGTAGGATTTATAGGTGATTTAACTCAATCATGTCTTCAAAGCAGTTTCAGCATCTCCAATTGCTGTTATAAAGAGCAGAGAATATCCAGAGGCTGAGCCAGGGTTAAAGAGAGCATCTCTGATCAGCAAAGTGATGAAAAGTGGTCAAGAATGGGAATCACTGTAACTGCTTGTCCCAGGCTATTGTCTTTCATATTGGAACTGCCAGAACATGCAGGATTTAGGGATGGAAATGACAGTTTACTATTCTGAGTCATCACCTGGTGCTTGGAGAGGAGCAGTATTTGAATTAAAGCTTTTAAATAATTTGGTTTTACTAGAGCATTTCCATAAAAGGATAGTGGTAGAGCGGGAGAAATTGTCCACTGCACAGGAGAAAGGCTAAAAAAATCCTCTGAATCCCATGCTTGGCTGTGCCAAGAACTGCTTTGTGAGGGCAGGCAAATCCCTTCACTCCTTTTTTCATTTGTTTTCCTTTCCCACTGTACATCTGCCTTGTGTATTGGGAAAGAGAGATTTATGAGTGTCTTAGGGATTTGGTGGTGCAAGCACTTCTCCTCTCCAATCTGCAGATGAAGGTGAAAACCCCACCCTTTGGCTCCAAGGCTGTTGTTGCAGAGACTTGCACAGCACCTGTAGGGACCCCAGTGGGGACTGCAAGGGGAGATCATTAATGCCTGTAACCTCATTATCACCCCCTGGACAGAGACATTTATAGGGAAACAGAGCACCATGGGTGGATCCTCGAAATTAATGTGGAGATGGAAGCAGAGACCACCATGGGAACAGAGCAACAAGTCCCATCACAAGTCCCTCTGGCACCCAACTGTGTCTCTGTGAGAGCAGTCACACAGCCAGGGATGTTCATGCAGGAGACTCTCCCAGCTGTGCATTCCCAAGTGGTGAATTTTGGGAGCCACAGGTGGTGCCTTTGCATTAAACAGTCTCAGAGGAATTTTAGTCTTGAATTATCCCGTCTCTTGAGGTGAGTTAGTATGGCTTTTTCTAGAGCAAGTAGTGAAATATAATCCAGCAAGGGAATATAATGCAGGGCAAACTGGGACCAGAACAACAGATGATATTTGCTGATCACTGAATACTCAAGGTGATGTTTCAACATCTTTTCAGGAGACATGAGTAATGGAATTTCCCTCTGGAAGCTGAAGGCACTGAACAGAAATTAACAGCTATGGCAGCCCACCAGTGTCACCTGTTTGCAACCCCTGGCGTAATTCTGTTCCCAATGTGATTTCTCTGAAGCCAGTATGGAGTTTGCCTTTCCTGAATAAAAGGGAAAAGCCCTCTCCTTTTCTGACATGAGGAATTTATTCACATGGATTTTAGTCTGATACTCACTCACCTGAAAGTCTCTCTTTTCATACTCTCATCTTTTAGGCATTGCACACATGATGGGAGATCATCTCCCCTGGCCAAACCAGGCAGCAGTATCCATAGATGTGACAGCCAGTTTCTCCTGAATCTTAACAGGATTTGAGCAGGATTAACATTTCTTATTTCACACAGGAAGTTTGTGACAGAAAGAGAATTTAAACTTGAAATGCCAATATAAAAACCTTAAATCATCCAAGCTATGCCTGCAAACACTAATTCCACACTGGAGCAAATCCCCAATAAATTCCCAAGGTGCACACCACACAGTGCCAGGATTTTTACCCACCCTGTGCCACTGTCCATTTGTCCCTAATTTAACAATGGTGCTTCCAGAAGTAGATTTATTTATCCAAAAAGATACACACATGAAGTAGCACCAACAACTGGTGTGGTCTAAACCGTGCTCAGCAAGACATTGTATTTACCTCTCTGGCATTCCTGGAGAATGAAGACAACATTCTATCAGCATTCATCCTCCTAATCATAAGCCAAGATGAAATGTTAGGCCCTGGAGTAATAAATTTCATCCAAACTGAGAGGGATCCAATTCAATGTATTGTGTATTTAACATTAGAGTCATCTGGAGATAAAGGACAGAGTTATCATCACCAGAAAGAGATGAGGAAGCAGCTTTGGTGTGGAGTCTCTGGAAGGCACAAGCAGGAGTATCATAATCACAGATTTGTCTACATGGAGACAACTTGAGGACATTGATTGGAAGTCTAATTTGAATTCAGGGAGAGTTTTTTTTTAAACTGTGTTAAGTCCTTGTGAGAAAAGAATGGTTTCAAAATTATGCTGAAGTGTCCTTTATTTCTGAAGTGGTTGTGCACCAGTGTATAAAGCAGGCTAATGACCTCATTTTGAATTCATACCTACAACTAACACTGAGAATTCTTTTTTCATTCTTACATATGGAAACAAATTTTTAATTTCCAAATTTATTACAGTGTATTTCAGTTATTAATAATTATAAACCACCAAGTCACAGCTGAGGTCAAGAACTCATTGTGCCAGGATTTATGTAAACACACAGTAGGATTTCATAGGCCAGATTAGGGGCCAGTGGAGATGATTTAGAATGTTTAGTGCTGATCTCGTGTTTAACATTGGTCAAGTTTTCTATGTGTATGCCACTAACTTATGTTTGGCTTGAGTGTGTTTTCCAAAAAAATGCAATTCATTTCTGAAGAAGAAACCATTTCACATGGAGAACCCATTCGTCCCCTTAAAAGTTGATCTCCCTCTAAACATCATTATATTTTCACAATATTCTACTTCTCATTGAATTTGCTGAGGTCAATTCCAAATTCCAGTGCTTCCCTTGTTACACTTTTTTTGTTCGGAATTAAAGCACTTTTAACATGAGTATTTTCTGCCTAAGAACTTCTCTCTGCTGAGCAACTTCAACTATTTTCCCCTCTGTAATTTATTTTAGGTTCTTATCAAAACATAAAACACAGCAGGGCTTGTGCTGTAAATAGAATCAGTCCAGCCTCAGCTCATATCCATCACTGAATTTAACAGCTATCACTGATTTACATCATGGGGAACTTTGGGCCATGTAAACACATGGATCTAGAGACGGACAGGGTCTGTCTATTCAGCCTCTTTCTATAAACTAAAGCTGCAGCCACCAGGAAAAAGGGTTAGGAGTTTGCATAAGTGTGTCTGTCTATTAAAATACAGATGTGTGTGAATGTCATTTAACTGCAGCTCTGCAAAACTGGGCTATTGTCACACACATTGATTCATAACTGATTAACAGGAACCTCAGCATGATCCAATCTGGATCCCATTGCAGTTGATAGATCTGTCATTCCCTGTGAGTTTTAGAACATAAATCCTGTCTCTGTACTCCTTCTCTTGCAGCCATGAGGGTTGCATCCACCAGTGCGGAAGCTCCCCAGCCTCAGGCATATTGTGAACATCAGCCACTGGTAACTGACTGGGAAATGGGTCTTGGACACACAGGGAGACCTTGGTGAGGGGAACTGTCTCCCATGGGACACCACAGCATGAATTTGGTGCTAAACCTTTCTCCCCCCCCGCAGAGAAGTGAGTAGGAGAATCACAGCAGATCATCAAGCTCCTTCTTCCCCCCACACAATCACAAACAGAAACCAAATAAATCCCATGCACATCAACTCAAATTCAATTTTCATTGAATTGTGAAAAACACATAGAGGACAAAATGAGAGTAGGCTTAGATTAGATATTAGGAAGAAATTCTTCCCTGTGAGAGTGTAAGTCCCTGGCACAGGTTGCCCAGAGAAGCTGTGGATTCCTTATCCCTGTGAGTGTTCAAAACCGGGTTGGATGGGACTTGGAACAACCTGGGACTGTGGAAGATGTCCCTGCCCTTATCAGGCAGTTGAATGAGATGATCTTTAAGGTCCCTTCAAACCCAAACCACTCTGTGTTTCTATGAAAATCATCAGGGCTGATGATGCTGACCCAGCAAGCCCTTGGCTTTGGCTCATGGCATTCTCCAGTGCCTGCCTGATCATTCTCACAGCAGAGGGCTCATGCAGAGAGCAAGTCCTATTCAACTGCAAGATACTCAGCTTGAAATGTCTCCTGAACCGGGAATTCTTAGAAGACCATTAGAAATGCTGACAAACTACACCCCTAGATTGGGCTGAGATGTTTAAAACCTACTCACACAGTGAGCAGGGAATTTTGGTTGGCAGAATTCCCAGAACAAGCTCAGGGCAGGCACGGAAAGGCTGCATGAGGCCAAAGCAGCTCTGAACTCGGCCTAAAGGTCACCCTTCTGTGTCCAGCATCATCACAAATTCCTGCTCTTGCTGCAGAAATCAGAGGGTGTTTGACTCTTGATCTCCAGGGCCCTGGAATTGGACTCCTTCCTCATGACCTAGGTGAGGGCAACCGCGAGTTGCACCCCACTTCTCTCTTCATGCGGACCTCAGACCCTGACCCAGTGTTCCAGGCAGGCCCCATCTCCAGTGGAGAGGTTTAAAATGCCACCAGATGTTGAATTGCAAGCCTTGCTCACAGGCTTCTGGCTCCTGAAACAAGTTCTGCTGCAAGGGTGCAGTGAACAAAACATGAATTTTCCAGAAAATCTCTTCACTTGCCATGGGCTTTGTCCTCACCATCTTGTCTAGTGCCTAACCAGCACCAGCACTGAACTCAGCTTGAAAAGCTGGGTATGGTGGGCACTTTCACCTAAATTTCCCTTTTTTGAAGTAGTCCTTGCCACATTGTGGTTTTAGTTGCTGTGGTGATTGATTTGTGTTTAATGAGCTCATGTTATTGGTTGAGATTTTTCTGGGGTGAGTCATGCGGGTTTCATTTGGTAAAATTCACATGGAGATATTGCCCTCTAGATCAGCACCAGATTAGCCAAGATCTCCAGCTTCAACTCACCTATTTTAACATTCCCAGGTGAAGTCAACTTTCTGATGAGGCAGATAAATGTCTGCAAAGTAAATATTCAGTTAATAAGGCACCTATTGTACTGCTGATTGTGATGAGGCAGCGGCAGCCGCCAGTTTTAATTTAACATGATTTAACCACCGAGCGATTCCAACGATATCACTGGAGCTTGTTAAATGAAAATAACGCCGTTCACATTTGCATGTACATGTGCAAGGAAAAAAAACAACAATAAGAAAGCTGCTTCTGGGCTGACAGCAGTTGGAATGATGTCATTTGAATCAGTGACATTTAATTGCACAAGGTGAGCCACCACATTGGTGAAAATGTAAAGGCTACACAGAGCAAGGCCCAGTGGTTCTGCTCCAAAGAGAAAACACTGCACTGGGAAATCAAGACAACTATCTCTGAATCCAAACTTTATCACTTCTCTGGCAAACTCCCTCACCTCTTCATGCTTCAATCAGTCCATCTGTTGGAAGGGGATAACAATACCGAACTGTTTTCCCCAGCACTTTGAAAACTGGGAAATACAAGAGCCAGATTTTGTTGTACTTTTGTTTAGGGCTTTTTCTTGCTTCAGATTTACTCCCAGCGCCTGGGCCAGATTAGCTGCTTGTCCTGTTTCTATGGGCTCAGGATTGTTTTAAGGACACAAAATAACTCAAACTGCAGGGGAGGCAGGACATGGTTCCACATTAAAATGTCATTAAGCTGATTGACCAAGCTGATTTCCACAGGGAACAAACCACATCATTAAAGGACACCTGTCACTAAAGGCAGTTAGTCTGTTTGGTGACCCCAGTTTATCATTTTACACAGCAGCCAGAAACAGGCCTTCGTAAATTCATTTTCTGAGTTTGGAATGTTACAGTTTGTGTCCTGAAGATCTGACAGTCTGAACGTACAGGAGGAAGAATGAAAGAAGTGACATTTGTCACAGTTAGAGGATGAAAATTCTGCCCAGGGAGTTTGAAGAATTCCTTCATAGTGCCCTGCTCTCTGCTGCGCTCATGTTTCTACCAGATCCCACGAGATCTTAGAAACAAACTTAGAAAATTAAATAGTGGGTTTTTTAAAATAGACTAACATTTTTTAGTCACTTTAATAAGAAACCATCCTAGCTGGCTTGACTGAGGCCTTCGAGGAAGCTGGTGGCAGAGGAAGGCCATAAACCCAGATCTCCAGGGTATCCTTCCCTGCCAGCCTCCCTCAGAGCTGTGGAGCAGGGCTCTGGGGGCACAGCAGACCCTCTTGTGATTGCTGAGGCAGCTTGTTTCTACTTACATTTTTCATTATTTTTTTTTTAATCACATTGTGAGTCCAACCATAGATTAGTGCCAAAGAGCCTCTAATTACATAGTAACAGTAGCAATTGCATAACCCCCTTCCAGCTCCCTGCAAGGGCTCAGCTCCACACTCACCAATGGAATGTCACATTTTTCCATGCTTTAAGTATCTCTTTTCACTAATGCTGCAGCCAATTGCTGCTAATACTGCAGAAAAGACCAAAAAATGCCAGGATTAAACCTCTACAAATCCTAACAGTGTGTTTACAATAGTCTTCAGGTTGCCTCCTAACCACTGGGTCTGTGACCTTCTAGTAAATTATACTATCCTGGAAGGTTTTAGCTGCTGTTCCAGCTCCACTGTAAACATGTAAACTTGAGCCATCTGTGCTTTTTTAATATTTCCTGTAAAGCCTATCACTACTCCGATCTGCTGTTTCAATTGGCGGCACAAGAAGTCATTGTGTGCTAATTTTTCCCAAGGGCACTTGATGCACTTTATTAAATAGGGTTTTTTTCTTCCTCATTAAGGCCTTTCCACAACAATAAAACTATATTTTGGATACCCAGGCCAGCAGGCATTGGGCTGGTTTGTATGAAAAAACTATCCCAGGCACGCTACGCTTTTCCCAAAGAACAATATGGAGGGAAAGAAAGTTTTTTAAGATGTTGTAACCTTTTCTTTCGAGGCCCCGCGGGGAAAGCATCTTGAAGGCAAGACAGTGGAGGATGGGAAGAATTTGGCTGAACGTTCCAGAAATAAAGGCTTGGATTCTTCCAGGGGCATCAAAAACTTGCTGGGTTGTACAATTCTCACACACCTCCAGTTGCTGTTGGCTGCTGGAGTCTGGGCTGTGCAAGGGGGAACTGAAATGCCAGAGGGGATCAGACAGTTCAGGATCCTGTTTCTGAGAGCCACACACCAGATGTTTCATAGGAAAATGCAAGAAACCCAACTGCCAAAGCACCAAGGTTCCAGGCCTTCATAAACATCTCCTTTTATTCCGTCCCCTACTACATCTTTACTAAATCTAATTTCTCCTCCTGTCCATTGTCATAAAACCTGTTAAAATATTGCTCACACTGTAGAAGTTATTTCAAATGAGGAAGGCTCTGAGTATGGAAGGGGGGAAAGTGGAATTTTTTTATGTGGTTATATACTAATTTTAAACAAGACCATGCCAGACTAAGTAACTTTGAGAAGTAACTGTCAAAACCCAGTATAGGATAAATTGGAAGTATATGTAGGATAATTTTTGTCAGGGATTTAATATTATTACATTTAAAAATCTTTGCCTGTACTTAAAACATGCAGGATATAACACTTTCTTTGCTTTTTGGTGATTTGACCTGTAATAATGGTAAAGCAGTTTGCTAATAAATGTGGGGGATTTCTGCTCATGTCAGTTTAAGCAGAGTTTAAGGTCAGAAAGGACAATTGTGACCCAGGAGCCTGACCAGCTCCCTCATACAAAATAACTGTTTATCATTGTTTCCCCAAAGCCCTCTTTATTTTCCTTAAAAAAAAAATAATTAGTGACCCACATTCCACACAGGCTATTGGTGACTTTGACATACCTCTGCTCAGAGCTGTGCCAGCAGAGGAGGCTGAAGCAGGTGTTCAAATACTAAGCACTGCCCATAAATTTAATCTGACATCCTGCTCGGAGAATGCTGGGCAAAACAATTGAACCAAGTCCACACACTTTGAAGCTGCAGCTCCAAAAAATCACAGCTGAAAGGGGAGGGAGCTTCCTAGCAACAAAAATGCACCCAGCTGAAGTGTGTGTGTGTCGCACAACTCCTTGTGGGTCCACAGGGTGGGTTTTGGGGAAGGGGGGGGAGGCTTAAAGCTTTGAATTTGTCATTTCTTTCTCAACTAGCTTTTAGTTCTGATCCTGAGCGAGAAGAAAAGGGTCCTTGTTTGATAAGAAGGGATGATAACCTGCACCCAAGCCAATAAAAGGGATTAACCCGAGACTGAAGGCTCAATACCGGGTTCTGGCCGATGCATGGTTCAATTAGACTAAAAGCTGTCCTGCAGCATTAAGGCAAGTTACCTTCATTTTCAGCTTCAGTGAAACAGACCCCAGATGACAGGATAGGCAAACAAGGACTTTTTCACTTTTCACAATTGCTTTCATCCTGCATCACCAATATTATTAGACTTTAAAGAAACTGGAAAATCAGAGGAGCGTTCAAAGTAGGTGGTCTCTGCGTATTCATTGCATCCGGGCACATCAGGCTGGCTAACATGTTTTGTAAGCCCAGCAATGTGGCTTGCAGTTCATTTCTTCAGTTCATTTTCATTTTCACCTAATAAAATCAATTTTCAACCCAAAGTGATGGCCTACAGATATTACTTTAGAAGCCCAGGATGTAAACACTTCAGACAGTCATGCACCTCCAGCAACACCGTGCTCTCCAAAGAAGGGAGCCTGTTCCTCCCAGGCAGCCTGCTTTTATCCCATGCACCTGGGTAAATCATGGAGAGCAGTGTCTGGCTCTTTTCAGCAGCAGGGGTCAAAATACTTTGAAAAGAAGAAACAAAGGACCAACAGGATCATGACAGACTGACTTTTCACACACGTGGAAATGGAGGCACAGAGGAGCAGGGCGCAGCCAAGGTCATCCCTGGCTGGACAGCAGAGATGGGAAGAGCCAGGCACAAGTCCAAACTTTTGCTCTGTGCACTCCCATCCAGCTGCCTGAGTCTGAATGCAGCAAGAGGGATGTAAATCTGCAGATTTACATCTTAGACTTTCATTTTTGTTTTCCCCATGATGTAAACAGAACGATCAAACATCCGTCTGGAGCACCGGAAACCTGTTTATGGGCAGTGTGAACAAGCCCTTTGCTATTTCCCTGGTAAATAAAGCTTGGAGATGATTCCTGGAACTACAATATCCCCATATATGCTACTACAGAGTGGAGTATGTGGTTGACATACTCCAAAATTCAAAAAACAATTAATGTGTTTTCTCCCACATTTCCCATGGCTGCCATCATGGCATTTGGCCTTATCTTTGCTGTCTACCTGCACAGAGATTAAGGATTAAATGAACACAAGAGCTGCAAGCACTAA
>JAHLSL010000010.1:3677571-3733714 GCA_025920805.1 Petroica traversi
GGGGGGGGAGGGAGGCAGTTGTTTGTAGAGAATTAAATAAAGAAAGGACAAATTTAGAGGTATTTATTTGATATGAGGCTGTGCTGACCATTCCTGGAAAAGCAGGAGTCAGAGAGCTTGGAAAACAGACTGACCACAACTGGAGAGCTTTCCACTCACGGTTCTGTAAAACGATTTCATGGCACAGATCCAAACTTTTGATACGCAGGAAAAAGTTGTTGGAAACTTAAGCCATCATGATAGCCGGGGGCAGCCAGTTTGCTTGGATTTTCCTGGTGTAAATAGAACCACCACACAACAGCTCAAGGACTGTCCAAGCGAGACTGCCAAAAGAAACAGTTATTTTTTATCCAGATCATTCCAGAAATTCCTTTTTCCTTGGCCTGCAAGCGGAACAAACATCCTACTTGCTGGAGCATCCCTACCACTACAGGCAGGACTCGGGTATTCCATATTAATCAACAGTCATCCTGCCCTGGGCAAAGGTTGCTGACTGCAATGTGTGGGAAACAGGAAAAGCAGCTTAAAATAGAGATGTGGGACTGCTTGTTTCATTCAGGCTGACCTGTCTGTGAGAAAAAGAATTTATGAAATGTTGGTTTTTTTTTTTTCTGACTCTTAAAACAAATGGAAGTGTGAAAATTCGCTGGAGCAACACTGTTTTTATAGCCTCTCATGTAAACAGCCCTAAGATTCTGTCAATGCAGTTGAACTTTCAGCTGGGTGGTGGTCAGAGCAGAAAGGTCACCACACCCTGGGCTGGCCCTGATTGAAACTGTGCTAACTTTGGCTTTCTCCTTACAAAGCTTCACAACAAACTGCAGCTAAACCCCTTGGGGTGGTTTGATTTTCCTTATCCATCACCACAGCTGAAGAAATCGCTAACCCAGAGAGGCATTTGGCTACAAGAATGACACAGGACTAAGAGATTTCTCTGGACATTTCAGATTTTCCAGAGAAGTTGTGGATTCCTCATCCCTGGAAGTGTCCAGGTTGGGCAGGGTTTGGGGCAACCTGGGATAGTGGAAGGTGTCCATGCTCATGGCAGGGCATTTAAAATCCCTTGCAAGCCAAAGCATTCCATGATTCCTTTCTATCATTCTACACAGCACTATTCTTCACCCCTCTCTCTTCCTTCAGTTTGAACTAACTTTTTTCACTAAATTTCTGAAGTATCTCATACTATGCAACCTTTGATCTCAAATTATTACTTTAAGCAAACAGGCTTTATTGCATTTTTTTTGCTAACCTCAGTGTAGTATATGCATGGTGCCTGAGCCACCACTCTAAATTAGGAATAAGAGGATGCTTTTTACATGACATAGACAAGGATTAATCTTTCAGAGAGGCAAAGCAGGCAGAGGAACCAGTGGAGGGTGCTGCAATAACAATTGACTTATGGAAATACTGCAGATGCTGCAGAGCTCCTCATTGCACAGACACTCAGGGCTGGAACACGAAGGGATCAGCCTGACTTCTGCAACCACCAAATGGAATTGGGATCAGGAGAAGCTGCTCCTTAAACATCTACCTAGCATTCAAAAGCCCCACACAAATCATGCTGAGCAGGAAAAGTCTAAGGTTCATTTTTAATTTGACAATCTCTGACCTGTGCCCACAGCAATATGTTCCAACAGAATTTTAGTGGCAGGGACACAAACAATAGTCTGACCTCCCTCATGTTCACAGCTCTCTGGCTGAGCATTTAACCTGAGCAGAGGTACAAAGGTTAAGTACAACACTGCTACAAACAGATGATCTTGGGTCTCAGTGGACACCCACAGAAATACTCCAGTCCTCTGTGCTCTCTCATGGATTTCCTCTCCCACCCAGCAGTTTGAAACTTCCTCAGTAGCTTTACATTCCAGTCATTATCAAAAATTACAACATTTTCCTCCAACAAGAAAGTGCTGAATGAACTTGGGCTCTTAAGAAATTTCCCCTGTTGAGATTCTGGCCTCAGGTCTTGTTTGTGAAAAGAGCCTGTTCAGGGCTAGATTTGTACTGCAGCTACATGTGAATAGGAATAAGTGTGCCTGAGTCCAGGACTGCAAATCTCTTCTCTCGTTTTGATTTTAAATCAACACCAGCAATATGTTTTAGCACTGTCACTGCCTGGCCTTCTGTCATGCAGCCTAATTCGTCAATCCCCCCAGGGGCTGAACTCACCCATGTAATAAATACTGTACTGAAGTGCAAACACTCAGGTGACCTTTCATACAAGAGTCAGAACTGACCCCTACATTTCTTCACATTGTCAAACATCCAGAAGATGCAGGACTAATATGCACACTAATGCCCAAGGAAGAAAGTGAGAACTTCAAACTCTTCTTAATGGAGTTAAAACACATTCTTTAAAAAGAAAAAAAAGGGCTCTGAGAATGTGGCCTTTCACTAACATAAACAGTTTCAAAGAATGGTTGTGGCACAGAAGCAGTGACTGGAAAATCAGAAAATCTGTATAAGAACTGTTGTCATAGTGGATTTCCCATAGGGATTATTTTAATCTAGGGAAGCCATTAAAGACATTGGTTTGACTGGAGGGTCTCAACTTTTTTTTTTCTTCCCCCTCTCCAGACACATACATCAAACTCTATGGGGCTGTCAAGCTATCTCCAGCACTGGCTGAAAATCTGTGACAGTATTAAAAAGAAAACATTTGATGGTCTTGTGAACTGCTGAGAGTTATCAGTATTAAGGTGTTAATAATGCCATAATCCAAGGCTGATAATTATTCCCCCAATTCGTAATGCAATTTAGCCGCTTAGCACATGGCACTTATGATGCAGACCAGACTCATTGCAAAGCTATTTAATTTAAAACCCCCTGGATTTCCAGCTCAAACAGGACATACAGCGTGCTAGAAATGCAAGGAAAGGAAAGTGTTCTGTATTAAAATTTTACAGGAGCAGATCTGCTAAGAAGGAACCAATTACATTGGTTTAAAAAAAACATTTAAAAATAAAATCAGCCAAAATAAGAGAGAAAATAAACTTTAGGATACAGTTAAAGGCTCATCCAGCTAATTCAGTTGGGAGCAGCAGTTTTGAGGGATTCAAGAGGAGAATCACTTCCTGCTGGTCCCAAGGTGGGCACTCCAGCACACATTCAAGCCACTCCATTCCTCTTTAAATGATGAAAAGGTAAAAGTTGTCACTAAATCCAGGTTTAAAATAAATAAATAAATAAAGGGCCAGGAGTGATAAAAAATTCCAAGAATTAACTTTGCAGCTGCAGTATTAATTCAGCCCCCTTACACATAGATTAAATAATAAACAATCCCATATTCTATTTAACAAGGAAAGCTGAACTGGGAAATGCCTTCTTGTCCCACCCTGTGTAGGTGCACACAGCTCAGTCAGGGACACAAACCATGCATTTCAACCATGCAACCCCACTCTGAACTTTGGGCTCCTCAGCTTTCACATTATCCCAGCACTCATTTTTCAATTATTTAAAGCATAGAGGGGTTTTTAAGGGCTACAATATCTCAGTGACTTCTTTCATTCATTGTAAAGGTACAATGTTTAGGAATCAACACCCAATGCAGCTCAGATGGAGCTACTAGTAAACAAAACTTTTTTTAACACCATTAACAAGGGATCTTACATTTGGGAGCCAAATTCCTTGGTGGAAATTTAGCCCCTCTAACAACTCCACCAGCAGGCCTTTACTAGAAAAGCACTGGCACAAAGAGACAACATGATCGAGAGAGAAAATAGAAGACGCAGGCAAGTAAATTTCTTAGCCACAAATCTGTTCTTGTGATATAGAAAAGACTTTTTAGATCTGTACAACAGCAATAGAAAAGCCACTGAAGCATCGTTTTTCGTGTTTCTCTTGTTGGAGGCATCTTAAAGCTTTAATAGACAGGCTCAAGTTGAGTTTAAGGAACCATCAAATCCTTTATGTTGGAAAAGACCTTTAAGATCAAGTCCAATTGTAAATCCAGTACTGCCAGGCTCACCACTAAACCAAGGCCCTGAGTGCCACATTTGAAAGACATTTACAAGTCTTTTAAATACCTCAGCTGAAGCCCTTTGAGATGTCACTGAAATGAAAATCAAACCATGTTCATCAGTACACACAGAGTCAGAGATAGATTGCAACACTTTCCCATATAAAGGTTTGCTTAAAATTGGTTTTGTTTTATTCACTTGTCTCTTTTATGATTAGTGGTCAAACCTTTGACTCAGGGGTGTAGATTGAACTGGTGTGGCTCAGGTTTTTGTAAGGGTATAGAGCATTTCAAACTGAGTCTCCTCAACCCTACAGCCCCTAAAGCACTCAAACCCCCCTCCCAAGAGTTGTGGCTGAAGACCCTCATCTTCAGCGAGGGGAAATCCCTCACTGCACATTTCCAGTGCTCCCCATGGTGTCCTATGTGGCTCAGATGTTTGGTACATAATGGGAGCTCCATGCAGTGTTGGCAGGTGCCTGGCCCAACCAGGGGATGGAAATAACCCCAGGCTTCATGAAAAGAGGAACAGTCCTTGCCCAGCTCCATTGAAACAGGTTTTTACTTTCTATAGGCAGGCAGGTGTCTCGATCCTATGAGATTCTATGACATTTAATCTTCTAAATGTCATTGTTGCTTTTGAAACGGGCCTAAACCATTAGATACTTTTAAGGATGTCATCCTTCATCTTTAAATTTGCTGTGACCACACACAGTCACCACAAGCCTTGCAGTTCCATGACCCAGGATACTCTGCAGATGTCAATTATGCTGCTTTCTGTCCTTACTCAGGGCTACAAAACAAGTCTGAAGATTTTTGCTTCAGAGGCTTTTCAGATGGCAGAAGTTTCAACATGAGGAGGAAAAAAGTATTTTATTCCTGCTGCCATAATTCAAAATCCTCTCAGAGTTTCCAAAAACTTCACCTTAGGGCTAACACCAAACACGGAAAATTTCTAAGCAAAAAGAATTTGAGAAAGTTATTAGCAAAAAGTTATTAGCTGACAGTGGGGATTAAAACTCAGCCTTAACAACTGCCTTTGCTATTGCAACTCCTGTAATAATTTTTACACAGGGGCTGTACAGCAAATTAATTTTCCGAAGGCACTGCAGTCAAACTTAGCAACATGATGTTTGTGTGCTGCCTTACACCCTGCACCTCATGCCCAGCGACAATATAAATAAAGGGATCCTGGCCTCAGCTTCCTGTTCTCCTTCTCAGGCCTGAGTGAAATAAATAATTTAGCTCAAAAGCAGCTTGCAGAAGTTTACTATTTCTGCCAGGCATTATCTGTTCTGCAGCACAACCACAACAAAGCAATGCTGGTTGTACTGACATGGAGAATTGGGGCGGTGCTGCCTGAAGGAGGACCTTGGTCAAGGGACAGAGCAGCCCCTGGACTGAGGGACTATGGACAGCCCTGGAATTATCCCCATTATTCAGCCACTCTGTGCATTTAGGAGCATCCTATAACCTGAGAAAAGGTGCAGTGGGTGGTGCAGAAGTCTGAGTGCTACATGAGGACTTGGAAAATCTCAGTTCTCCCCTTGAGCACATTCTGTGTGACTTCTGCCCAAAGGCTTTGAAGTGTGTAAGTGCCCACAAACACATGGGACTCTGTGGCTCAGCTCTCTACCTGTAAAGTCAATAAATTCAACTTGTCCTACATCTGAAAGGTTTAGGGAATTAAAAATACTGACAACCATGAGCTCCTGTGGATCCTCACTGGGGAATTACAGGCCACCATCACTATCAAAGACAGAAAATTTCTGCCCAGTCTCTGTTACTCAGAAAATGAATTTGTGCCCTGAAGCCTGAAGATCTCTGCATGTTTTAAAAGTTGTAAGGGGTTTTTTCTCCCCTCTTGACACTATTTCTGATGATTCATAAAGTAGCAGGCATAACATCACAGATAATGAAAACTTCTGCACAAATATATCAAGTTTTGAGTTAATTTGGTCTCAGATCTCACCGGCCTGAATCTATTTAGTAAAACTTTGAGGGTAAAATTCTTGAATTTTATGAATTCATTGTGCCTATGAATTCATTGTGCCTCTTCTATAACATTAACATTTCCAACATTACACATTTTGGTGAAAAAAACCGTGCCTCTTTCCACAGGCATTACTTAATTGTAATGTCTATTTATTTGGTGTTTCTTTCTGTTTTCCTGCATTGTGGTAAAAGTGTAAATCCTACTTGAAAAATCTCCTTTTACAGGTTAAGAATCTCCAAAGGCTTATAAGCCTATGTGAAAGATTGACTTAATTGAGCAGTATATTTTTGATTTACTAAAGAGACCTTAATCCCTTGACTAAACTGATGTATAGATTTTAGAGAGATTAGCAAATCTAAAATGCATTAAATTCCAGGGCAATAAAACCATCTGACTGTATGAGCAGCCATAAATGTAAAGCACAGCTCGTGTGTTGCCATTTACTATGGGGTCTGTTATCTTTGTGCTATCAATTAAATTCCTGATGTAGTTGTTATAATCATATATTTACCGAAATTACCATTAACCTACTGATATCAGTTCAGGAAACCCATTCTCCAAGCCATGGAGCCACACAAAGAAATTCCTGCAAAATCTCTATCAGGGGTTGTAAGTGAGCAAAAGGAAGAAGAAGAAACTCTTTAAAAATATCTCAGGGTATGTTACCAGCACCAAATTTTCCCTGTGCCACTACGAAGCTACGGGGAACAGCAGCTTTAATTAAAAGTTATGTTGATGGGGATGGCAATGGCAGCAAGGACCAGGAAAACTGGAGGGCTGCCAGCTTTCCAGAGGTCAGGAGCACGTGGGGAACCTGTGCTTTGGCTTCCAGATAAAATCACGAGAGCAATTGGAGGCTTTCTGAAGGCTTGAGAGCAAATCCTACAAGAGGAGCAGCAGCCCCTGGGAACAGGAGCCCTGGGATGAGCACAAGGTTCCTTGGGTGCCATGGAAATGGGAGCCACACAAATACCTCAGAGAGGTGCTGCCCAAAAGCCAGATAAGATTTCCAGCTGTGATCCCTCCCCAAAACACCAAATAACTGCCCCTGTGGTTATTTTTAAAGGGGTTTTTTTTTGCACCCGGAGCTGCCTGCTGACTGATTTGTCATTTCCTACTGTGGCAATGGCTGGGAAAACAAGGACTCAAGGACCAAAACTCATTCCCCAAAGCTGCCAGTTCAAAACTGGGTATGGATATGACACATAAAATACAATATTCAGTAAAGTCACCATGTTACCTTCAGCAAAAAGGTAAATCAGTGCAGAGGAAATTTTTCAGAAAAGAAATAAATCAGTGCAGAGGAAGGAAGCTCTGGCAGGTAGAGCTGCACTCCCGGTGCTGGGGTGGCTGATGCCAGGACACCTCATGTTGGGAAGCAGTGCTGTGTAAAGCACAGGCCAACTCCTGCACTTTCTGTGGGTCCAGCCTGTTTCCTCCTCTCCTGTCTCATGGTCACTTGGTTTCTCCAAAGCAGGAGCTGTCACTGCACAGATGCACGGCCCCAGCACTGTGAATTCCTAATGCCAGCAAGGCCCCCTCCATTCCACTGGAATGTAAATAAACCCCAACAGTCCTCCCAGACCTCTGCAAGTTAAATAAAGCACTCACACAGCCCCACCACCAAAGCATGTGGAAAGGCAGTAAGGGATTGATTCCGGTTTGTCTTTGAACTTCCTGTACCCTCCTCATAACCTTCCAATCCCTTATTTATTTATTTTTTTAATCTTTTCACCAAAACCCGCATTAGAACACAGAGGAACCAGAAATGGGGCACCAAAGTAAAGCAAATGATTAGACTAAAAATATCCTTGCCAAACGTGCAGAAAAATAAATAGGTGGAAAATAAGCCCAGCTCTCCTGAGGGCAGTGTACACTGACGGGTCACAGGGATAGCTGCAGTAATTACATTTTACATTGCTTTAGGTTTCATTTATGCTGTCAAAACTGTTTTGTCACACTGGATTTTTTTTAATGCATTTCAGATTTTGCTAATCTCTAGAAAATCTATATCAGTCTAATCAGAGGATTGGGAGGCTCCTTGCTGTATCAAAAATACACTGCTCCATTAAGTCAATCTTTCATACTGGCTTATAAGTCTTTAGAGATTTCCAATTTGTCAAAGGAAGGGATTGGGGTTTTTTCCTGTCCACGTAGTTAAGTTTTTCTAATGATGAATCTTTGAGAAAAAGAAAAAAGAAAGAAGAAAGAAAATAAAATTAGTAGACTAAAAGTGATGATCATTTTAAAAGCCTGCATTGACCACAGTTTGGCTCATGACTGCCCAAAATTCTAAATATTTGCATGAAGATCAGCAAATAATAAGGAAACAGTTATCATGGACAAATCCGTGACTTGACTCTTTCACTCTATGACAGTCTCCATTTCCAGGCTTCTTTTGGCCTGTTCCTCCTTGCTCTGCCATCTATCACAGGCTGGCATCCAACTTCCAGCTCCCTCTGGCCAGGGAACAGCCCTGTGCCCACTGTGATAGCTCCAAATGAGCTTTTTCCTGCTAAGTGCTCCCCAAGCATGCGTGGGATTCTCTGGAAATGAGAGAAATCCATTCCACTCTCAGTTTTCAAATCCTTCCCTTCAAGCTCCCTTCTGCTCAGTGACTATGGAACACCTGATGCTGTCAATGTTTACGGCCCCAAGCTGCAGCAGGGAGCACCTGGCAGAGCTGTGGAGTGATGTGGCTTTGGAGAACAGCAGAGGATGGAGATCATCTCTTCCTCTTCAGTGTCCACCAGCAGCTCTGGGACAAACAGACAAAGAAAGCCTCTGCGACAAAAGGAGGTGAGCCCATGTTCAAGCAGAGGAACTCACTCTGCCTTTTCTTGCCACAGTTGGTGACTTGCTCTCTTCTGAGGAGCAGCAAAAACAGCTCAGGTTTTTCCTGCTTTAGACATTATCTGAATTAGGCAGCATCATTCCTCTTCCAAGGAATGGCAGTAGGTAAAACACTGGGACTGGGAGAGTAGAATGGAAAAACAGTAAAGAAATTATTTTCCATAAGTTATATTAATAGCTGACACAAATGAATATTTAGATTGTAGAATTTTTAAGGGATCTCCAGCTTTTCACTATTGTTTTCTGTATTCATTTTTAAGCATAATCCTGCACAGTGAACTGCAACTTCACTTTACACTTTTTTTTATGTTAGTTTATTTCTGCTCCTAAAATAACACCTGTCATATCTACTTATTATTGGCACAAATGGACTAGAATCTCTCTGGATCCACTGTTTATGTGCTTGTAAAGCACCAAGAAAAATGGAAGCCGGATCTAGGATTGCCTAACTGAATGTGAGCACAGAAAATAAAAGAATGACAATGCAACAGCAGAGAATCATACTCAGGAACAAACTTGGCTGGTTTGCCTTGAGTTTACTTCTCATACCCCCACACTCTTCTAAACAGAATTTCAACTACAAAGTGCTTCAAAATTTAGTGATGGGCAAGAATTACTAAAGTCCTGTGAAAACCAACAGGAGATTCTCCAGCTTTGTTATCAGGTCAAGTCCTCAAAGGACAAACGAGGGAAAACCAACCCAAGCCGTACAGCTAAAGGGACAATCAGCATCACTGAGCAGACTGAAATACTCCCAGGCACAGAAGGTGAAATATTAGCCTCTCAAACACTCCTTGCTAACCAAATCCATTGAAAGCAAAATGATTAAAGTCCACCTGGTGGATTTACAGGGCTTTGTGCTGATATGAGACCATTCACTCAAGAGAGGCAGCCTTTTGACATGATTCAGTTGACTGCCCTTGGCATTTGACACACACCTAAGGAGTCTAAGTGGTTACTGCTATTAGCAAAGACTTGAAAAAAGACACTTGTCACATTAGGTCATCTATCTCTTAACTCCATCCTGTGAAATGTCACCAGTACCCCTGGGTTCTCATTCCTTATCAGTCTTTGAGATATATGTAGTTACTGTTCTAAAGCAGCAAGAAACAGAGACAGGGAAACAAAGGAAAGTGTGAGTTGTTTACTGTCTCTCCCATAAATGACAAAGCAGTTCTTGAACCTTTAAGAAAAGGACAGAGCTGGTTGTTTTGTGCATCATGTTTTATAGGGATTTTCACCCATGGCAGTTCCCATCCTGCAGGAAAATCCCTGTTCAGTTGCTGCAAACTGGGAGCTGAAGACTCCTCTGCTGTGGGGCTGGCACTGAGACCAAGGGGACAAGGACCTCAGACCTGCACCAGTGCCAACGTGCTCAAACAGGCACAGGGGACACCTTTGCCGTTGTCCCTTTGGTGGCATAAGGAGCATTTGCCAGGCTCAAGGAGCAAGCCAGGTGAAGGAAAAGTTGCTGGACTGGTGATGTGTTTCACCCAGGTATAAATCAGTACTCTAACCTGCCCTGACTCTGTTTCCCCCCCACCCCAGCTGTTCCAACCAAATTCACTTTCTTGGAGCCTGTGAGGACTTTGCTTTATCTACACAGGTTATACACAGAATAAGCCACATTTTAAACTAGTGTTACCTTGCTCTGCTAATTCAGAACCAGGGTGTTCAGCTCCTTGCAGAGCCAAACTCCGAGAGAGATTTAAAACCTGCATGCTGAACCCTCACCAGAACATTCACAACAGCAATGCTTATCCAACAGTTCCTTGTAAGACACTGATATCCTGCTCACAGATATGGCTACACTGAAAGGACATTTTGGGAATTGTGAATTATTTTAACATGTTGCAGGATCTCTCTCTTCTACTGCATTTAAGGCCTAGAAAGTATAAAGCCTTGCAATCCTACCTTGCCATAGGCTGAACATCTAAATTGTAATGGGAGAAGGCTGGAAGTGTGCAAAAAGGAAAGAAATACAGAGAAGGGAGACGTAGATGAGAGTCTTTCATAATATCTCAGCTGGAGAAGTTAGTGTTTGACAGCTTGAATTTATGTGAACATTAACAGAATTGATAAGTCAGGGTCTTGCTGACCTTGGTACTATTCCAGAGGTAATATTTTCACTAAGGTGAACTATTTCTGGACAGTTCTCTGAAGTACTGAACACAAACTTTTTTTTTTTTTTTCTGACATAAGAGTGAGCACAGCTCCTTGTTTCTGTTCTCTATTGAATGGGAACAATATAATCTTACTGCAGCCAAGGTCATCTCAATTCTTGCCCCTTGGCAGGGATTCCCATTTTTCCTCCAAAAGCTTTAACAAACAGATCTTGGTTTTCTCTCCTTAAACAGGTTGCACCAACTCCACAGAGCTCAGCCAGCAAAGCCAGGCTTCTCAAAGCCTGCCAGTCCTGCCAGCAGGAGCCTTGACTTTGCAATAAAACTCCCATTTCTGTGCTTTACTCGGTTGTTTTCCTCAAGGAGCACAGCTTTGGTATCACTATTTATCAGCACTCTCGACCAACTTAAGCATTCCAAATAAAAATCAGTTTTCTCGGGCTGGGAACGAGTTGCTCAAGCACGGTGATAAAAGGGAGGGAGTTGGAACCAGGATTTCCTGAGGCACAGAGTAACTGTTTCACTTTGGAGTGTTTTAAGTAGCAAATGTTATTTGTCATTAGTATGACTGGCAGCTGGAAATCACACAGGACTGAGACCCCAGGGGAAATAAGTGTCTTTTCCTTTCTGGGGAAGGGGCACAGTCCTGGCCTGACCACACTGCACCACTGACAATAAAAGCTCACGACATGCAGGAAACCCCAATGATCGCAGCTTTCCCTGGTGTGAATCAGCACAGCTCCCAGGGCCTGCAGTGACACTGATTTATAGCAACTGAGGATGTAGGCAGCTAAATTCATTTCACGAACCACAAAACACATTGTATGCAATCATCTTAATCTATAACAACAAAACCTGTGTGCTCAAGAAAATTGCTTGATGATACCGCAGATATATACATTTATACAAGCTAATTAAGAGTTACTGAACATATCTTTAATTACTGGCAATACTCTGAATGGCCCATGGCCCACAAATGTATCTCTATCATAATCACCTCAACCCTTCTTCTCTTCAAAGTGTATCATAATTGTTTACTAATTAATCTTTAAGCTCTTGTACCACACAGCATGTTTAGCCTTCTATAAACGCTGACTACACAGCTCTGGAGAAGAAAAGGAGAGGATGATGTGTCAGGGAATTTACTGCATTCACTGAAAGACACAGCTTGGCATTTATTTTTTTAACCTCTGTAGAATCCTGAGAGCTAACAGAGACCTGTCTCAGTTCTGTGTTTCAGATAAAACATCTGATTTGCAGTCAGGTTCTAGGCAGCACTTTAATGTGCTACTTACAGTGGCAGTCACCTTGCTAGATTGCACTCAGGTAAAATGCTCGGGGCTCATGCATCACCAAATCCTGCCTCTACTCAGAATAAATTGTACTGAAGTTCTCTTTCTTGAGCAAAGTCTTAAAAGTCTGCTTGCTTGCACGACAAGCAGTGAGATCTTTACTGCAGACATTAATAGGAAGTGGAGCAAGTCTCTAATTTGGATAGTAACAATAGGTAACATTACCTTGTTTAGGGTATGGCTGAAACAGCTGCAGCTGTTGAGTAGGATCATTTACAAATTTTACACTGACCTCAGGCTGAGTTTTTCAGAGACAGCACCAAGTCATTTCTGTAAATGAGGGTAGAGGATGGGCTGCCAGGTCAAATAACTCTAACATGGGCATGGCTAGAAATAACTCAAAACTGTGCAAAGAAAATTATGCTCTTTCTGGGGAAATTTCAGTGTGGCTGAATTACAAAAGACAATTATAGTTTGAAATTAATTTTTAGGGTGTCTAAGTTACATCTTAGGTCAACATGTGGGATGGCAATATCAGCAGCTGAAGTTAGGAAATGCTGGGATTCATGGCATATGGGAAAGCTGTGCTAAGCTGCATTGATGGTTTTCACTAGGATGCATTTTATGAGAAGGTCACTCACTTCCCAGACTCCACACTGCTGCACTAGATACAGGCAGAAGGAAGTTTCATGTCTTTCTCCCTTATTCTGAGATCAGGCACAAAAATCGTTTCTTTTACATGAAACTCAGCAAAATTTAGGAAAAAATTCACAGTCCTCACTATTCTTGTCTTCATTGGAGACAGAAACAAGGCAAAAGGACTGAAACCCCATCAGCCAGAAAAAGCTCTGGGCATTGCAGGAGTTACTCTACACAAATCAAGTCATACTGTTGTGCAGTAACTAATAGAGTGAGGCTTTAGGAGATAAAAGAATAGACCTGTCCTGATTGTGACCAGAGAGACAATTTTACTTCCATGAATAGGACTTTTCAAGGGCATTCAGCTGCTTGGGCAGGTACACAGGCACGTACACAAGAAAAGAGAGGGGAAAGATTTCAGTAACCCAAGTGGAGCTTTGGGACTACACTGTGCTCATGTGCTGCTAAAGCTGATGATGTGCCAGTATGAGCCAGCTCATCAGATGGGCACAGGCTCTCTCTGTTCTTTCCTAGGAAGGTGGCAGATAAAAGACAAGGCATTCAAGTAGCTGACAGGGTAACCTGTAAGTGCCTGTCCTGAGCAATCTACTTGTCAGCTTTCCTGACTAAGAGAGGAGACGTGTGCCACAGCTGTCAGCTTTGTGTCATCTTTTCCCTCTGCCTTTCATCGTTCTTCATCCCATGAATGGAGGTTTTATTTGATTTTCTTTTTTTTGGCCCAGCTCGCAGGAGCTCCTTTGTCCCCCTGCCTTAATGGATGCTGTGAGTGTGCAAATCCAGCCAGTTCCAGGAATGGCTAAATGGGGAACAGGACCAAAGGCATAAGGAAATCATCATCACCATCATCCAACAGGCACAATGAGGCCCGCAGGTGTAAATGCTCAGGCTACCCTGGAGGTGAGTGACCACAGAGCCTGTCCTTTGGGCCACTACAACATGCTGGCAGCTGTCCACAAGCACTGCACAAAGGACAGGGCTTTCCTTTTTCCCTGTGAACACTTCATCACAAGGGTAAATGCCTGTGAAAACTGAATTTCAAAGCCGCTTTTCTCTAACAGTGCATCGATGCCACAAATGAAAATAGCTTCCAAGTCTGACCTGGAAAATCCCTGCACCTGATGCATTTCCACATTTCTTCCTGGCAGAAGCTGTCTAAGCCTCCACCTTGCCATGGAGATAAAGGTCTCACTCCTCGACTCTCTTCCCCTCCACTGCAATTATCTAACAGAAGGTGTAGGGATGTATTATGAAAATCTCTGGCTTTGAACAGAAACATCCATCCAAAACAATAATGAAGTCTTTAGGCAAATCTCTTTGATTCCACAGAATTGCCAAGACACACACACAGGAAGGAGGCTGTGGGGCTCCTCTGCAAATTCAGAAGAGTCCTGAAAGGTTAAAGTAGACTGGCAAGAGCACACATTTAATTTTAGAAAAATAGCATGGCTGTTATTCCAAGCCATGAGAGGAGAAGGAACCTCTTCAGAAGCATAACTTGGGGAGTGTGGCACTCCAGCAAAAACGAAGCATCAGCAGCTGGCACCACAGCTCTGATAAGGGGCCAGGGGATTGCAGGTAGATGCTTTTTATTGTCAAGCAGATTCTAATGAAGTGTCTCAATTTAAGAATGTCAACAATATTCTACTTTGATCAAGAATATTTCATCATTCCTGGATCAAAGGGGGTTTTGTCTGACCTTTTTATTCCCTTTCCTTTTAGACATATAAACCATCAAATTTAAAGGTATATGAACTTTGACTCTCTACTCTGACTAGGATCTGAAAAGACCAAATAGTGAAAGTGGCCCTCCTGAGCACAGGGGTGGAACTGGTGGGATGCAGAGGCTGCTCCCAGCTGGCATTGGTCTTTGATTCTGTGAAAGTAAATGTCAAAGTAAATACTGAGATGCAGCTCTGAGTGAAAATTCCAATTTCTGCTCATCACTCCTGCTGGGTTCTGGGAGGCAGAAGGTAAAAGCTTGTTAATGTCTCCTTCTTTTCAGATACCCACTTGCTAATGACATTTACTTCAGTGTTCTGGTATTTGACAAGGAATTCTGAGCCTGTTCTGCTTTCAAATGTGGACCAACTGCCCAAACAGGAAAAGGAGCACTGAGTGAAAGAAAGCATCTTTGGAAAGACAAGCATTCAGGTGGTGAGCAGCTCTCGATTTTCAAGAGTTATTTGTCAAAGGCGCAAGTTCCTGCATGCTCAGCTCTGGGCTTTTTTAACCTATGCATTAGAGAGATGAATTTTTAGATAACTACATGACATTTGCTGGGCTCATCCGGGTCATTCTGCCTGGGTGTTCCAGCCCTCCTCTCAGCCTGCCCCAGGATTTGCTGCCCCTCTGGCCAGGCCAGCTCTGTTGGGTTTGTTACAGTGACTGCACAACGAGCATCACTCTCAGTGATGCTTCCAAACACCACTGCAGACATCCTTACCACTGGAAAAACTTGGAAAAAACAAGGAAGTGAAGCTAAAAGAGCATTTTGCCTATCTTAGATAGAATTGTTATTCCAATCTACAAAGCTTAAACTGCTTGATCACCTCATAAGCTTATCCAGTCAGGGAAGTTGGGCACAGAGTCTGACCAGCAGATCCCAAAGGTATTGAAAGTCCATGGAATTCCCTATGGAAGTGACTGTCACAGATTCATCTGTGTCTTAGAGTAAGTCTGTTATCAGGCTTTTTATATCAGGTAAAGAAAGTCCTGAGTACAAACATTCTCTGAACTTCCTAAATTTATAGGGGGAAAATGTTTGTAAGGGTTAATTTGGCTCTGGCTGGAGAGAAAGGTTTTGGAATGAAAAGCATATTGCAATTGAAGGCTTTTTCATGGATAAAATATTGCTTGACAAAGTATAAATTATTGCTTTATCTATCAGTGTAAGATGCTTTTAAGTCAAGAGAAAATGAAACTGGAGTATTTTTAGGTTCACTGTTTTTCACAGCTACCTGCTCACTGTTTTAAACAATTAAGGCCATAGTTAGCCCATAACTGATAAACACAAAACATTTTTAAAAGAATATAATCCTACTTCATACATCCGCATTACTTGGCAAGAAAACAAACAAATGCAGTGGGTTTTATCACAGCACTCGCACTTGATCAAGAGCACAATAACCTCATTCAAATCAACACCATAACTAGAAAGTAATTGTTGTATAATCAGACATCAAACAGACAAAATCACCCTGGGTGTTTCTAACAAAATAATTCAGTGTCAGTTAAATTCCAGTCCCTTTGGTTGGGTTATCCACAAAGTGACAGTACTGAGACTTACTGAAGCTCCTTCCTAATTCCTTCCCGACAGTAAGAGAGG
The DNA here is from genome assembly GCA_025920805.1 of Petroica traversi. Lineage (NCBI taxonomy): Eukaryota > Metazoa > Chordata > Aves > Passeriformes > Petroicidae > Petroica > Petroica traversi. Next base: position 3,693,779 of record JAHLSL010000010.1, read on the forward strand.
AGATGCAGAAATGTAACACCAGAGAGCTCTGCCCCAGGAACTGCCATCAGTGCATGGATCATGGACCACAGCACATCCCTGTTTTCTGCTCCAGTACCAAATCCAGGCAAACACTATTCCCAATCTTTACTTCTGGACCCACACCCCAGATTCAGCAACTGGCAGATAGCAGCACGAGGCTGAGGCAGAAAAGGGGGTAATGACAGGAAAAAGGATCTAAGCCTTTTCCCAGCTGGATGAGGGATATTCTCCTGCATTCCCACACTCAACTCTGTGCCCTCTGTGAAGTAGTCAGTGCAAGCAACTTTCTTTTTATACATGGCATGAAAAAGCTTTCTCACTCCCAACCTGAAAGCTCTTTCCTCCATTTCCTCAGGCTGCTCTGAAAGGCAGGAATCCCTGGAGATGCCAGCAGGAGCTCCAGGTGATAGTTACACACAAAGGGACAGTTCTGCATGGAAATCCTTTTGTACTGCGCATCAAATAGTCGTGTAATAATTGTATCGTTTTCTCTGAAGAGCCTCAAAGCAAGGGATTTCAAAGGCAGGAAGAAGCGAATACCTGGAGCTCTCTAATTACAGACTCTGAGATATGCACAGCAAAGTATTAAAATAAATGATATAGATGGATTATCAGAGAAGAGAGTGGGGCTGATAAGCCATATTTAGTATACTAATCCTGACTGTTTGTTTTGCATTCTTTGAGCCTTTTAAGATGACAGGTTCTGATCAACTGCTTCCCTTAGAGGCTGGCAGCTTTCCTGCTCTAGCAGTTAATTTCTGTTTGATGTTCTCAACTTCGTGTCAATGTACAAACTACTGTTAAGATATATAGCAGCGATTAAAATAATTCATCCATCTGGTTATAATTAAAGACCTAGTTAAACGTAATGACAACTTGATGTAGCAAAGCCAGCTCTCATCTTTTAAAAGGGCTGTGTACACTCAGAAACTAATGCTGTAAATGGGTGACAGACTACTGCAATGTGGCCATTAAATTCAGGGGAATTAATTAAACTTGTTTCATAAAAAAGCCTTAATGGCATTTACTGGCAGGACAAGTAAGGCAGAAATTGCAAGGATCTGTGATTGCTCCCTACGGAAACTCAGTGCTTCCAGAAGGCCTCAGCAGACCCTCAAGCACCACAGCAGAACCTCGTCTGAGGCAAAAGGGAGTGATGAATTTGCTCTCCCATAAGGGTTGTAACTGCAAATTTAAACCTCTGCTGGCTGGTCCCCAACTAAGAACATAAACACAGGGAGGGTACAAACACAATCCTGATACCTTGGGCATCACGAGCAGCAAGCTTTGTGAATGGGAAATGTTTGTGAGGATCAGGAAATACATCAGAACCATGGAGACAGACAAAGATTCATTAATCCTTGGAAATAAAGCAAAGACATCCCCAATAAGATGGAAGAGCTGGTATTCCACTTTATGGCTTTGCCTGCTGGCAACAGGAAAAGTGTCCCGCTTATCCAAAATATTGTATGTTGTGGCAAAAAAATCTCAGGGATTTCCATCTTCTTATGTCAGATCCAGGATTTCCATTGTCTTGAACAAGACCAGCTTCAGAATGAACTATGTAAATAACAGATGCTGACTTTTAATTGTTTGGGATCTAGCTAAGTGTCTTTCAAAAACCTCCAATAAAGTAGAAAATTGTAATGACTTAATTTGGGTCCAAAGAAACATTAACTCGATCTGAGGGATTCCTTTATTTCAATATTGAAGTGCTTTCAAGAGGCAATTTTGAAACACAACCCCCTTGAATTGTTGGATTTAATGATCTACCTGATTGGAATAATATTTTTTTAATACAAGAACAATTTTGCAAAAATGACATATATTTGTGAAACTATTATCCTAACTAAATCTGATTTTCTCTGAAAAATCCTGTTTCCACTGAAATCTGCCACCCAAACCAGAGGCTGGGAATATTTTTCAGGTTTTGGCAGTCACAAAAAGATTCTTGCCTGATTCCATTATTCCCTTTTCAATGAATTCTGCACATATAAAATGGTGCAGTCTCCACAGAAACCCAGGCAGCAGAAGAATATAATCAAAATCTTCCTTATCTTTGCAATGCTATTTGAACAGGTGTGTGCAGTGAAGCCTCCCCTCATTCCTACCTTCCATTCCCATTCCAGGCATAAAACAAGGTGTTGCTGAAAATTTCATTGATTTAAAGTGTTTGCCTCTTTTGTCTTCCTTGCAATTAAAAAAGAGAAATCCACACATAAAGCTCAACTTCCAGCCTTGACTTTCTGCCCTTCAAATATTCCGTGTTATATTCTTGGTGGATTAATCCACAATACCTACTTGATAAAGCCCCAATGAAGAGTCAAAATTAATTTATTCTTCATTGGCTTTAAAGCCTTTTGCCAACTGATTTTATTTTAGGACAAGACTCTCATGCCGGTCTGAGGTTTGAGTTTGGGGCATTTTCTTTGCTTTACTCACATATTTTAACTCTTTTCTCTTTGACCCGCAGACTGTGAACAATCTTTTCCTGTGTCCAACCTGTGTCCCACTTTTTCTTCTGTAATATGTGTTGAAGTTTTCTTACTTTGAAGCACCTTTTGCAGCTCCTAGCAAAGTGCCAGGTACTGCACAACAAAACTGGCAAATTCCAATCCTTTCCTCACTCAGACTCCCCTGAGGATCAGACACCACAATGACAGTTCTGCAGTGCACACACCTCTGCTTCTACGTCTGGTCCAGGTCCAGAAGTAGTGAAACAAAGGCAGCTGTTAACAGTTCCAACTGGCCAAGAGAAAACCCAGAGGATAAGAAACCTCCTGAGAAGACCCAGAGCCATGAGATTTGCAGTCAGATAGCCAGCCCAACTCTCAGTGACCTCTCTGAGAGAACTGAAAACGTCTGGCCGCTTGTCAAAACTGAACATCCAACCCCATTGCTGAAGGAAACCCAAAGTAAGAGATAGCCAAAGCAATATCAAAGGCACAAAATCCACAAGATGTAAGTAATGGAGTTGTTTTGGGAATAGCCGTTTCTGCACTGCACGCTCTGTACTGCTTCATAATTATATTCAGACACGCCAGTTCCTGTTCTGCCCTAATCAGGATAACACAATCCTTACTGCCTTCAACATACAACCTCGGCGTCCCCTTTTGGACATCTCCTTATGGGCTAAAACTGAGCCAAAAAGTCAAAATATCACAGGAGAGACTAAAGGGAGAACTGCCAGTGTTCAGACAGAGCAGTTCTTCCATCTATCACACTTTTGCCTCTTTCTACTTTATAGTCACAACCTCCACCCCCCAAAATCATGTTGTCCTATTGAACACGAGCAAGGTTATCAAAATCTAGCTCCTAATCCTTCCAGAGCAGTCTGTACTAGGTATAACAATTCCTGGCAGCATTTTAATCAGGGAGCCAACATATCCAGCCCCTGACAATCACAGGGCACAGGATTTGGGATCTAGAAAGAATCAATAGCACGGACAGCAGACCTGCATTCAGGGGATCCTCCAAACCCTTCTTTCAGCCATGAATACAAATGCTCCAGGAACCTGCCTTGTTTCAGCCATTCCAGGACCAGCTGGCTTTAATTTATCTTGTTATTCAAAAATTAACCACTTCAATTTATAATTTTTAGTCCAAACAAAAGGCTTTATTTTTGGGGCCAGACGGAGGGAGTAGGGGAAATCTGCCTCACCCTCAGCTACTGCAGATCTGACCAGTACTGAAGTTAGAATTAAGGTTCAGCAGGAAACTGGGAACTAAGAAGCAAGGCCAGAATCCCCTGTAGCAGCCACTGTACAACCTCGTTCCCTGGATGAGAAGGTTCACCACAGGTTTCCACAGTAAATTTTTCTCCACAGTTCTTTTTCCTATTTCTCAGAGTGCAGCACTATTCTGCTTCAGATCAGCTGCTGTCTAAATTATCTCACTGAGATAATCTTAGTTCACTGCCTGAGACAAAAAAGCAAATGGAATAATTTGATTTTTATTACAGCCAATTGAAACCAGTGACTGCACCACTGAGGTGCCCCAGGACACATACACCAGCACCCAGTGGATTCCTGGCCACCCCTTCCTCAGGATGACACTAGGGAAGTGCCAGCTGAAGGAATTCACCAACACCTCCACCAGACCCCGCAGCCAAGGGAAATTCAGCTGGACTTTTACCCTAACACCCTTCCTTTACGCAATTCTTATCTCTTTCTTCACAGGACCTCCTCATCAAAATCTCCTTGGCACAACCCAAGCTGCTCCTCCATCAGCAGGGGCAGGAGGAGCCAAGTGTGGAGGCAATTTGTTCCTGGGAGCACGCATCGTTCCTCCAGTCAATGCGTGCATCTGGCTGGGCTTCTCAGGACTGCTTTACAGAGCACTGGACGCTGTCCAGAGCGCTCTGCTCAGTGTCCCTGACAAGATGGCCATCAAAGACTGGGTTAGGGGTCAGGCACCCAAAGCCATTAGCACTCCAAAGTGATTGATTATCATCATGTGTGGTCTCAATCAAGAGCCGGTAATGAGCTGCATTCATTAATCCCCTTTATATGTTTGCATAGTCCAGTCTTGAATTTCAGAGAATAAAAAGGCTTCATACTGAGATCGGCACATTGCACTGCCTGGCAAGGAGAAGGAAGTCACAGGAGTCATAAAGGATTTGCATATAATTCTGCATTTTGGGAATTTCAGCCCAGGTGTTTCTGAATGCCAAGCAGAGGGACTCCACAGCATGGCCTGCACATCTCCCAGCAGCACCAAGCCATAAGCTTGTCTTCCCCCACTCTGTGCTATAGTTTCATCTGTGCTTATTTGATGTTTTCCTTGCATTTTTAAAATAACTCTCCATGACCACAGCTCTATCCAGTGTTACACCCACTCCAAGTTTCTGTTCCTGTTTAGACCATTACGGCTTCGCTGCTACTTGGTGCTTGATAACCCCTTATTTTTTTCTTATCACCTCCATCAAAAGCCTCATGTTCTGAATATGCCCCTGCCACCTTTGGCTGTCCTGTCTTCCTGAAGACATGCCCCTGTGATAACCTTCAGCAGAGAGCCCCATCAGGAGTAACTTGACCCCATGCCCTACCCTCACATCCCATTTTGAGCAGGCCAGGCTTCCATCCTCTGCTGAGCCCTACACAAGCCCAGGTTTCTTTCACTAGCATTAAAGCGATGTTTTCCTGCCTCCCCTGCCCAAAGATTCCCTAAAGGAATTATAAAATGAAAGGGTGAAATTCTGTCTCTGTTGAAGCCAGTGGGAATGTTGCCACTGAGTTTAACAAGGCTGGGACTGACCTCAGCCCTCAGAGCCCCAGCACAAGGCTCTGCGCTTCACACAGATGGATGAGGGAGTTTTCAGCTTCAGCACTTCTGAAAATACTCCAGAAAGTCAGTGAGGAAACCTTCAATGCATTTAACTCTGTCAGAAGACTTTCATACTGATAAACTCACTGACCAGAACAGCAGAAACCCACCAGAACAAAAATCCTTTGCAAAATACATTAAATTTGAACTAGCTCACATTTCAAAAGATGCTGGAATCTGCACTCACCTTAGATAGCTGAAGGAATCAGCTAATTGCATGCTTGGATGTCCAGAAGCTGTCACCATCTTTCCCAGCATAAATTCATACACTATGTAAAAAATAAAGTTCTTTCAAAAAGTTAAAAGAGTTTTGTTGGGTTTTTTCAGAAGGGTATTATTTGGCTAAAAATAGATTTGAATCATAAATGCCCTTAAGTGTTCCCAGGCCCTCTTTTTGTGGAAATGCTTTTAGCATTTCATGTGGGGAAAAAAATATGTACCAATGAGAGGTAATGATATTTATCCACTCTAATGCAAAAGAACTGCAAATATGTTAAAGGTAACTGGCAAGATAATTGTGTAAGCTATTTTAAAAACTTTACAATTATGCACTGAAACCTAAAATAAACAAGGTAAAGGTGACACTGACTGCACAGTAAACTTAAACACCTTGGTTTTTCTTTTGTAAACCCCTAAAGCCCAGTGCACAGGCTTGCCTGATGCTAATTCCATGGCCAGCACCTAATATCCTTATATCACACCCATAATCCACAACAAGGAATTCTTTATTGCTTCAAAGGGAAGATCACCTCTGCTAACACTTCTTGACTAGCAGCAGAAAGCCAGGAGATGCTTGGGCCATGCCCGAGGGATGCCGGGATGAAAAATCCACTCAGAGGGCGCTGCAGAGCACTGTCCCAGTGGTAGAAGGAGCAAGAGGGCTCCTGGAAATGCTCCTTCCAATGATCTCTAGAAAGGCAGGATCAGGCAGAGATATCGTCCCAGGAGCCTCTCAAAGGACAGGAAAGAAATTGGAAAGATGCAGAGCTGTAGAATAAAACTACTGATTGGAAATAAATAAGACAGTAGGGAAGAGTTTGTGTTTCCTCCATAGGGAGACAATGACAAAGGACACAGAACTGGTCACCTGAGGAGTTTTTGTAAGCCAAAGTCCAGAGATTCTATTCGATGCCTCATCCCTGGAGGTGTTCAAGGTGAGTTTGGATGGAGCTCTGAGCAATCTGGGACAGTGGGAGGTGTCCCTGTCTAAAACAGGGTGGGTGGAACTGGGTGATCTTTAAATTCCCTTCCAACCTAAACCACTCTGATTCCATGACTGAAGTTTTTCTTCTTTAAAAGGAGTCTCGTAACAGGCTCTGCTGGTGTCCAACTAAGACAACCTGTGCAAACTTAGATTCTGCAAAGCTGAGGAGATGGAAATCTATAAATATCATTATTTCGATAAGCATCTATTCATCTATTTCATTTTCTAAAATAAATAGTCAGGAATCTTCATTTCTGAAAGCTCAGAGACACAAGAAAATGAAACAAAAATTAAAGTCCTGAGCTGCAGATATTATAAAGAGATTCCTACAACTTTTATTGCTGTTCATCAGGGTTCAAAAAATTCATGCTGGACACAGGGTGGAAATGAGTTGTATTTCATTTTCAGAATTCACAGACTCTACAAAATTTCTAAGGCTGCAATTAAAAACTGAAAAGAAAAATATTTTGGTTTCTAATAAAATGCTACAAAAGCGCCAGGCTCCCTAATTAAACACTGATCTTCCAAGTCCTGACTCAAAGATGCTGGAAATCTGACATACAGAAATTTTAGATAGACACTCGTGATTTTGAAGCAATTTTCATTTCATAATGGAATTGATTTTTGTTTAAAATTTTCCAAAAAAAAACATTTTCTAAAAAAAATTAAACGTTTATATAAAATATTTAACATCTTTGAAAACATGAAGGATGTTACTTTTTTGTCCTTTCTTATTGTTCAAAATCTTATCTAAACACTGGTGCTGATTAGATCTTTTTTGAGTTTCTTTTTCAGCCTTTTCTTACTTTGTTTGGGGATTTTTTTGTTGTCCTTTTTTAAAGTTTTCTAGCCTTCCTTTCAACCTTTGCAATTTTTTAACACCCTTGTTCTATTGCATCCAGGATCAATAAAGGATAAAGAGGTAGGGCAAAAATATCAAAAGTCCAAAAGATTAACATCTCTATTTTTAATGAAGAAGAAAGAAAAGTGATGTTTATGATCTGGTAAGAAAGTTACCTTTCATCAGAAACATTTTCAATGGGAGATGTGAACAAGATATATTGCCAACATTTAAATTTATCTAACTTTAGTCAAAATAAGGCTTAATATATGAGAAGAAAACAGTTTGTACAAGAATTATTGATATCAGTGGAATTAAATTAGAGCTCATAATAATTACAATAACAATAATAACAATGCTTGTTTATTTAAGGTGTTCCTACAGTCTTTTTTTACTGGTTAAATATTTCACAGGCTAAAAATTGTCGATTAAATGAAGCTTTTTCTACTCTTTTATGACACATATCCCCGAAGAAACATCTAAACTGAACAGTTAAGAACTTGGAGAAGAAAGTTGTAGCAGGGCATTGACCTCATAGGAAAACAGAGCAGTAAAACATAAGGATCGTGTTTACTCTGTATGAGCTTCCTGTCGACACTGTTTACTATTGAGCAATAAACACACTTGGACTGTAGAGATATATCTTCAGAAGAGGTATTAAGAATCAAACAGTTTCTGTAAATCTTCTGAGTGGTATTAACATTCAGATTTAAACAAGGTTCCACACATAGCACGCATTTGATCATTTAACAGGTCCATGTCCAAAATATTTCTGGCTGCAGATGTCCAGTTAGTATCTGATTCTTCCACTTTGCTTGGCCAAAATGCTGAGATTTACTCTTATTTTAACTAAACATATCCTAAGTTATTTTTATAAGTGTGTCTTGGGCCCCAATTTCACTGAGGCAAATTTCTGCTTTAAATGTTCCTTTCTTCCATTTCCCCTCATCTATCCCACTTTGTGGCATTATCTGATAAAAATGCTGAGGACACCCTCCCTCCCTCACACCAAATATAAACAGAAGGGACATGAAGAAAAGGCACCCCCACATCCACCCAGTCCTGAGGGTGATTTACACACCAGCCTGGTGACACTGAGCTAGTTAGGGTGTCAGAACTTTGCTTCTTCAGCACAAAGTAAAATCCCCTCCAAACCTCCTCCGTTAGCATCAGCACATGTGTGTGATGTCTCTGGAGCAGGGATGAGCTAAGGAGAGTTTCTCCAGGTTACTCATCCTAATTGTTTAGGGTCACTCGAAAACCAAAGTGTTTTCTGTTTGCTTTGTCAAAATTAAATATGGGAGAAAATGCATTTCAGACTGAAAGAAATGTTTCATGATGTTCACAAATGGCAAGTGTGGTTTTTTTCCATTTTACTTTTAGAGTTTTACTTTTTTATTAAGTTTTATTGAACCTGATCTTGGAACTCCATTTAAAAACAAAGCCTAAACCTTTCATGCAAAATGCGCTGAAGTGACAGCTCTCACTTCACTCGTTTTTTCCAGGGTGTGAAAGTTGGGCTGAAATGGCTTGCCAAGTTTGACTGCAAACAGTTTCTGTTGAACTGAGTCTGATTTTTCAGCAAATAAACCAGAGGACTGGCTACTTGTTTTACCTATCTGTGAAAATCATATTGGCAATTCCACTGTTAATGTTTTGTCAGTGACTGATGCAAACACATGAGGGACCAACCCTGCACTGCCAAGGGCCTTGGCAGTGTGGATGGATGTTAATGAGAGGCCTAAATGCTAATTAATGCCTCCATGGTGGTGTGTTTGTGCTTGTCCCCAGAGCCTGTGCCCCAGCCCGGGGCTGGGCTGCCCATCCTGCCCAGCTCTGATTTCCACCCATGGTGAGCCTGGCTCCGGCTCTCAGTGTCTGTGACAACTCTTGGTTACAGTGCCCAGATACCCCCAAAGTGGCCCTTCAAAGCAGCTACACATGTAAGAATAGTACCCAGCAAGTGTGTGAATACAGCCAACCTTCTCCCACTCCTCAGAAAGTCAATGTCCAGAGCAAACCCCTCCTCTGACCTGTCAACACGCGCTGCTTTGGCGCTCGGCCTTTCGAGATTGCAGCCCAGACGGGAGGTGATGGGAATTGAACTTCGGCTCTCAAGAGCACCTGGCTTTGTTATCTCTAAGGGCCCAGGAAGATTTCAGGCACTATCAGCCCCTGCCATGTCCTGACACTTGACTCACAAAGTGGCACTGGTGTTGGCTCACCTCCAGGCTGCAGATAGCGACTGTCAGCAGCGAGGTGAAAATGAATGGGAGTGGAACAGAAGCAGAGATGCTACTGCTTCTTTTGGGAAAGCACAGCATCCCACATTAGTGAGGAGTCCTCCCTCTTCTGACTATCTCTGAACATCAAGATCTTTGCTACAGAGAGTCCAGGAGACTGAGTCCACAAAGCCTTTTTTAGTGCATTATCTCCACCTCTGCAGTGGCCACAGGGAAACCTGATGGATGTCAGCCCAAGACTCCGGGTGGTTCCCAGAAACACAGCTGTGACACAGTTTCCGAGCGTCACTTAGAGCAAGGAAGTTTTTCATTGTCCCTGTGCAATTTGCCTCTTCTTCCAGAAGATAAGTACCTTACGTGCAGATATATTCTGTATTTCCTATTCAGAATGAAGAAAGCCCCAGACAACGCACCAAGTCCCATCCCACAATTTGATTTGAATGCACTTTAGCCAGAAGCTCGAGCCTGATGATAATAACCTGACATCTCTCTGGGAACCAGAGATACCAGGCTGCAAAACTGATCTTGTCCCAGTGTTGAGCTGTGCCTGTGTTACATGCATAAGACAGATGCAGAAATGCCCTAGGAAGGAGGCAGATACTGCTTTCAATGAGAAACCAGATAACAGTGAAGAAAGCAGCTGCTTTAGAGAAACTTGGGTGCTTCTAAAGCATTCAGAACTGTGGAGGCATTTAATGTTTGCTCTTTTATCAGTGCAGCTGCAAGTGATAATTCAACCTCCAAGTGGTCTGGGCTTTTGTTCTGTTTGAATTGAAAAATGCCCAAACAAAAATCCCTGCATTGTGTCAGGATTATATGCTTGAAAAGAACTGAACAAATTGCATTTAGAATTATCAAAATGATCCATTTTCCTTACCGTGTTGCTGGTAGACAAAGGTTGGTGTTTTAAAATCAAATTTTACCACTATCAATGTTACTGCCTGATGTGAGTGCAGAGATATAGCTTTACCAGGCAAATTCCAAGATAGATTTACCCAAAAGACAGTTATCTTTATTATCCTCCCCTTGCAAACAGCAGTTGCCAGTGTCACACACTGACACTTCACTAGACATCCTAAGCATCTTTATCATCCCAATATCCCAAAATAGAATGCCTTCTGTATGCTGATGTCTCCACAACAACACACTTGCAAATGCTATTTCTCCTGTATAAAGCAATGTAAAATTATATTAATCACTCTTCCAAATTACTGCACTATGAACATTGCTTCTCTCACAGCCTCATTCCTCTTAACATCCTGGTGTCTCCATGTTTGAGACAGAGAATAAGATCCAGGTTCTCGTATATTTAGGAGCCTCATTCCCACAAAAAACCTAGCCTTTATCTGGTTTGAATTAAGTCTCACTTTTTGTAAATGAGATACCACTGTGTCTGCAGACAAGAGCTCTGCTGCTCTGCAGGAATCTCCAGCAGGCTGTGAGGTTGGTGCTGCACCCCAAGACGCAGCAATTGCAGCTCACTGCCCACCCCAAAAATACAGCACTGCCAGTGTTAGGGACCTGTATTTAGACAGATATCTGAACCCATGGAGAGAGTCAGCAGGAAAAACATCCCTACTGGATGCTCCCTGTTTCCCAAACAACAACTTCCCCCAACAGAAATGTTGGTTTAAGCCATTCATGCTAACATGAGTGCAGGATAAGGTTATGTGATTCTTGGAGCCACCACGCCAGGTCATGAATGATGTAGTAATGAAAAGAAAATTCCATGCTTATTGCCCAGCAAATAAAGACAGGATTGTGAAACCTGCCATGCTGAGCTCTGCTCGGTGTGGGCACTGATTTGCAGAAGAGCCCAGCAGAGGATGGAGACTTTTGAACATCATCTCACAGTCATTTTTCTCTAAAATTTCTGAGAGCTGAGCACTGTGCAAAATTGATTATAAATGCAAGCTCTGATATTTTTACCCTGGTCCAAAATCCAGGCATGTTACCTGTCCATGGAAACTGATGTCCCCTTAAATTCTTCTGTGCCAACCATCCGTGTCCTGGGTCAGAAACTACCAAATCCTGCTGGGAATTTCACTGCAGTGAGGTGAAATCCCTTCCCCACAGCCTGGCAAGCTTTAACTCTCCTAAGCTCTACAGAGAGATGAATGCAAAGAGGTTAAGAGAGAACCTCATCATAACCCCAGGATTTCCTTCTGAGTTACTGTACTAAAATCTCTCCTGGGGAAGAACCAGCGACCCCAGGGGAACTAACAAGACTTTCTGGGCCTCAGTTCCAGGGTACTGCACATCCACAGTTTCCAGTAACTTGCTTAGAACTAAAGGTGCTCAGTGGCTCCAGAAACCATAATAAAGAGTCACCTCCTATGCAGAGCTCAGATTATTTAGATTCTGCAATTGCTTATATAACTGTGTCAAGAGGGTTTTTTTTTCAGGACATCATTATCTCCAATTTCCTAGGCTTTCAATGTTTTTCCTAGGGATAATCCCCTACAATGTGGGGTTTTTTTTTTCAATACAGGCACTGAACAAAGTTCTTATACATGGAATGTAGAAGTTTTTATATAAATTTTCTAAAAATACCCCAAAGCCTTCACTTTCAATTTGGTTTTTAGAGAGGTGCAAATGTTTTGGTGTATTTTTAAAAGCAGAGCATTAAAAAGGATTTTTTTTTTTCCTGGTTTAACTGACCCCGGAGTTCAACCTTAGCCAAGCTGATAGTTGAGAAAGTAAACTAATTACCACATTATGTCGAGAGTCTGCCCTGCCCCAGCATCACTGACCCAACATTGTCACACTGCACCTTCTTTTCCACACTCCTCAAAATTCATTTCAGTGAATCAGAGATGCTCCCGGAACATCCACTCCCTTGGCATAGCAACCATCAGGAAAAGGCAGCTGTGCAGTGGTTTTAAAGCATCCACTATCTCTGCTAAACAAGTATTTTCATGACAAAAGTTAAGAAATAAATAACAATTTCAAGAAGTTCCTGAAATCTCTATTTAAAGTGCCTTAAGTTGTAAGTTCAAGGAAGGCAATGCCTTTGTGACAGCACAGCTGTTGATTAAAAAGATTCCCAGGGCCTCCTGGTTAGTCTGACTCTTGGTCTTTAGAATTATATTAATATAGGCTTAAGACCCCCCAAATTCTTTTTTTTTTTTCTTTTTTGAGAAGGGGAGAGAAAGAGAACATGCACACAAGTGGGTGAAAGAGACCATTACCCTGGTGTTGGCCAAGTGTGGTTTTACAGTACCACAGATCTGGCGGGCAGCACTGACCTGTGACAGCAGCTGTATTTACACTGGAGCCTAGCAGGGAAAGCACTCTGGAGGGGATGGTACATGCACTGCAGGACACACTGGCCTTTGGAGAGCTGCTTTAACCCACGTGTGCACAATCCAGCTGCAGGAATTCAATTCCCTGCCAAAGTCCCACCGGGGGTAACTGACTTTTGTCTCTTGCTTAGTGAGTACATGGCTGATTTTGCACCTAAATCTCACCTCTCTACTGGGAAGCATTCCCACAACAGTGGGACAAGTTCTTCTGGAGAGCCAGAGACAATCCTGGTTATCTCCTGTTTTATTAGGATCACCACCATGTGATCCTAATACACTGGACTAATATATAGGACTGATGTGCTGAAGGAAGCAGGATGACAGCAAACAACTAAACAGCCTCAAGTCTGAAGGACAGGTTTAGAAAAGAGGGGAAAATAAGAGCTTAAGATCCCCAATTCATTAAAAAAATAAATAAACCTGAACAAAATGTAAAGGATCTGTTCTCAGCAGAGGAAGGAGGTAGAAATATTTCACCTAGCAGAGTTCAGCACCTTATTAAAGCTGATCTCCCTAAGCTCCCTGGCAGTCCATGGAGAGAAGAGGGAAGGCTCCTCCAAGGATGAGGCAGAGCTGGACCCCCCAGCTCTCCTCTGATGATGCAGCGGGGCAGGGACCTGAGGCAAGCTCTGAGAGGCAGGGGCTGTGCCCCTCGAAGATCCGGCCTCAAAGCAATCCATTTGTCCTGGGTCTCTTCAAACTGAAATTCATTACACAGCCTTTGGACAACATTTCTTTGTTTCCTAATTGATTCAGGCTTTCTTAGGCTGATCTCTCAAGACAGAGTTTAAACAAAGAGAAACAGAATCAAATACTTGCTTTTTCAGCAGGGACAAAGTAAAAAATAATCATGAACATTGCTCTGTCTTAGGCTGTAGTTTTCCTGTGCTGCTCCCATCTTTATTTATTGTGCTTCCTTCACACCAGGAGTTCTTGGATAGCAAAGAAAACAGTCCATGTCTTCAAGAACAAAAGCTGGCAGCAAAATCAAATTTAAAATGGCAATCATATTTGCAGCAGAGTAGGCAGCTAAAATGATCCACTTTGTTATTTATACCACTTCAGGTACCAAGCAGTACAGAGCCCTGTTTTGGCAGCTCCCTGTGCATGGAAAGGAAACTGCCATCACCAACACATGGGAAGCATAACTGGCCAGTATCTTCAGGTGCTGAAGCTTTAAGCATGTTCACATGTCCCATTAATTCCTTTATTACCAGCTGCATTTAATCCCCTGCCAAAAGCAGGTGCTTTTCTCCTTCCCTGAATAACAGCTGGAATATGGGGCTTGTTGTGGTGGAATTGGGGTGCAAGAGTCAAGATATGAGGGGCAGATGGGACAGAGGGGGATGGGAGCAGGAAAGAGAGGACCAAGTTCAAAGTCATAGGAAGATTTAGTGTAAACTTGTCATGTAAGAGGCTCCAGCAGACAGATCTCAGTAGCAGGAAATCCAAACCACGACATGTTTGGACATAAGTTTTCAGCACAGGAAGTACTGCAGTCTGCAGGACCTGAGCAAAGGCAGTGGTGCAGGCATGGCAAGAATGTGCAGTGACCTCAGTTCAGGTCAGTCCCTGAGCCTGCGAATGCTTCAGCCCCACGGGAGCCAGACCACGCTGACCCCGAGTTCCTGCCCACAGGTTTGAGTCAGTGAGGGCAGAATGGACACCCAGGAGGTGCTGGGGGCACCTGAGATGTAGCCAGCTAACCTCACAACACTCTGGGAAAATGATAATTACTCCAAAACACTGCTAAAACCATTTCAGCAACTTGTGAGCTTTTTATTGGTTCTACCTGAGGCACTTCAGTCCAGGCCTGCACCAAGCTCTCCTGTGTAGTACAAAGAATGATATAGAATCATAGAATGGTTTGGGCTGGAAAGGGATTTTAAAGATCATCTCATTCCAACTCCCACTAGACCAGGTAGCTCCAAGATCCATCCTACCTGGCCTATCCTGCTTTATCTTCTGCATCATTCATCCTGAAGAACCCATGGAAGTTTTTTTACTCATTCACTTGTCCTGGTTTAGATACTTGTATAACCAAACATTGCTCTTCTGGTAAAATAAAATAGAAATGCAGGTCAAGATGGTAGTGATTGCACATGAGCTCAAGGGCCCAATTCTGATTTCACACACAGAATCAGCAAAAATCCATCAATTCACAACAGCCACTCCTCCCACTACACTCTCCTCATTTCTCAAGGCTTGGAAGGGAGTAAGACATCTTCAGCTGACCCAAGGACCCTCTGGACAAGAGGAGCAGTCTTCCAGCAAGCCTCTCCTCCCCCTTCACCTGGACAGACAGTGCCCACAGGCTGTAACACCAGGAAGAGCTTAGGCAGGACAGCAGGGAAGCTGCTGCAGCTCGGTCACTGACGTAGGCAGACCCACCACCTCTGCTGCCAGAGAGAACCTTTCAGGGACTCCTTTCCACAATATTGGGAATTCCTGCAAAACTCCCATTTCTGACGCTCTACTCTTATGTGAAATATCCGCAGTGTTTGCAAAGAAGTGATTATAAATGACTAACCAGCCGTGCATATATTTCAAGAAAACTTGGAAACAACCTTGTTTTTTTTTGGAAACACGGACACTTGTTCAGGACGAGCTGGCCAGGAAGAGTTACTGTGGAAAGCTCCCTAAAGAACAGAGAGTCTGTAGTGCCACCTACTGCTTTACTCCGGATTGCAAGTTCAGATTCCAAAAAGCCTCAGAGACAAAAAGTGCCATCCTGAAGTAGCTGCAAGTTCACCCAGACCCGGCAATGACCCACACCGCGTTCCTCATCAGAAGGTGCAAGTGAAATATAAGAGCCGATCCTACCTGAGAGCTTTGCCACGGAGAATGATGGCCCTTCAAAGAGCACTAAATTTTAATGACAATCATCCTTAGTATTCTTTTTATGCACAAAAGCAGCAACGCTGATACAAACTCGGTGCCTCCTCAACTTCATTACAGACCAGCAATTTAGTTCCAAAGATACTCCAAATATGTTGCAAAGATAATTGTATAAAATTGTGGTTCATTTATTTTTTCAATATTTTCTTTCATAATTTAACCTTTT
Organism: Petroica traversi; assembly: GCA_025920805.1. Lineage (NCBI taxonomy): Eukaryota > Metazoa > Chordata > Aves > Passeriformes > Petroicidae > Petroica > Petroica traversi. The sequence goes on from JAHLSL010000010.1 coordinate 3,709,782, forward strand.
AAGGTAATTATAAGTCCTTCTGCTACACAAGGCAGCACAATTTCCCAGTCTTCAGTCTGCTGATGAGTCAGTATTGTATAAATCTTCACTAGGTTCACAAAATTTATAAAAAAATATAAAGAAATCCAGTCCATCCCTGTGTGCTTGTATTCAACTGCCCAGTCAAATAGATGACTGTTCCCTGAGTACGTCTCAATTTCCCTAACCACAAATTCACAAAACATAGATGATTCCACACAGAAAAACAGATACTGCTTTTGAATTATGAGTTATAAAGCAGAAAACAAAACATGCAAAAATACAAGGGGAAGGTTGCTTTTCTCCCCCAGCTACAGAGTATCAAAGACCAGTAATTAGAATTTGCTACTCAGTACAACATATTATCAAAATCACCAAAGAGCATATCAATTTATTCATAAATGTGGTCTGGATTATACAGGCAGTGTAGATGCTTGGTTGGATGTGTGTCTGATCTGGTTTGCGTTTGGTTTGGAATCCATTCATTTAGTCCTTAATTTGCCATTAAGGAACTGATACAGCAAGTGTGCACATTAAACATTTAAATACGGGTGCCTGGAGGCACAGAGAGCCAAACAACTGCAAGTGGTTATCGCTGAAAGTTTAAACAAGTGATTTTCCTTCCTCTGTACACAGATGAGGTTAAAGGTTGGACCAGACGACCTCCAGAGATCCCCTCCAACCTCAACTCCTCTATCATTCAAGCACATGCAAGTGCAAGAAGAGACGGCCAAGAAGGAAGGGCAGTGTCGAGTGTAATGCTCAGGAACACCTCTTCCCATGCAGAGCAGGACAAAGTTCCTACATCCAGCACTTGGAACACTTCAGTCCACACCTTCAAAAGGATTTAGGTGAGAAACTGCCCTGACATCAGAGCTCCTTCATGCCCAGAACGTTCCAAACTACAGACTTTTGAGAAAGTTCAGAGACACCAAGTTCCACACGGTCTCAGTGCCATGAATTTAAGGGTTCTCAATCATCTGGAGCATAAAAAAGCACAAATCACATTGTCCTGGGATGCCTAGAAAGCCTGTGAGCACCATACTACACAGGCCACCAAGAAGGGCTAAAGCCACCAGAGAGGATTTTAACAGCTGCTTTACAAAAATCCACCAGTATCTATAAAAATCCAGCCTGAATCCGTCTTGCAACAAATGCCGAAGTCTTCTATACAGAATAAAGGGATTTCATCCCATGGCTGATAACTACTTATCTCCATTTATTTTAGCTAAAAACAAAATCCTCACAGATCTTAATAAATGTTGACTATTGTGACACTACTTTGAGCAACATTTTTGGTAGAATACAGCAATAGAAAAATAGATCACATTTCATAGGCTGTTCTTCCAAAAACTCCTCTAATTTGGCCTGTTTTATAAGAAAAAAAAAATTTAATTAGGAAAAAAAAAAGAAAGGAAAAAGCCTGCTTCAGCAGTGCAAAGCCTTTGATGGGTGTCCCTATGAAGTGCAGCTCACAATAGAAAGTGGAGAGTGGGATCTTCACAACAAAAGATTTAGGACAAAATACATTAAGTGTAATGGAATGAAGACAGCATAAAAGAATTGTTAGGAACATTTCCCCCCATTTTCAGGCTCCCCAGCACACAAAATCCCCATGGATTTACAGCTGCAAGACCAATGGAGTGCCACAAAGATGATTAAGGGGCTGGAGCCTCTCTCCCATCAGGAGAGACAAGGAGAACTGGGAAGGTTCAGGAATTCAGGGAGATCCTATCACCTGGTGTAGATACCTGTTGGGAGAGAATGAAGGACAGGAATCCAGAATCTCCTCACTAGAGACCAGTGACAGCTCAAGAATGATCAGGCACAAACTAAAACACAGGAAACTTCATCTGACCATAGTGAACTTATTTTTTTTATTGTGAGAGTGGTCAAACACTGGGTTAGGTTGTCCGAAGAGGTTGTGGACTCCATTTTCAAACCTGGAAATCCCAAACTCCTCAGCTTACCTTGGTTCTTGTTAAAAACGCTGATAGAGATCAAATTCTACTTCATTAGGTCCTGTCATTAAGATGCAATAAAAATCAACAAAAACACAAAACTGCAGACCACGTGTAATGTGCATTGAAGTACCAAGACTCTTTCTTCTGCTTAAATTTTTCTTTCCTGGATGCCTTAGAACATGTAGGAGAGATTTTAAAAGGGGGATTCAGACTGACAAATCCCAAACTAAATTGTTGTTGCATTATTTGGACTTCACCTCCTCGAGTATCATGTGCTGATTCAAATGGATGTTGTGGACCAAAAAATCTTAGTTTTACCTCAGTGTTTGAACCAGAAGGTATAAACCAACTCTTTTTTTGCATCTTATTGGTATTGAATGTAAGGGTTACAGTTGGGTCTGAACAAATACAGACACAAAGAATCTGAAAATGCTGAGATTAACTCCTCAATTGAATTCTGTTTGTATCATTCTTTTGTGCAAAATGCCTGAATTTCAGAGCAAAGCTTCCAGAACAGAAGATAAAATACAAATCAAACTGTCTTCTTCCTCCACAGGAACAAGATCAGCATTTATTTAAGGAACTGACAGGTTATATTAATTATGTCCCCAGGAACAAGGTTTGGTCAACTGTCTTTAGTGGCTCTGTATAATCAGGGTTTAAATAAGTGCAGGGAATGGAGGGAACAGTGTGCAGAAGAGCAAATGGCATTTAAAAAGCACAGCCTGGCTCTGCAGTCCTGAGCAAACAGCCATGGTTTCCGTGGTGGTTGTGAGGAATTTGCTTTGAATCTGCATTAAATAGCCAAATTTTCTACATCCTGTTTGATGCATTTCGAAAACATCTGTTTCGATTAACTTGAAATCAGTGCGGCACGTTAACATCTCAGAGGAAATTAGGTTCATTTAATATGGATTTTAAGGCTGTGGTCCCCTTGCTCTGGTGATATCAGGGAGGGCTTTACATGTGGAGGTTGTGCTTTGGCCCTGCCCAGAAATGGGGGACTGTGAGCATGGAGCAGGATACCTGGAGTCCAGCTATCCATTATTGTCTTCCCTGGCTGGTGGGGGATAATTCAGGGAAGGACCTGGCCAGATGAGAATGAAATCCTGTGTGATCCAAATTCTGGATGGAATCCTAAGGGGTGTGTTTCCCCTACAACGACAGAAAACAGCAGGAGCTGTTTTCACAAGCTTGTCTTGGTTTCAAGCACTGAAGGCAAGGAGTGACACCAGACAATTCTGAGAGGGAAGGAAACAAATTGAAGCAAAGTCCCACCATTCTTGTGGGTTAGAATCATTCCCAGAGTAAAACAGCTTTCCAAGCGTGTCTGTTGGGATACAGCAAGCTGAAAGATGGGCTTTCCCCTAAGAAAAGTATAATTTTCTTCTGGGAAAGGAATAAAAAAGCCAAAGGCGGTAGTACACCCATTTGAAAATGCCATTCCAGTATTACAGGTGCTGTAATTCAGTTGCCTCCCATTCCTACACTCCTGTATCAGCCGTCATCTCTGGTTTGATGAAAACTCTCACCTGCAAAGAAAGAAGGAAAAGGACAGCACAGGCATCTTGGGAATATCCAAGTGTCATTCAGTATGGACAAGTGATCAGGCAAACCTGCTTAACAGGACCCCAGGGACACCAAAACAGTAAAATAAAAATAATACAGAAGTGCCAGGATTAGAACCTATGGGAAACCTTCAGAAGGCTGTGACTGAAATATTTGAAAACAGCATTAGGAGTACTGCAGGCACAGCTTGGAAGAGAGGATCCAGCATAAATGCCTCAGGTCTGTTTGTAGCTAAAGTCCGTTTTGATCCCACATTTTCTCAACCATTTTTATATAGATGTTATCAACTTCCCACAGCTAAGATCATCAAAGCAGATTAAAGATACAAATTATTTTCAATAAATTTTGGGTAACAAAGCTCTTGAAAAATCTCTCCTGTGCCCATTCAGCCTTCCAAGACAAGGACTGCTCCAATTGTGTATTTCTTCACATTGGATCCGGCTTAGGACTGGGAGGTTGCACATGTGGCTGCAGGAATAATGGCTGGTCCGAGCTCTCTGATGAGGCTCAGCAGTTGGTGAAGTTTCCAGGCTTTGAGCTTCTTTCTGTGGCGATCAAAGTAAGGCAATTTTCTAGACCTTAGTGTCAGATTTCCCTGCTCCTTTCAAAAAACCATCTAGTTTTCAACACAGCTCTAATGATAACTTCACAAAATTCTGTGGTTTTGCTTTGTAGATCATTTAAGTATTTTCTCTCATGTTGCTCCACAGCTCTACTGTGTCAGCTCCAAATGAATCAAAGACATCTCAGAGCAAAAGCTGCCTGGAACCGGTAATGCTCTTCTGGATTCTCAGAGGAACCACCAATTCTGCCTGATGAGGTTCGCTCGAAAGACTTCATTGACTTAAGCAAATCTTTCAACATGCATGGCAAGAGTTTAAAGTATCTAATGAACCATGAAACCAGGCAAATTTCTAGGGCTTTTTGAGAATGCTTTCCTTAATTCTAGCTCCACATCACAATTTTGCCACCAATCTCACGATGCACAAGACCCATGGGAGCGTTGTAAAAGCTGCTGAGGAAAGCTGTGACAACCAGATAAGAATGTCCAGCAGGCCCAGAGGACCAGAAGTTATTCACCAACTTGTAGGCCAGAGCTTATAGAGCAAGGTAAGGGCTGACCAGAGCAACAGTGATCTGTAATAAACAGGAGCTAGTTTGGTTTCCTCTTTTTAAACAGGATTTCATTGCAAAATGCTTCATCAATACTGACAACAACGCAGTTGGATCCAGGATAAAACTTCTGGACATAGAGAGGAACTCCAAATTGCCAAGTATCCTCTGAAGCAGCTCCTGAAACAGCTTTTAAGGTCGCTGTTTAAAGAACGATTAAAAGCTACAGGAAAGACCTGAGCTGCTGAAATCCAGGATCAGTGTTTTGTTCTGTCACAGTGTCCCTACACAAGTTAGAGCACAGAGAAACCACCTCCCCATTTTCCAAGCAACTGAGACTTCTACCTCATGGAAATCATGGAAAGATAGAAGCTATAAAGACTTCCCAATACTTAGCTGTAGCAAGGATGGGAAACATTAATATTTCATGTACCTTACCAAGAAGGGGTAAAATTCCCTGTCGTTCTCACAGTGCTGTCCAAACATACAATTGGCCACTGGCCAGTGCAGGCATTTGGAGTGGAGGTGGAGGCTTGACCAGTCTGAACCAGCTTTGGCTCAGGGCTGTGCTCCATCCTAGAGGGATGCTAAGCATAAGCACAGTTCATTCTGAAATCCAGAAAATGCAACAGCACTTGGCAGCTCTCTCTGAGCAACGAAAACAATCATTTTTATATCTAATTGCACTGAATAATTCACATGTAGATTCTCCACAGCAGAGCCTGGAGAAGCCTGTTTAGCAGCAGGTCTGCTGAAAGTCTTATATTCAGAGTGCAAATACAAATCTGCTGCAGCTCCAAACAGTAATTCCATTTAATCTTTTGCTTACAGAGGCAGCAGAACCAACAAATTCCAGTTCCTCTTCACTAGTCAGCACTGGACTGACCTTACACTCCTTTACTTCAGTTTCAACATTGTCGTCTACATTTTCTTGTTTCTCAAAATCCGTCTGTATCTATATAAGAAAAGATACGTGAAAGGGAGAGGCCTTGTGTACTTTTTAACATGTTAACTTTGAGGACAAAGATTAGAAACCTCTCGGTGACACAGACTGGAGTTAATTAGACAAAATATTCCGTGTGCATGCTCTCCTCAAGGCAGCATCTGCAGCTTATGTGTAATGCAAACCATGTTAAGCAGCTCTGTCCAGCCTGATTTCTGTCCAGCTACCAAGGATTCTGACTGAATTTCACCAGACAGAAGTGTGCAATTTTTCTGTCATTAGAGAGCACCCAGGGAAGTAGCACAACAAAATGCTTCCTGCTGCTGTTAATGGCAGGAGGCTGTGATTTCAGCTCAGTCATCTGCTCTCACATTGAGTAATCCACAAATATTTGAGCTTTCTGGCAGCATAACCTCCCCCCCTCCATCACCACAGTAGCAGAGTCTTTTCCTCTAAATGTTCCAAGACATTTCCATGTTTGCCTTCTCAGGCTATTGATAGTAAACTGCTTAATAGGAGAGGGCATCTGTGATGCTTTTCCTGATTATTGATAACATCTAGAAGGCTTAAACATGGCCCTTCCTGCTTCAGATTTTAAAGGAGGTTAATTGAGATCAGATACTTAAAGCTGAACTTAATAGCAACAGAGTAAGTGCACAGTCCAGACTATGGAAAGAAAACATGTTAAAAATATTTGGAATAGTTAAATATATCCAGATCAGCCCCACATGATAACTTCAGAACACTTACAAAGAGAATGAAGGACACTGAGCCATTCCTGGTTATCTGTAGAGTGCTCACTGCAAACACAGATGGAACTCCAGAAGACCAGAAAGCTGATTTTTAAGAGATAGGGAAGAGTTTGGGAACATTCAGTTCAGTCTGTAGACCTGAGTTTAACCCCAATGATACAAAACAGAGAATAAGGTACATGCAACAGAACAAATGAAAATTTTCCCCTTTACAAGATAACGGGCCTTAAAAAAACCCAAAATATTTAGAGAGCAGGGAGAGGGAGAAGGAGATATGCTGCAGGATACCAAACTGGGGGGTGGAGAGAAGTCAGTTATTTGTTCTCTTCCTCCTCCAAGGACAGGACAAGAGTGAAGGACTACATTATAAAAACAAAAGAAATTCAGCTGAGAGGTCAAAAAGATGATTAAAATTTGAATGACAGTTACTTGGAGAGTCTGTGAAATCACCTGTCACAGATTTCTAGACCCTGTCAGGGTGGTTTTGGCTAATTATTTACTCGACTGCAGTTATGCCTTCCAGCCCCCAGCCTCTCCTCTTGCTTCTCTTGTCCCTGGCATCCCATTTCATTCCTCCTTTCCTCACAGTCTCTTCCTTGCACCACTTCTTCCCCCAGCAATGGGGAAAAATTACTTTAAAGAATTCTGCCTCAAGTGAGTGATGAATTAAGACAGAATTAGTGTCACTAATTAGAACATTTTTTAGGCTTTATTAGACCTGTGATTATGGTGACTTCTTGTGTTACTGTTCCAGAGTTGCCTCCATTGCAGCACAGTCATGAATAACTTAAAAACACATCTTGGCTGAGATTTTCTAGACATGAGGTAGAATTCTTAAGGACATCGATAGCTCCTGCATAGTGCAGCTTCCAAACTTTTTCCAGTTTGGAAAAAACACTATGTCAGTGGAGAAATAAGCTGTGGTCCCCTACTTAAAGCCTATATGACAATAATGCATGTGCAGAAGTCAGCAGAATTACGATGAACCGCTGGACTCTGGCATTTCTTTCCTCTGAGAGCTTCATAACTCCAATGTTGTATTACCATCAGCTCTTTCCCTGGGATCTATTTTACACAAATAGCATGTGTAACAAATGCTATCTATTGCATTTTATTATTCATCTTTTTCCATGTATTGACATTTGAGATGTAACCAGGGACTGTGCACAGAGTATGTCTGGCAGGAGTGGTGTGCACTGATTAATGTCCCCTCGGTGCTGATATGAAACACATGGGTTCTATTAGCAGAGCGATGGATGAAATGATCCATTGGAAATTACTTACCTATTCCATGGACATGACTTACCAAAGCCAGGAATGTTCTAGAGATTAACTCTTACGAATTCATGGGAACTAAACCACTTCTTTCGGGTAAAAGAGGGAGCATTAGCAACCACCCATAGGCTGCAAGGGGTCTGCCCTAAAATCTTTGGAATAGCTTTGACAGTACAGGAGCAATGTTATATATTCAGACAATGAGTAAATTAAAACAAAGGGCTGTTTTTATTCCTGCTCACTTTGAAAATTTGAAGTTATTTCTCCTTCAATTGAAAAAAAAAAAGAATCCTTATAGAAGTCCTTAGATATGTGCTTAATTCTATTAAAATCAACATCCCACTGAAATTGTTGAAGTTAAGCATGTGCTTAAATATTTTTCTGAATCTGACTAGCGGGTACTTACTCGCCAGAGTTTTATTTTCTTTATTGATACAACATTAACTCAAAAATGCTGTGGACACATAAATATTAGCCAAAACTATTAACTTTTTCTGGATTTCTTGGCCTTTTAAAAAAATCTGGTCCAGCTCGAAAGCTGCCTTATCATTAAACTAACATATTAAATTTCTCTGACAGTAAAATCTATCTATAGACATACAGTAACAACAAATTAACCTCAATCTGACATGAATGAAAACAGTTTCTAAGTGGTTATAGTTCCTAAAACAGAATCTATATGCAATAAATATAATTATTTCACTGAAATTGTTAGCACATGTTTTTCTTTTGCAACAGACATGTTCGCTGTACCATCTTTGTTGTATTGATACATTTTTTAGTAGCCCCTTCTGTGCCTTCATCCTTGATTTAAATTTATCCTGACACATTTTTAAACAATAGCAGGAAACCTCACTTATGACTTTAATTATAAAATGGTGTTATAAAATTATATCCACATTTTACTTTTGGCAGTTGGCAATCCTCATTTAACATAAATAACCCTTCTTGGCCTCAGCAGTTCTCTTTGGTTGATTTCAATGCTTACTGTATGTAATTGATATAAAAACACAAGGTTTAGGAAGCAGTTATTGGAACTTGTTAAAAGAAGTAGTCAAGTTCATAAACGCACTCATTTTGCTATGCTACATGCCAAGAGAATTAATAATGGACATTTGGGAATTGGGGAGAAACTCTGGCTTTTTAAAGAAAGACTGATGTAACTACAGTATTCCCTCCTATGTTAATTGTTTGGCTCACAGACCCACGGCTTTGTTTCTCTTCCACCCACAGCTGCTTCCAATAATTTTCTAAAATCTGACACATCCATACACACACATCCATGTTAGACACAGCCATCCAGTTTGAACTCCACACGTGCACCAATACCCAAATAATTCTGCTGTCCTACACTAAAGGACAAGAGTAACTACATTAACCTGCTGGCTTGAATGAAAGGGAAAGACAGTCACATCAAAAGAGGCTGTTCCAGAAGACTGGAATTTAGCAATACTAGAGATGAAGGTACTTTGCATCACTTCCCAAAGCAGTTCATGTTAAGGGGCAGGTTTGCATCTGAAGATCCCTAGGTTTGCACAAAGACACCTTTGTGTGTCTCACCTTTGCACACTGACAGCATGAGACCATGCAGAGTTACTTGTCTGCACAATGGTCACCCAAGAGTAGGAAATGTCACCTGTACTTAATGCAGAGATAGAGCATAATCTGAAAAATTGAAGCAACACCATCTTAACTTCTATCTCAGCATCACACAGCATCACTCACAGGATTAAAGTTAAACATGAACTGGAGACAAAACCCAGCTCAATTCTCGGCAGTGCTGTTCCATAGCCTTCACGGAGCTGATGGTGCTACCAATCCAATCATCCTTCCCTTCTGAGAACAAATGGCTTGGGTTAGGGCCCACTCAATGTTTTTCCTTCTGCCATTTTAAGGCCCCAGCTTCAAAAATTCTCTTTTATTAAAGCTAATTTATGAGAAAGAACTAAAAAACATTGAGAATATTATTCTTAAACTTCCATTTGGCCTATTTATCTCATCCCTCAAATAAAAATCAGGCTAAGAACAAGAAGGAGACTTTGTTCTTTCTGCATCAGGATCCACCACCTCAGATCTTGAGGGAGGTGTCCAACAAGCCAAGTCACACAACAGAACAAAGCCATAGCATGGGACTGAGTTTGTGGATGGCTGGAGAGCTGTGATGCCATAAATTTCCACTAACAAATGCCAGATGTGGATGTTGGGAGCAGGGCAGCTGGGGAACTCGGAGGAAAGCTGAGATGTTTAAAATGTACACACTGTCTGTAGGGAGATGGGAGGGCAGGACAGAGGGGCCAGATGTGAGTCTCACACAGACAGAGACTAGGCAGACTTGTAAGACAGAGCTAAATAAAATTATTAAGCAAATGAATGTTTAAATTGGGGATCACTACCTTGGAATAAAGCTTTAGGAACATGGAAGGGGCAAACACATTTCCTGCCTCCTCTGCCATACCCACCCCAGCTGGTTTTACACATCCAAAAGCTGATGTGGTTGATATTTGCTCAGTCAAGTGCCTATCAGTCATATATAAGCCATTCTCTTAAGCACAGCCAGACACCAATGTGTGTCCTGTCCTTTCCCAGTGAACAGGGAGAACACACCAAGTCCACCACAAAAAAATGTGTCTCATCTGTGTCATGCAACTGGCCGGAAGCAAGAGCCCTTCTGTGCCTTTGGCCACTCAGCCAGGAAAACTCAAGGACACTGGGTTATCAAAAGCTTCTTGCATTCTCCCCTCTTCACCATTCAGTGACCCCGTCTCTGTGATATAATAAAGTTCATTGAGTAAATCAGTCTTAGGGTTTAATTCTTCTCAGTCACCAAACTACAACATCCATTTCAAACTCTCAAATCGCATCCCTAATCAGCTGAGACCTACTGACTTTAACCAGGGCTCTGCCCAAGACAGAGATCCCAGACCAGCCCTGCCACCTGTCCCAACAAGGTCTCAAAGCCAGTGGTTCCCTCCCTAAAACCAGCATGACAGCTGCAAACTCCCTGGTTTCAGTAGTCCCGACTGCCTTTTTCTTCCTTGGCCAGTGCCAGGTTTGAGCAAATGTTAAATCAAACCTGAGAAAACAGTGGTGAGGCACAAGTCGCTTTTTCCCGGAGGTTCAGCAGAGGAGCCCTCACAAATGAGCCTGGCTTTCTCTCTCCACAGATGGTTCAGCGCTGCTGAATAAATAGCAAGCTCACTACCCAGAAGTGGAAGAAATTATTTCAGAGAATGCTGAGACTCTTTGGACTTTCAGGTTTTCTAATATAAATTTGGATTTTGCTATTTTTATTGGAAACGGGGTGTTCAGCCAAGGGGGTAATGCTTCATCCTCACACTTCCTACTGCCGTATGCAGTATTAATCCTTTAACCTTATAATTAGGGACAGTCATATTTTGTGGAACCTGAGGTTTTGCAGCCCTCTTGAACTTCTGCAGGAGAAAGTGAGAAAAGGAAGCTGCAAAGATGAAGTTCACAATGTTTTTCCTTGTCAGCCTGGATTTTCTTTTCACCTGTGAAAGGAGATTCACTTTTTTTTTTTCAGCCATCATATTTTTCTGTTTAAAGACCCATCTCCAACACACCATGTAAACAAACCAAAAAAAAAAGCATCACAGTGGAGAAACTTGGGTTTCCTGACTCAACCAACAACTGCAATGAGAACCCAAAGCCACATCCTCAGCTAATATAAATATGGTGTAACTGCAGCTGATAGAGCAAGGCCTGTCAAACTCAAGTCCTGCCTTAATCTTTTTTAAACAGAGCTGAGGCAGAATACCTTCCCTATCACAGGAGGGAAGGAAACAGCATTGCTCTGCAAATATAAAGCAGCAAATATTAGCTTTCACATTACTTTTACTCTGCCAATTATTTTGCAAAACTGAGGTGAAATTTCAGATAAAATAAAAAATTGTTAAGTCTCTATTTTTACTCTCAAAGTGGGGGAGGCAGGAGGATTTTTCAGGTTGGGTTAGTTGGTTTTGACAAAAAATATATTTGTGTCCTTCAAGAGTTCTCTAAATTTTGGGACTAACTCCTAGAGAAGACACTTAATGGGATGTAAGATCCCTGCTCTGAGTACAGCTATGGCACAAAAGCAAGGATTCCTTTCCAGGTTCAGCAACACCTCTCATCTTCTGTGCATGGCTAAAGGCTGCCCTGTGTCTGTGGGAACTCCCATTTCTCTTTTCGGCCATTTATATGAACAGGCTGATTTCCCCAGCTCCCGCCTCTACACCTGATATCAGGAAATGGCTGAACAAACACCATTTTTTTCCATCAAACTTCTTATAGCAGCCCCCTTAATTTCAAATTCTGCATGATGATTTCTCATACTTCATGTGTAGGTAAAACTTTCACTAATAACAGATCCATAATGTATCTCTAGATTTCCATTCCTCCCGATGATCATTTATCCAAAACACACAATCTTTGCAGTACTGGTGCCAGACAGCAGCACTTCCATAAGCAGGGCATACCTGGCTGAAAACTGGCATGAGAAAAAGCTCTCTGCTTCCAGGACCTTGGTGACAGTGAAGTTGCAATTTGGGTTCTAAAGTCTCAAAAGTTTTCACTCCTCAACCAAAATAGGCTTTGTAAGTGTAACAAATTGTCCAAGTATATCAAAACCCTATAAAACACCAGGCTAAAGGGCCACAGCAAATCCCAGAAGAGGCTCTTGGAGAAATTTATTGAACAACAATGTCCTCTGGTGGCAGGAAACAGACTCAGCTTGCAACGCTGAGCTGCAGCACCTTCCCAGGGATTCTGGGACATCATCACCTGCGGGCATTGAAAAATCTGAGCAGGAAGCCAAAAATAGACTAATCAAGATTAACACAAAGTGCCATTTGGATGGTCTTGTCTGGTTCACCACCAATGAGGACAAAGGTCAGGGGATATTTAATGCAAAAACCTCTGATGACAAGAAATAAATTTGAATAGGATTCAAGACTGGCCTATGTGACTCCAAACCCAAGTGAGCAGTGCAGCAGCTTGGAAAAGGGATCCAGATTGTCCTCCCAACCTTCCTGCTCCTCCTCAGGGTGTCTCCATGCAAATCATATTTCTTTCATCTACTGGAATTTTGAAAGCATCAGAACAGTAAAGGCATTGTTTTCCCAACTAGACCTTACCCCAAAAATGAAGCTGAGATGATTTCAAGAGCACACAAATGACACAGAAGTCTGGGATTTATTTCCAAGTGTTGCACATGTACGAAAGAATGGATTTTCAAAGTATTCCTATTTCAGGAGACTTGAGTGTCTCAGGAACTCTGGTAACAACACAACTCCTGCTAATCCTCTTTAAACACATTGGAGTTGGGTTCCTCCCTGTCCCTAAGTGCTGATTCTGAGGAGTTTATGTATCAGTGACACTTCCCTGAACATCTGCTCTAATTCTTAAAGTAAAAATCAGTGGAGTTGAAAACCAAACTTAAGTTTGCTGCCTGGCCTTGAACACTTCCAGAGCTGAGGAATCCAGGCCTCATCACTCTCACAGAAAATAACCTTTTTATAATATCCAACCTAAACCTACTCTCATTGTGCAGCCATTCTCCCTTGTCCTGTCCCTAAATATTCTTGTAAATGATCTCTCTCCGTGTTTCTTGTGGGCTCCCTGCAGGTACTGGAAAGCCACAATTAGGTCACCCCAAAGCTTCTCTTCTCCAAGCTGAACAATCCCAATTATTTAAGTGCTTCCAATATTTAACATCCTTTAAGAACTTCAGCTACATGACCAGCACATCAAGAGCTCTTCCAGCTTTTTAGGGGGAATAAATAGAAGCCATCAGTGGAAGAAACCTCCACCACCTGCAAAACAACTGCTTTGCTGCTTATGGAAGCAGGAGCTGGGCTTAGGAAATGAGGATTGGGAATTAGTGCAATGGCTCAGAACTGGCAGGATTTGAGTGCCACAATGATGGTATTTTGACAAGGGATGGAGAAAAATGCACTCTAAGTTTGAATGAGACAAGGTGACCCAAATAAGTGAGCAAATTTCCTGATAGGAAAACAGTAGAACTATTTCTAATGATCTTTTAGCTCAGTCACCAATTCTATTTATACGTTTCAAGGGACCGTAAATATTTTTATCGGCACTCAGGACACAAAGAGAGCTTTCCAGTTTCTATATAAAGAAGTCATTTTGGATAGATCAAAACAATAAGGGCACAGGACTCCTGGATGACAGATGCCAGGATGTTAGTAACCATAAATGGTTTTCAAATATGGCCCCATCACCATCCCCCACAGTAGCCCTTTCAAGTGGGAATTACAAATTGCTTACTTGGAGAGGAAATTTCAAACAGGCCACTTATCAAAAAGTGCCAAATAAACCTGTCATTGGGATAGAAGTTACAAACCATTCCTAAACTCTGCAGACATTTCCTGAGCCTGTGAACTCTGATCTTGGCTTCTAATAAACATGACATCAGCTCCCCAGTACTGCAGACACAAGACACATGACCCACCACTATGTTATCGCTTCCTCTGCAGTTTCTCCAGGATTTGCTCTCAAGCACAACATCAATGGAAGATTTTCTGCTTATTTCAAAATTGGTTTTGGATCAGGTCCTTGAAGGGAGGGCAACATGGAATCAGTATGTGAGCTGCAGATATTATTACAGGTATCTGCTTAAAAGCAATCCTGAATCTGAGATTTTGAAGAGTTTTTCAGGTATTGAGTTAGTGAGTGGGTTAACACAAGGCTCCTGTTGCTGTCAAAGACTTATTAACTGCTCACCTCTCCTCCAAGAAATATAATAGAGCCTTGAAAAGCTATGATTAAGCATCTGTGTAGTGGATGGCCACTGAATAACATCTCAAAACAGGCTACGAATAACAATACACCAGAGGATTCCAAATGACTGGAATGAAGTCACCTTAACTTCCAGAGAAATTCTAGGGGAAGGTTAATATAATTACAACTCTACGATTTACATTTTCTATGTAGGCACTTCCTTTGCAGCTAAGTTTTTGCTTCTGAAATCAACCTTAGAAAAATGTGTTTGAAATAAAAGTTTCCATTTATCTCTGTGCTGGAAACCTGATCTCATATACCAAACAAATTGGCTATCCATTCAATAAGCCAAAATTTCAACAAACACAGAATTGTGGCTCTTGGGAAAGAAACTTTAAAAATATATATCAAAATGCAATCTTGACAAATAAGATATTTGTAAGGATTGTGGGATATTCACCTAGAATTGCAGCCTCTCCTCTATTCCTATCTAAAGAACAGGCATTTCCTTCAGATTTGGGTATTCCCCAAAAAAATCCAGATCAAATGTAAGTCAGAGCTAGCAGAGAATGCACAATACATAAGAAATTTTTGTTTAAAATCTTCATGATTAACACATGAAACTTGCTAGAAAAGACATCTCCAAAAGGCACCAAGAATCCACACAGATGGAAAATTACAGGAAATGAAGATCTCAAAAGCTGTCCAGGGCTGGGGGAAAATGATTGTCCATTTTTCCATTCTGCATCTTCCCTCTTCTATGCTCATTAGTTCAGAACCTGCAATTTCTAAAACTACAGAAAACCTGCAGGTCTGTAAGGGTCAGAAAGGAGAGTCCCTGCTCTAGGGTGTGACCTGATCCCAAACATCTCTACTCAAGTTTAAAGTCATCACCCATAATCAACATTCCAGCACAGAGCTGCTAAACATCCTCAAGTCACACTGGCCTTGGTGCATGGCTCTCTGCCAGGTGCAATGCAAATGTTTCACTCCTGTCATGGCAGGGACATGAGGAAGAGCTTGCTCTGGGAAATGGATACACCAGGAAGCACATCTGGAGCTAACACAGTACAGCAGGTCCTCGGGAACCTGCAATGCTCAAAGCTCCTCTAGGTCCTGCTGCAGGGAAGGGGAAACTCCTTGCTTCTGAAATGGACATGAAATATTTAAAATTGGTCGATTTCACTCTGAGGACTTTTCTTAGGAAGGGTTAAAAAATTAAGAGAAGGCACAAAATCCCTGGCTTGTGTGCACTGACAACCAAAAGAAATTATACAGTTTGCAGTATCTGATTATTTCACAGAATCTCAGGATGGTTTGGGTGGGAAGGGACTTTAAAGCTGATCTGTTTCCAACTCCCTGCATGAGCAGGGACACCTCACACTAGACGAGGTTGCATTTGCCTGTCTGGTTTCAGAGCTGAAGAAGTGCATGGACCTCCCCAGCACTAGGAAGGACCAGAACTCTGTACCAACATCAGGGATCTGCAGCACTTCAGCAGGAAAGCAAAGAGCACACGATGAGCCTTGACTGCTGAGGATGGAGGGAGCTATCGCGTTAGTCAGAAGAGCCCGGCAAAGCCACGCTCTGACCAAGGGAGCCAAGTGATCTTTAATGACCAGGAAAAATTCGGTGCTTTGGATTGAATGACTCATGAAGCCTGCAGCACCTCCTACCAACGTGCTGTGGCATTCATACCCAGGAGGAAGTGTGTCAGCTACTGAGTCACGCAGCCCTGCAGCAATGCCTGCCGCCAATCCAAATACAAACTGTGCCCAGCCCTGTTCAGTCCTGACATTACCGTAGCCCAGGGTTAAGCTCATCTCCCGAGAGCTTTCGAAAATAAAAACCTTTCTGGTTATAAACCAAACACGATTTCCAAACCCAGGCTACCGGGACCGTTCTTGGAAGCCCAGCCATTTCCCTGCACACACGTTCAGCCTTCCAACATCAAAGCGCCTGCAACCCAACCTGCTGAAGCTAAATTGATTTCTCACTTGGGAGTGAACTTTAATATAGGAGAGGGAGTTGTGTTTTTACACTACTGACCTACATTTGCAAATCCCTGGAGGTAATTTCATCTAGCCCGACAAAAGGAGGGGCTATAAAGCCAGATATATTGAGTTGTTATGCAGTAGAGAACACAGCTGCACTGAACAAAACCAGGGGCAAACAAAAGCCATGAAGTTCCACCTAGGAAAAACTAATACATTTCAGCCAACAAAAGAAGAAACTTTTAATTAACTTGTTCTCGTTGAGTGCAGAGATAATTAAATTACAGAAACAGCCACATTAGAGTAATCAGTTTAGAAGAACCCACATACTGAGACAAAGGATTTTTCAAGATCCATCTGTAAAAAAAGAAACTCCATTTAAACTGCATTACTCTTCCTTTTTTAGACACACTCACATGCTTTCTTTTGGAGGAAAAAAAATCCTTATTCCAATCCAGTTTAATCAAATCCTTGAAAGACTACCAGAACTCTTGATCTGATTCTCCAGATATTTTGTATTTTTGTGTCGTTCTTCTATTCATGTAGTGACTCCAGAATGTCACCATCCACTTCATCAAGGTGCATCTCCCTTCCTTTCAGCTGCACAGTAAAGACTGACAATGCAACTTGATTGCATCAAAGGGCTTAAATTTCAATTTAAAAACCAAAGTGACAAATAAAATAATGAAGCTAGACAGAAATCACTTGTAAGAATGAGAAGCTATCTGTATCAAACTAACGAAGAAAAAAAAACCCTGTATGTATATAAAAATTATCATGACCCGGGATTTTTATTAAGTAATATTTCAATGGAAGATCTTTTCTCCCAGATATCATCTTTATAATAAAGGAAGCAGATTGCTCCCACTATTTTGTGAACATGCAATAGCCAGTGTTTATCAAATCCTGAATACAATACCAAGCACACCGGTCGTGGCAGAAACCTCCAGTGCTTCCTGGGAGGAAATATTAATTGCACACCTTCTTGCAGGGGCAGAAACACCACGATGGATCTCACTTTATCATAAGACAAGGGTGAACAGGAAACTCAGGAAAAACAGTGATTCCAGAGAGTCCTACATAAGAAGAGCGTCCTCTGCCCTAGAGTTAATGGTGCAGGTGTGTCTGTAAGGCGCTTTTACCCCGAGCCTGCCCTGTACACCCGCCGTATCAGGAGGCATAGCACGAACTTTCGTCAGCTTTAGAGGACCGAGAAGGCCACCAGGTGTCCCCTGTGCCGCAGTTCCACCGCTGCAGTCCCCGTTCCCGGGGCTGCAGTGGCATCTGCTGGTCGCACGCAGGCAGGATTGTTCCCAGCTTCAGGAGTGCCTCACGCGGCACAGGAGCTTCTCACGCTTCTTGCACAATTGTTTGCTCTCCGCTGCTGTTCCCTGTTGTTGTCATTTATTATTGTTGCTGTTGCGTTGCTTTGGAAATGTTACAGCAACAGATGTTTCTGCTGCCTGTCAGCCGTGGAGATGAAAAACCTCACCATGTCAAAGTATCATTGCAGACAACCTGTGATCAGTCTGTATCCTACCAGCAGCACAAGAAGTCCATGCCTTTGGGTCCCTGGCACAGCTGGGCTTCTGGGAATTCAGTTATTTCCAGTCTCTGACCTGGGACATTCGGACCTCCCTTGATATTTCTAATGACCACATCTTGCAATGTTTGAGTCCTTCGGTCCTCAGACACATCTGCATGAGTGAGCAACAGGATGTGATTCAGTCCCAGGTAGAGAGGAAAAAGTTGAACTCGGTGAGATTTGTGTGCAGTGTGTTGGGACAAGGGAGAAGTTTGCCTTTAGGGAGTTTCTCTTTTATCAATGCTCAGCTCTAACTGCAAAGCAACAATAAATGTGGCCCAACTTAGAAGAAAAGCAGTTAAAGGATTTTATTCAAGTATCTTACTCTTGCTTGGTCTTACAAAGAAATCAGGGTTTTCTTCTGTCACAGCAAATAAAATAATGACTGGTCCTTCAGCAAGCACAGGCAAGAAGCCCAACATTGGGTCAGGGCCAGAAAACAACACATGAAATAACACTACTATTATAGCAACTGCTCTTTTAGGCATCTTCAGAGATTGCTCCTTTTTAAAGAAATATTTAAAGTACTACTTCAAGGATCAAAAACATCCCCAGGTTTTTAAGGATCTGCACCCTGACAAGACTTCTTTTTTTCCTTAAATTAGTTTTTAAATAATAAATAAAATACTTGCTAATGGGTTTTGAACACACCTGAATCCATATTGGCTGGTTTTCCTCACTTTTCTCTAAGTCCAGCCTGACTTTTAGAATGGAAGCTCTGAGAAAAGTGAATTAACACAAAGGTAACAGTAAAACTGTAATAGTTGATCCAGAGACTGGAAAGAGTTGGAGAGAGAAAAACAAAAAACAAGGGAAAAAACCCAACCCTTAGGCACATGAATCTGCAACATGATTTTTCAGAGGGTTAATTACATTGCAGCTTTCACAAGTCACATGCCTTAGGGGAACTCCAGGTGTTGCTCAGCCCTATGGAAAATGCTGATTTAGGTGCAGGACTAGACACAGGGAAGTCTTATTTAAAGTTTCTATATTTAAAAGGCTGGGTCTAGCATTAAAAAAAATTTTAAAAGAATATTTGCACATTTGGATAGAAACCCAAGTTTAGCAACACAGCATTTGCATTACTTTCATCAGGCATTATTCATTCAGGAAAGTTGCGCAGCCCCCTTTCACAGCAGAGTCCCAAGTTTGCTAACACATTGCATAACTCAGACAGTGCTGTCTCCTCCTGCACACGGAGTTAGTTGTAGGGAGCAGGGAAGAGCCTTTCCCTCAAAACCTGATCCAGCCCCACGTGTCTAATCCAGCCCCCAGGGCACTCTTGTGTGGCCCACGCAGAGGGAGGACTGTTGCAGCGACAGCTCTACTCCCTCCAGGGCTGTGGCCCAAAGGTCAGGACATGGCAGAAGCAGCTCACAGAGCTCCTGGGAAGCCAGCACAGATCCCACCTGCACCACAGGGTCCCGGTGACACTCAGGGCTGTATTCCCAAACTCTGCCCAGAGGGAGCAGCATTTGGCTCCCATCAGCCTGATCCAGGGCTGAGGGCTGGAGTAGGCGACACCTGCACAACTCTGCCGCCTGTGGCTCAGAAACAGCTGATTTACAACAGAGCCGCTCTGCAATCTCCAGTCATTCTGCTTTTTCTGGGAATGGAGTGAGGCCACTTTTATGTTCCACCCTGTCCCCCGTTTCAGTTTCAGTCTACTGGAGGCAAAATACTATCTTTAGTTCATCTGCACAGACATAGAACTTTCAGTTTCGTTTAGATCTTGTAAGTACAGTTGTTATATTTAAAACATCTAAAAAGGATGAAGAATGACTTAGGCTAGCATTAGTATGAGCAATTTTAAACTGAAGAGCTCAAACAAAGGTGAGTCTATTTATCTCAAAAGCTCCCATCCAAATAGCCTCAATCCAGCATCAGATAATATCTCAGAGTGCCACTCCAAGTGAGAAACAGTATCTTAAAGAAAATAGTTACAATAACAGCATGTAATCAGACAATTATTTTGAACCCAATTTCTCATTCCTGTTTTGGAAAGCATAGTACCAAACCCTTTGTTTGACTTTGGGAGTCTTTTTTCACTTGGCCTACAGCTGAGAGTACAATTGCAAGACCTCCCCATCAGATATGACACAGGATCCACAACAAACACCACACAAAGGAGTGCAGACTCACTCCACTGGCCAGCATTTGATGTAATGTTCTTGTAGCCTTTACCTTTTATGTACACAGTCAGGCATAACAACTTTTCACTCGTAACTTTTACAACCTCACAGCAGGTGCTTGGGCTCCAAGGGTGGAGAAGAAAAATGTATTTCCTTTAATTAATCATGCAGATGTGTATTTAAGAGGAAAACTTTCAAGATTAGCTCAGAACCATGTCCTTATAGCCCTGACTTACAGGAGCACAGAAAAAGTAACATCAAGAATTTCTGAAAGTCTTATGCCTCATAACACATTTGACAACCAAGCCACACTTTCTTTTAGAAGCCTAAAAGACAGTCTAAACCACCATTTTCTGCTCTGTTTTGCAACCACCAGACTGAAGGAAGGTAAAAAGACTGAACAGTAGGATGAGTTCATCCTCGGTCATGAAAAAAACACTTCTGTCTGCAACTGCAGCTTTGCAAAGCTTCATTGCTTCAGCTGAAAGCAGCATGAGAGAGGTCTGTGTCACCAGTCAGCTGTCTGGGGAACAGGCTCACTGCTATGGTCCTTTTTGGGCACTTCCCTCCTGGGGCCAGTGCGATGCCTCCCTCTCACCCTTCTCAGTTCCTCCTAGGGAAGGGGGTTTTGGTATCACTGTTCAGTTACTCACACCCTGCACCAGGCAGGGAAGTGTTTTGCTAGGAGGTGCTTTTCAAGCATGAGCCAGCCAGAGACAGAAAGCAGATTTAAAAACCCCCAGCACCCAGAGGGTGGGAACAGAGACACCCTTGGTGAGCTTGACTTATAATGGGTCAGCGCTGTCTGTTCTGCACTGAGGGACACCCCAATGCATCAGCCCCAAACCCCAGTTCAGATCTGCAACAGCAGCTTCAACTCTCCTAAACCAAGAGACTGGGGGGGTTTTATTGTTCCTCTTAATCCAAGTACCACTTACAGGACTTAGATTTTTCTCTTTCAGGAGCTGAATTTTTCCAAAGCTTCAGATATTTAGGCCATGGCTGTTGGGGTCACCAACCAGCAACACAGCCAAGGGATACCAAAAGATAAAGTATTGCCACCTCCCACCTGTGGGCATTTATCAGGGAGCAGATTTTCAGCAGAGAACCCTCTGTGGAACAGATCAGTTTTTCTCAACAGCTTTGTCAGAACTGCCTGTTGCTCATGCCAGGGAGTGCATTGATTAATTTCTTTGTCAGTAATAGGGGGAATATGGAGATACTCACTTCTTTGCCCACAGCAAGTGGAAAATACTTTTATTCAGCACAACAAAAATAATCTGCCTGCCAAATGTCGAATTCAGAAATCACACCACAAAATAACAAATTCTCCATGAGGAGAAAAAGCACCACTCTTTTACATCTCCCCTCTTTGGTTTTGATGCCATTACATGAAGAAAGGGCTCCATTGACCAGCTATAGAATAAGAGAACACGACATTGATTCTCTCCTCAGCTTTAGTCTTCACCTGCAGTCTAAGCCCAGTTACTCAGCACAACTGTAGCTTCTTTAAGGCTTTAGTAAACTTACAAGTGCCAGGTGCTTGCATGGGCATCTAAATATTTTAGAAACTTCTTTGTGTAACCTTTGCTACACTGAGAACTCATCAACTGCCCTCCAAACTCTTGGCACTCCCACAACTATTTCCTCAGAAAAGCTGAAGTTAATGAGTGTCTAAACAGACTTGGGAGAACTGCAGCACTTGCAACAAATTCTGCTGTTCCCCATCCCCCAGTCGTTCTCTAGATCCGCTTTTGGCAAGCCCCGGGTGGGAAATGCTGCTTCTGGAGAAGTAGGAAGTATTACAGCTATTGCATGAAGAATGCAGAGAATCTAAGTTAGGCAAGTTGGAGAGGAATGGGAATTTGGAAAATAGATATATCCACAGACTGAGGTGACCCCAACAGTACTCAAACACTGAGCCTTTCCCTCTCCCTCTCCCTCCCCCCCCCTCCCCCCCAGTTAAGGAAAGATTGTAGCAGAAACACAGAGGCCTATGAAAAAAAGAGAAGACTGGGGGTATATCAGTGTTGACTGAAAACCCACCTATTTTCTAGCAACATTTTATGCTAGATTCACAGAGAACGTACCTCAGTTTCTCTATCTTCTGAGTTTTTTCCAGACTTTTTTTCTTCATCAGGCTCTTCCAGCATACATCAAGTGCATTTCCCTCTCCAAGGGACCTGGCAGATGGGTGACAGAGATTTTTTTCAGCAGGCCTAGAGCAGTTCAGACAGAACATGAGCCCAGGCCTGGCTGGCACAGCAGGACAAGGCTGACATCAAACTCTACAGTCTCTTCTCTCAAGTTAGTTATTCACAGGGAGGGAACACTTAGAAGAAGTCAGGATTTGGACCAGCCTGGAGATAAGAGTCAATGCTTATTGACTGGCCTGGCAACCATCTTTGCTTTTATTGATTATCTCCCAAGCACCATTTTTTCTCAATCTGATCAAGAGCTTGTGATTTTGCTTTCTTTGTTTAGAGGACAAAACCCAAGGATGTGCTCCTGAGCTGAGCAGCAGCATGACTGTTTACAAGTTTCCCTGGACCTCTCATCATATCTCTGTTTAAGCTAAATGAAGCACCAGAAAAAGCTTCTTAGTTTTACACCCTAATCCCGTAAGTAAGGATGTAAAACTAGCCAGTAAAAGCTCCTGTAGCTGTGGAGCACACACCAGAATATTATGACCTAAGAAGTTTTCAAATTTTTACAATTGCTTTCTCAACTAATTAAAGCTACTCACACCTGAATTTTGTATTACCCTATGGTCCATACAAAGTTATTTGCTCATCTGCACAGGTACCTTTATTTAAATAATAATAAGCAGGTAATTTACCAAACTGTCCTACAAAGATCTAAAAAGCCACTGAGTCGAGACGGTGCCAAGGAGCAGCCAAAGCAGAGTTACCCCACATGGACTCAGGCAAGGACCAAACACCCACCCAGCCTGAGCTTAACTAGAACGCCTGAAATTGGTCCTAGCTGGGTCTGGCTGGAATGATTAAAGGTCTCTGTGTGCACTCAGGTAGCCCTGAGAATCTTCATGAGCTCCCAAGGTCTTGTCTCCAAGGGTGTTTGCTAGGACAAGTGCATGCACAACAGTCTAAAGAGATGAGCATGA
The DNA here is from genome assembly GCA_025920805.1 of Petroica traversi. NCBI lineage: Eukaryota > Metazoa > Chordata > Aves > Passeriformes > Petroicidae > Petroica > Petroica traversi. The sequence goes on from JAHLSL010000010.1 coordinate 3,732,992, forward strand.
TCAGAGCAGCTCAGGGAGCGAGCCTAAGGGAGCAAATATCCTGTGATATTATCTGTGGTTTTGACAACTTCACAGCTGCATTGTGCTCATGAAAGTAACACTTTGTTGCCCATGGTATGTCAAGGATTCATCCTTTCTATCTCTGCAGTCTTTTTCCAGGATACGAATTTAATCTTAAAGATTTTTTTTCCCTTTTTTCTCTCTGTTTCTCTTTTCTGTCATTGGTTCAGTTTTTCCATTGTGCTTTACCTCGTCACAGTACCACGAAGTAAGTCAAAAGTTTAAAACAAGAAAGACTTTCTGCGGAAATCTGGCTCACGGAGAAGCGTTTGCTCATTTCCTGTCCGTTCAATCCACTTGTATGGTGTGCCTCTTCTAACACATCCCCACCTCACAAATACACCTTTCTGTTCTTTACCATTGCACCCTCGGAACTGATTTTCTCCGGGTAGCCCCAAACCTCCAAAAGCAGCACCCGAAGGCGCTCAATGGCCTGGGATCATGGAGGAGATGCTGCCAGTGGGCAGCATGCGAGCGAGTGACCCTGAGCACCCGCCAGGGCGGACAGCGCTCCTCGCCGCCTTCTCCCACCGCGGGCGGGCGGAGGGAAGGAAGAAAGGGCCGCCTCCACGGGGTATGCCGCTCCTCCCCTCTGTCTCAGAGGCCAGGTGGCGGTGGGGAGCGCGGGAGCGAGGGCAGCGCTGCCGGCGGGGAGCGCAGGTG
>JAHLSL010000010.1:3734114-3772460 GCA_025920805.1 Petroica traversi
GGGCGCTGCAGCCCGGGCCCCCGGGTGCCCTGCGGGCTGCGCCAGGCACCGCCAGCCCGTGGGATACTTCGGGAAACATCGTTTCACCCCTCTCGACCTTAACCTCGGGTCGTTAGCACGTTGCTCCGGCACTATTCACGTCCTTGTCCATTCCCACTCAGGGTGTGAAGTTTGGGGCCATAAGGGCTAAAATCTGCGGAGAGCTCGATCTGTAGAGCCAGTGCTTCTTTCTCATGGCTGGATTGGTCACAATGCTCTGTAGAAGTCCCGAGTGGAGGCAGCAGTAGCCTGAGGACACGTTTCTGGCCTGTTTGATCCATCCGTGCCAGGCCTTGCAGCTCCCACGTGGAGCTCAGGAGCTGGGGCGCGTTCCCGAGCAGATCCAGGCTTGACCTGAAGGTTGTAAGATGTGGAGCCCTGAGAGTTTGGTCCGGGTTTGATACTGAGGGGTTTGTTGTCCTCGTTGCTTTGCTTGCCCGTTTCTGAGACCAGGCTTTGTTTGTGCTGCGTACTCCAGTAGATTTACAAGTGTTTGTGTTGCTTTATCTGCAAACTGAAACCTCCTGGTTTGAAGAAGAAGAGGGGAAGCTTTAAGGAATGATGGAGTGCTAGGATTAGTGCACTGAGGCCGTGGTTTTCCAAGTCAGTGAGAAAAAGAGTTTCACCCACCCCTTGGGCTGCTCATTTTCACCCATGTCAGCACAGGCATTCGTGTGCAGAATTAGATTGGGAAGCGAAACCAAATTTAAAAAGACACTCCAAAAAAATCCAAATCAGCTCCTAAATGTTTTTGCTGGCCCAAGAGGGCAGATGAGAGTGCTGCTTTTCTGTAACAGTGATGGTTTGTAGTGGAACAAAGGTGGGCAAAAGTAGAGTTCATCTGCCAGATTGCACCCCTGTGCTCCTGAAATAAAATCCCAAAGTTCTCACCCTTTGGCCATGGATTACTTTTTGTTTATTGATGCTTAGGAGTATGATTAGGGCATTTTCATTTTTCTATAGTCAGGATTTTTGTTTTGCTGTAAATACATGGCAACGACAGTTGTTCTGTGCACTTGTACTGCACTTGTGCTGAAAGCCTCACCTGCCTGGGAGACCGTCTCAGGAGCTGGGTCTTGGATGCTTTAGGAGAGCCACAGCCCTTCCCCTCCTCAGGTACCCCCTGGCCTAGTGCATACCTAAGCTCATAAATCCATCTGGCACTCAGCAGCACAAATTCAAAATCCTTTATCCCAGAGGCAGTAAAGCCAGTGTCCAACACAATGCCTTTATTTACCAAGGCAAGCCGAGCAAACCTCTTGGATAAGTATCAACCCTTGTTGGTTTAGTAACTGTTTGGTGTAAAGGTGGAGGCTGGCACATGCAAGGACCCAATTAATAACAGTGCTTGTTCCATAGTGTAAATTGGCCTCTTGGAGTCAGACAGTTCTGAAGCTGCAGTTTTCTGATTCAGGCCTCTCTGTATGTGTCTGTAATTTTGTAACTTCAGGGCAGACTCTCAGCTCCATCCCAGTGAAACTCTCTGGTAAGGTGATTTCCCTCTAAAAGGATGGCTTTGAGCTGGTCAGATTACTCATTTATAATGTCATTTATTTAAGGGGAAATCCATCTAATCTTTAACATGTACATTTTCTTTGCCTTTCTGTTTGGAATCACTTTCCTTATTAGATGACTTTGTCATTACCATCTCATCTGTATTATCCCTTTGATGACCAATTTTATATCAGTGGGGTTGACATCAGGTTTTAAATTACTGAATATTTGTTTTTAAGAAGATCTACAACACCTTGTAGCATTGTTACATCCCTGCTTAGTTATTTTGTACATTAAAAGCCACCTGTGTAGGGCCCCTTCAGCAGAGTCTGTGACCTGGGTCCTCGTGCGTTGCTGAAAGTTTGCAATAAATTGAATTTATCCATTTTAGTGTCTAAGCCTCAACTACAAAAGCCTGTTGCAAGACAGAGAGCTGATGTGGTACTTTCTCTCACTCGTTAAATACCACAAATCCTGCCTGCAGCATCAGTTACCTTACCTACAAGCTCTTTCTTCAGCAGAGCTCAGCTGATGATAACCAAAACTTGTTGCATTTTCTCTAGTTTGGTTTGGCATGATTACTGTTCACCTGTCCTGGTGGGATCTCAGAATTCACCCTGCTGAGAAGAACACGTGCCCATATCCCTGTGCAAGTCAGCAGGAACTGCAGATCTGTGCCTGGATAATGCTGGCAGAAAGCCACCAAAGTTGTATCTACCCAAATAGGTAAAGCTGCTCTCTGGATTTGGTCCCGTGGGAGCCAGCTGGCAGAACTGCAAGTGCAAGTTTTTGATTTGCAGGGGAAATTACAGCCACAAGTGTGCAAGTGAACAGTATGCCTTTATTCACTGGACAGATTGCCAAAGCAGATCCCACTCAGAACTGCAGGCTTTGCAGTGTTCAGGCTGGCAGATTAGCACTGGATGCTGGGCAGACCCAGCTAAAACTGAGCTATCTCTGCCCAAATGGAGGCATCTGAGTTGGGTGTGTGGCAAAATCAGAATAAAACTGAAAATTCCCACATCCTATCTTACAAGAGCATAGTCTAGTTCAGAGGTAACAAGATAACACCTCTGAAGTTCCAGCCAAGGCCGCTGTGAAGTCCTGGCAGCATGGAATGATGTTGAGAGTATGGAGAAATGCATTTGTTTCAGAGAGTGGAGGAAAAACATCCTGTTTGTTTGGTTGGTTTGCTTCTGCAGAGCTTACACAGACCTTTCCCAAGATGGTTTCCTCAACTGAATATGGGTCGCACACCTGGGACCTCTTGCTGACAGTTGATCATCAATACGAAGATGTAAAAAAGGAATTTCCACTACAGGTCACAGGGGACCTTCATGTTGGAGGACTGATGCTGAAATTAGTGGAAGAAATCAGTGAGTAAAGACCTGTTTAATTTACACAGTGTTTCTGAATAATATGTGCAGCTTTCCCTCTAGGAAGGAATGCCTCTGTGTGTTTTGAAATGGCCCTGCCTCACTTTGCATCATAGCACAGAGCGTGGAGGTTCTCAGACTCAGGGGTTTTTGTGGTCAGAACCCCTCCCTGCGTTCCACCCTCTGTGGCTAAAGCCCTTGTGTTACCATAATGGCAGCAAAACTTTGGGTTTGCCTTTCAGTTAGAGGAAAATAATTAAAGCAGAATTAAACGATTCAACTCCCTCTCCAGACAGATGTTACAGGTGTGTGGTTTGGGGGCCAGGAGAAGCAGGTGATGTTTATGCACCTGTGACAGTTAGAGAGAATGAGCTGTTAAAAGGCACTTCAGAAGTTACTGTTTCCTGTGCTGTTGTGGCATTCCAGCCACGTTATCCATTGCGTAGATCCAGTAGGAAACAGCTACTGCGAGTCAAAGTTAGGAAATGAAAAGTAAAATCCCCTGTATACAGTCACGGCAAGGGAGCACAGGAAAAAATCTGAGATCACTTCTGTCACCCCCCTCTACACACTTAGACACACGGTTCAGCCGGAAACTGATGATAGCCAGAGTTTCCACTGAGTCAGAAGAATAATTTTTCACGGTACTTTTTTAAAATACTCAACTAGTTTGAAAATCTTTCTATATTAATATTTAAAACAAATCCGTAACTGATTTGTGTCAGCAGCTCTCTTAAGATACAGTCCTTACCAAGAGACTCCAAAACAAGCCAGGGCTCTACTGTGTTGTGGACACACTGAGGAATAGCCTCTGCCTGGTAGAGCTCGTGAGGAACAAGGATCGATGCAAAGACTGGAACAGCTTGACCAAGATCACACAGAAGCTTGACCTGTTACTACACATTGACATCTGGGAAATCATGTAATCTTGGAATTGCTATGGAACTGAGAGCAGCAACACTCTTGAGATGACTGCTCTGTGCTGCTGCCAGGAGGCTGTGGAAGCGCTTGTGCCCACCTGGGTGCACAGGAGATTGTCAGTTTGCATTGACAAGTTGTGGAGCAGTTACCCTTGTTGTTAGTCCCTATCCCAGCACAATCCCAACAGCATTGCACCATGTGCAGCACCAGACTCGGGAAATGCTCTTTCCTTGTGGATATCCACAAGACTAAGGCAGTGCCACAGTCAGCACCCAGGTTAGATCTTCAGGGAAAACAAAGTTGGTTCCCAGAGATGCCACATGAATTCAACAAGTAGGGTCTAGGGATTACAGGGATCTGTAATATCTGCTTTAATCAAAATAAATACTCCTGCTTGCAGATACCTGTTTCCAAGACAAGTGTTTTGTATATTTACTCCATAGTTTATTAATAACTATTTTGTATTTCCCTAGAATTAGCACAAGATTGGTCAGACTATGCTTTTTGGTGGGAGCAAAAAAAATGTTGGCTTCTGAAGACCCACTGGACGTTGGATAAATGCGGGGTGCAGGCAGATGCTAAGCTGATCTTTACCACTCAGCACAAAATGCTGCGGGTTCGCTTGCCAAACATGAAGACTGTGAGACTGAAAGTCAGCTTCTCTTCCATGGTGTTCCGAGCTGTCAGTGACATCTGTAAAATGCTCAGTAAGTAAAGATAAATCTCCTCTGGCAACTAAGTTGGAGTATTTTATTGGGTGACTTAGTTTTGATTTTAAGTCCTTCCTCACAAAACTGAGCACAAAGATATTTGAGACAGATTTTGAGGGGTTTTAGTGTGCAGTGCATGTCAGTGGTTCTCAGTCTCTGTATGACTGTCAAGAATGACCCATGAGCTGCAGGAGTACTGGATACTCAAAGCTGGCAGTTTTCTAGGAATCCTTGTCCTCTTGGAGCAGACTTCATCTGATTATTCTGTGCCATTGACTAAGAGCTTGAGGTCATCAGTGTCCTACACCAGCCTTCACCACAGCCAGTTTTACGGTGTCAACTGATTTATCAGCTATTTTCATTAGCATTAATGATTCTACTCTGCCTAACTGTTTTATGTGTTCACTTCAGAATTAGCATGTTTTAAATGTTCAACCTTTCATATGCCCAGGTCTGTTCAGGTCAGGGCATACCTGACAACCCCAGCCCAGCCCATGAATGTCTCACAGCACTGAGTCCCAAGCCTCTCCCCTTTCCTGTAATGGAGCATTTCCAAGTAGAGGGTTTGGAGCATGCCAGATGTGTGGCTGTGATCAATGGGAATCAGTTGAGTCTGCAACCAGTCTTCAAAATCCCTTTAGTTTAGGGTAAAATAGGGATTAAATTTGTCATTTTAATTTAGATCTTCAGAGCTTAGCCCATTAGTACACTCATCTTCAGAAGGAATTTACTGCCTCATATTGATCCACTTTCAATTTCATCTCCTAGCAGTGGATTATGAAGGGCGTAGTGTCTTTATTATACCTAACAGCTCTGATATAATGATGCCATAATTATCCAGCTGGCATTTGGCCAAATTAAATATTCTACACACATTTTCCCTCCAGACTTAGAGTCAATAGAGAAACACTAACTTTGAATGAGTGAATACTGTCAAAAATGTCTTTATTTACCCCAGGGTAAAGTGTTTTTCAGAAGTGAAATGCCAGGTTTGTGACTGGGAATACCTGTCTGAATCAGTAGTACATTAGAGAACAGTGAGAACCAAGACAGAATCTTGTGTGAGAGATACATTGAATAAAAAAAGGCATGAACCTCAATTACAGTGGTTCTTGCTTATTCATAATTTAGATATTTCACAGAGGGTATTATGCTTATAGGTGACTGCAAAGCTGTTAGGGAGAAAGAGCTTTTTCCTGGCATTCTAAAAGGCAGTTACTCTTCCTACAAAGTAAAAAGTAGATTTAAATCCTGTCCAAACTCACTCTTACATCCCAAAGTCTTGGCCTCATTATAGAATTAGTGGATTTTCCACAACTACTACTTTCAACCTGCTAAAAATAAAGTCCAGATTGCAACATGAAGCTTCCTGAAATGCTGTTACCAAGCATGGGTGCTCTTTTGGATGTAATAATCTTGCTTCACTTCTCAAACTGCCACTCTAGATATCAGACGGTCAGAAGAACTCTCTTTGTTGAAGCAATCAGAAGGCACACTCAAAAAGAAAAAGAAAAAAGACAAGAACAGCAAAGAACCAGCTACAGAAGATATCTTAAACCTGTGTGACTCTCCAGTGAGTTCTGGATTACCAGGTAATGAAAAATCAATATGATTTTATTGTTCTAACTGGAAATCTAAAAGAGGAAGAAATTCTGTGTTACACAATTGAGCCCAGGGAGGCGAGTTTCCATGTAGGATGGTCTTAGAAACACAGTGGGCCTGAAATCAGTGGGTTCAAGAAATCTCCAATATGTCAGTATTTCCCTGTTGTCTCTAGAAATGTGTTCCTTCCCAATGACACGAGAAAGGCCACACTAGAAAACAGCACACAGGATGTGCCGCTGCCCTTTGAAAATGGGGGGCCACACTTAAAATAATCATGAAATTTGGTAACTTGCAAGGAAAATGAGGAAAAAAGGCCTGAAAGCATGTGTTTCCCATGTCCAACACAACTGAGACCTCACAGAGCAGGAAAGAGCATTTCTGTGCCTGAGGTCACCTCACATTTGAAAGGACAAGGCCAGCTGGAAACAGCAGCGATATGAGACTGTCTTGAAAGAAAAGGTTTGGTTTTTATGATGGAAAGTGGTGGATGGGGACATTTTTCATGGGAATAACGTTACGCTCTCAACTTGCAGCCAATGCAGGTTTGTACAGTAAAACCATGACTCCCGTTTATGATCCTGTCAGTGGGTCCCCAGCTTCTTCCACAATCACTTGGTTCAGTGATGGTTCCTTGAGTGAGCAGAGCTGCAGCATCCTGGCCCTCAGCCATCCCACCTGTTCTCCAGAAATGCTGGCAGAGATGTACCAGCCACGCACTTTGGCTGACAAAGCCAAGCTCAACGCAGGGTAAGGTGCCTCTCCTGAGATCCTTTGGGTTTAAAATATCTTTGTGCAGGCTCTGGAATAAAGGCTGTTAGACTCAGTTGAACACGGTGGGCACAGCTAAAGGACAGTTTGGGTGGCAAACTCCAAAGGCTTTAGTAGATAGTAGAGGAGATGTGGATAAGTTCAATAATTTTGCATTAAAAATTGGTGACTGAGTTCTGCACAAGTAAACATTGCCTATTGTATATTCACAGAAAATAGAAGTTAGAAGTCTATATGAATGCTCCACCTTCTTGAATTACATTAATTTTACCTGGATTTAGAGGAATTAGAGCTGTTTGTTCCCACTTTTGTTTTACTGGAGCTCTGCAGGTGTGATGGTTTTTCCTGTGCAGATGAATCTGTGAGTTGTTTTCTTCCACAGCTGGCTGGATTCATCTCGATCACTGATGGAACAGGGCATTCAGGAGGATGATCAACTTCTTCTACGCTTTAAATATTACACATTCTTTGATGTGAATCCTAAAGTAAGAGCCTTTTTTTAATTGCTGTTCATTGTTTGCCTGCTTTCATGTCAAGGAGCTATTCAGTAATATGGAATATATACAGCTGTATATAGTATTTTAGCTAGGATTTGTAATAAGTCCTTCAAAGATCAAATCCAGCTTCTTCCCCTCAGCTTCTGCTGCGCTTTTACCCTCTGGACACTGAATCACTGCTCCTCACATGAAATAAGATCTTAAATAAAATATAAGATCTAAAGAGCACCAGAAACAGTATCCCTATTTCCAGAGGGGTTGGTTTACTTTCTGCAACTCTTTTAAAGAGAAAAATTAAGGGGAAAACTACACCAGCAGTATCCTAAATGATGTAAGGAGTCCTGGTTTTGAAATATGGCTTTAAAATTACAATTATATTGCACTGCCCTCACTGAATTTCACAGTTTTTCTGGGCGGAAACCCTCAGAAGAAATCAGGGCACTTTCCAGTTTTTGGGTGAAGTGCCACCCCCATTAAAATCCAAGTATATATCTCAACTTCAACAGCCCAAACATTTCCATTCTGTGCCCCAGCCCTGGAGCCATAGGATGAAACAACCCAAAAGAGCTTCAGGCAACCTAATATCTCACCTCTGCTGGGAGAGGTCACGCTCCAAGGTTTACCCTCCCATCACCTACATTTCACCAGCTCTGGGGCTTGAACATTTCTCTGAGTCACTTCAGCTTATTAACCAAGTAGATAATAAGAAATCATCAGTTTCAAAAACCAGATAGTGAATTAAAGCAGATCTGGCAAATGTCAAGGTAGTGCAAAGACAGAATCAGAACTGAAAAATCCAAGAGTGGAAGAAAGTAAGTGAGGAACAAGAGAGTTCTGCAGGTCACACTCAAGACAGCCATGTCACGTGATGGTGACTCTCCCAGTGTGGTTTCACATCTTGGTTCACCAGTCCGAGGCTTCCTGCCTCAAAAGAGGATGTTGAGCCTCACCTTCTGCCTCAGCCAGGGGCTTCTGGCTGGTTTTCTGTTGGCTCAGCAAGGCCTGGGACTGTGCACACAATAACACGAGCTGGTAGAAGACAAGGAGGGGAGCAGAGCAGAGGTGGGAGGAGGAAGGAAACAACCACTGTGGTTCAGCCCAGCGTTAGATCAGCTGCAGCTGATTGTGAGTTTGTGCCTTGGAGGTCCCTAACGAGCAGCATTTGCTGTTTCCTGCAGTACGATGCCGTGAGAATCAACCAAATGTACGAACAAGCGCGCTGGGCCATCCTGCTGGAGGAAATCGATTGCACCGAGGAAGAAATGCTCATCTTTGCTGCGCTACAGGCACGTACTCGAGCCAAGTTGCAAAACCTGGTCCCTCAAGAGGCAGGCACAGGTTAGGACAAGACTAGCACAGAGCCCAGGCCAGGAGCTCTGCTTGGACTGGGGGTCTGCTCTTTGAGTGAGAAACAATCAGCAGCATCCATCAGCTAAAGCAACTAAGCTCGGTAGAAGCAGTAACACCATTATTCAAACAGTTATGGAAATATTTACCAGCATTACCTGCAGCCAGGATGTAATTTTGATACCAGTATTAACATGAAGTATTGCTTCCCATACCAGCCACCATCCCTTCACATCTTCTTCCTGAAAATTTCTGTAAGAAACACATTCCCAACAGACAGGAAAAAAGCTAAAGCACAATGAGAAGATAGGGACACTATGGAGTACGTGGAAATTTAACAGGACTGAGCATGGCTTAGTCTCTGACCATAGGTAGTAAGGCACAAATCCTTATTAATTATAAATTCCTTCCTTTTAAATGTAAATGGAGCTGCCAAGAATTCATAACCTGTCACTGCAGAACACCAGAGAACTTTGCTTCCAAGTCTCCACCTGGTATGGATGGCAGGACTAGAGATCCAAATGTAGCACCAAGTCAGCCTCCCAGAACAGGGACAGTTATTCAGCAAAGGAATACGAACACTGATAATTAAAATAGGAAACCACTCTCAGCCATTGCACTGGAGTCACAGTGGACATGGCTGTCTCCCTGTGAAAACCCCCTGATTCCTGCAGAACTTCACACAGTTGTCCAAGACCCATGAGACCAAATGATCTATTTTCAAATGCTGTGATTGTGTGTTGATAATTGATATATTGATTATTGGATACTGATGTTTTATTTTAGTACCATGTAAGCAAGTTATCATTGTCGTCAGAGACACAAGATTCCACCTGTGAATCAGAAGTAGATGAAGTAGAAGCTGCCCTTTCCAATCTGGAAGTGACATTGGAAGGTGGAAACAAAAGTAAAATTTTGGTATGTCTTTGGGATCCAGAATTCCTTTTGCTGTGCCAAATCTGTTGACTCTGATGAGCCTTCTTGGTTCTGGATTTTTTTAGCAGTTGATTACAGAGTGCATTGTACTAAAATTATTCCTAATTATTCCTGATAGGAGGACATCACAGACATCCCGAAACTTGCTGATAATCTCAAGCTAGTTAGGTGAGTTGTTAAAATTAATAACAAAACGTTCAAAACAAAAAGCTTAACCTTACAAGGGATCTCTTTTGAGTTTTTCATTCTAAGCTAACAGTACTTCTGACAGTTATAAATTGACAAATACCCCTGGTGGGTCTAACCAGCCTAATATTCTCTTCAATCTTCCCACTTCTGACAATGATCCTTGGCAAATCTTTCCCTCTCCGGGGGTGCTGGGTAGTTGTACTTAGTAAAAGACCCTGCTCCTTCTATTTCCTAGTGCTCCTCAGTCATCATCTCTAAACAAGAGAGCCTACAGTCACATTTTCAATCACGTTTACTTTTTTCTTTTTTTGTAAAAAACTAGAAGAAGCTTGCTGTTCTTCCTGAGAAGAATTTCGGAGAGTAACCTGAGGGAATGTATTTTTTAAACGAAAGACACAACCAAATTACCCTTTTCTAACCGAACACAGAGTCTGTTTTTTCTAATATCAAAATGAGTTCCTGTGAGCCCATTATAATATCTTGATTTATGGTTGATTTAAAGGACCTCAAGTCTGTAATGCCTTTTATCACAGAACAGTCTTTGTGCTTTAGAAAGATAAAGTGTTCTGTTGTACAAATATTTATCAGATTCATCCGTTGACAGATGGTATTTTTAATCTGGGAACTGAAAACTGCACCTGAAAAATTTTAACTGTTGTTAACTGCTAGCAATCGTTAATTATTAATTTCCAATTTGGATTTTTCTTTGACATTCTTATTATTAAGGTGGCTTAAGATGAAAGGGAATTTAAGCTTTTAACAATGGGTTATTTGTTTTTCCCCAGCAGTAGAGCAGTTTGCTTTTATAAGCATTCAGCAGTTATTTTTCATCTGGAAAAAGTTCCTATATAAATGATAAATCACTTACCAAACCTAAGGCATTGTAGAATCCAGGTAGGGTGTAAAACTTCTCTTTAAACAACAACACTTTGTGATTAGAATTATTTGATTTATTGTAAACCTGAACGTAAAGTCGTGCATGTCCTGCTGCTGGCTGTTCCTATGGTGATCTTGTATTCCTGTTTATTCACAGTATGCACCACAGTAAGTGCTGCATTCACATGGGGACAAGATTGTGGAGAATTGCAACATTATTTTCAAAAACAACAGGAAAAAAATCTTGCTAAAAGGTTTTCAGCAACTTTTTCACAGATAGAAAAATAATTTTATCTGTCTAAAAGAATTATAGTCCCTTATTTTTGAAGAATGTCACTGTATTAGAAAACTGAAAGCCAAATTATTTGGTAGGTTTGAAAATCTGTGGGTTTTTTAATTTAAACATAACATTTGCCATTTTCTAGAAAGGATTCTAAACTAGGATTTTTTGAAAGAGTCTAGAGGTATATATAATAAGAGTATATATAATACATCAATGTTTTCCTGCTAGTTCTATGCTCTATGTACCATCCTCTTACATTTAAAGGGAAATACTAGATTTTTTTTTCTATTTTCTTCTTTTTCACTCCACTGATGACCTTTGTCACTGTGAAATATTTCTCCACTGAAATAGTGCTAATACCTCTGGTTTTATCTCCTGGAGGGCTATAAAGCTTTTATAAACTCAGTGAAGGAATAGAATTTTGTTATGTTAGATATTATTCAGATTAAGGCAAGAAAGATGGTCTCTGCTTTTCTTACAATGAATACAAGTTGTTTCTATGGATGCAGATATTCAAGAGAAGGAGTATGAAACATTGATACCAACTCACATTTACAATTGGGGGTTACATTTGTGTTACTCAGTTCATTGAAGAAATAGTCTCTTAGAAGGGAACGGCCTTGATTAGTAATGGAAAAAAGAAATGAGAAAAATCATGGATTGGATTCAGCTAAATTGTGGAGTCCATACCTGGGATAACCTGGGTTGCATCCAGGCATTTCCCACCTCCTCATTCACCCAACCAAAGCCATGGGTATGACCTTGAATTCCAGAGGCTCTGTAATATTTGAGAGGGATTTAGCAATTTGTATGTGTTGCCATAAACAAATGGGATTTCTTTTTTTCTGGTAGGCCCAAGAAGCTGGCACTCAAAGCTATCAAGACGTATTGGTTTGTCTTCAGGGACACATCAATATCTTATTTTAAAAACAAGGAATCTGCACAGGGAGAACCTGTTGAGAAACTAAACCTAAAAGGTAGGATTTCTCCTTTCTTTCCTTTTTCTGTTACATCTGTGAACTGAATAAAACAAGATATCCCTGCTAGACTCAGGAAGGCAAGAACAGCAGCATTTAATCTGGGAGCTTTTTCAATTCCTACGACTCCTAAGCAGGCAGATTGCACCTGCAGAATAGTCTTAAACAGAAAGGATCCAATACTTGAACCCAAGGTGGGATTATGAGAGCCTGATTTGTAAAATGCCCTGTACTGCTGAATTCTTAAAGATGAGTCAGATAGGGAATGTGACTTGTGGGATGTTTTATTTCCAAATACTTTCACTCTCCATTAAGTGGGAGTGTTCCCCTGTGTCCTTGGCACATGCACACTGGCAGCAGAGGATTAGGGATGATGCATCTGGAAGGAATTATATTCTGCTGTGCAGGATCACTCCAGGATCTTCCTGGGCCTTGATTGTGTCAGGCATGGGGATCCCTATGGCTACAAGCAGCTGCTGGAGGAGGAGCCCCAGGTGTGCACACAAGCACCAGCACCCTGTACAGCCTCCATCTACATCTGCTCCTGCAGGGACATCCTTTGTTCAGCATCAGGGAGCCAGTGATGCCCAGGACTCATCCTAGAAGAAACCTTTGTCATAGAAGATTGACCCCTGTGAACAAATGGCTCTGCATCCCAATCTGCATATCCTCAGTAGGTCAGAGAATGCATGGAAAAAACAGTCAGGGTGGCTGGGACCTCACCAAGTAGCCTCTCCCACCAGTTCCTCTCCATTTGAAGTGCTGAGCGTTTCCTAAGATCAGGCTGAGGTTTTGGGAGCGCTCCCATCCTTCCACTTCCACATTAACTCACGTGCTCCCTGAGCTCAGAGCATTCATCACCCTGGCAAGCCAGGCCAGGCAGTGAACTGGAACAAAAACCTTTCATTAGGGCCCAAGCTTCAAAAGTCTTGGCCCTTAATCTCAAAGGAAAACAATCGTGAAGTGCAGTCCCTTGGTGTTAAAGCAGTAATTGGAGTTGCTGATACAGTAATGAAATAAATTAATTTCCTTCTGATTCTCTGTGATCTAGGATGTGAAGTTGTACCAGATGTAAATGTTGCAGCGAAGAAGTTTGGAATCAAGTTACTAATTCCTGTTGCTGATGGCATGAATGAAGTATATTTAAGATGTGATAATGTGAGTAATGAGACAAGGGAAAATTTGGTTTCAAGATTTATGGCAGATTGTCCTGTCCTAGAATTTGTATAGAAAAATGAGGATGCTGCAGAGATTATTATCTAAATCTTTAGAAAATATAAAAATTATGTGGTGGCCTAACAAATACGTAGTATGTCCATACAAATACAAATACTGTCCATATGTCCCCATGATTCTGGGACATGAGAACAGTAATCTTGCATTTATCATCAGTTGCCAAGTAAAGCTGATAGAAAGAAAACCAGAACAATCAAAAAAAAAAAAAAGAGAAAGAAGTTTACAGTATTTTGTTCCAATGTTTTCAGAGGATTGAGGTTTGGATTTTGTTTTATTTTTTTCTTAATTAGAACTCTTCCCATTCAGATGAGGAGATCATGATAAGGATCTTACATTAGTTTTCAATTTATTGAAATGTATCGGATTAAACTGTGTAAAAATTTTCATTAGGTGAAAACTAGTCACGCAATAAAATTTCCGAGAGAATCTATTTTAAGGTACTGGATTTCTTAGAAAATTTAAAACCTGGGAGTAAGTGCACCTAGTGCAGTCAGGAAGAACAGTATCAAACACTTGTGTTTGTTTCAGGAGGATCAGTACGCCCGGTGGATGGCTGCTTGTGTTTTAGCCTCCAAGGGCAGAACAATGGCCGACAGCTCCTACCAGCCTGAGGTCCAAAAGATCCTTTCCTTCCTCCAGATGAAGAACTGGACCATGTGCTCCCAGGCTGCCTCCGAGCCAGAGAATGTAGATATGAAACCCGAATGCTTTGTCTCACCACGCTACACCAAAAAGTTCAAGTCTAAGCAGGTATCCTGAACATGGCTCCATGGCTGGGGTGGGTGATTCCAGTGGTTGCTTAGGGATGAGGCTGGATCAAAACAGCATTTGGGAGGCACACAGTACAATCATCTTGCAATAAGCATTTGTCCCTTTGCAAGAGGCCATTTCTCAAACTGAGCACAGGGACAGTTGTCTGGGCACCTCCTCCAAGCACCTGTCCTACATTCACGCCCTGGCTTAAGTCACTCATGATGTTCTGCTCCTGACAGCACTGTTCCTGAAAGGCTCTTCAGAGTAAGAAAGGAAGGGTTTAAGGACTGAAAGCTACAGGTTTTCTGTCTTCTTGGCCTCCTTTCCTTCCTCTCCACCTACTTCCTTGTCCACTGCTTTTGCTGTGCAAGAGCTCAACCTGCCCATCCTGAGGAGGGTCCCCAGAGCAGTATATGGAGCCAGGGCAGTGCTGCACAAACCCAGACCTGAGACCTTGCTGTCCATTCTGCTCTTGGCACTCGGGATGTGTCCCCAAGTGCCCTCTGTGCTGCATGTGCACAAACAGTGACAATGAAGTGTCTGAACACAGCATCAGACCTCGTGATTTCTGATTTAGTGAAAGCAACAGGATTTTTGTTCTCCAGTCAGCTGTAAACTTTCTCTCTTCCTGTGTTTCCCAGCTGACTGCCCGTATTCTGGAAGCCCACCAAAATGTATCCCAGATGTCCCTGGTGGAGGCCAAGCTGCGTTTTATCCAAGCCTGGCAGTCCCTCCCTGAGTTTGGCCTATCCTACTACATCGTAAGGTAATTGCACTCTCACTCATGTCAAGCTACTGTAATGTGTTCATGCTCAGTGATTTGCAGGAAGTTCTTTGACTCCCTGTTCTGGAAACATTCTCTATTTTTCCCTCACAGACTTACTTTAATTTTAGTGATTTTCACACTGCTGGTTTTTTTCTATAGGAGTAATACCAGCAGCTCAATACTCTGCATTGTATCTGCCTTGGCACATACCTCTTGGGTTTAGCATGAAGTAAACTCTTACTACATTTAAACCCTTACTGTCATAAACTCCCCAAAATGTAAGAATGCGTCTCATTGGTGTGCTCATGTTTGCAGGATGTGTTCACTCTGACCCTTGTTCATTGCAGTATGATAAAATGCTAATTTCTGTTGTATTTCATTAAGAAAACAGCAAATTATCCCTTTTTAAGGTTAATCCAGAAGAGCAGTGAGCACAAGAAAGGTCCCATTGTGTTCACAGCTGCTTCCTTGGACACAGCAGGGTTCTGACCTATGGCCTTTTCTCTTGACAAAGCACCAAAAAGCTGGAAAAAACTGACACAACCATACTTGGAGGCACCTTTCTTAATTTGTGCTGAATACACCTTCCAGGGCTAGCTAGGAGCTGTGCTGTAAATTGAACCAGCTGGGAACCACTCTCTGGCACAGAGGCCAGCTGGGGTAGAACAGCCCACATCCGCACTGTTAAACTGACTTCTCAAAATTCAGTAGCCTCATGTGGACTGTGAGATCGTGTTGGCCCTTGGATGTTCCAGGTTCCAAACTCTACCTGGGAGTCCCTTGAGAGAGCACTGCTTGTTGGGAGCTAGAGTTCTCCCTGAATCATGT
Source organism: Petroica traversi (assembly GCA_025920805.1). Taxonomy (NCBI): domain Eukaryota; kingdom Metazoa; phylum Chordata; class Aves; order Passeriformes; family Petroicidae; genus Petroica; species Petroica traversi. The sequence goes on from JAHLSL010000010.1 coordinate 3,749,716, forward strand.
GCCCAAAAATGTTCCCTGATCCTGTTGAATTTACTAACACGGGCATAGATTTTTTGCTCTGTCTGTCACCATTAATCCTCTTAAAAACACAAACAAACCCAACACTTAAACAGCTTTTTGTAGTGGTGAATTGATACAAACAATTGGGCGGTATCTCAGTGGGGCATTAAGCAGAGCACAAATTGTGTCTAGGTGACATTTTTTCCCTAAGGTCCAGCTGCATCTAAAGAGAGAAGGTTCACAAACAGGATTAAAAATACTGAAAATACTCACAGCAGACAGATGAGATTTCTTCCAGCTTTCAGCGTGAAGGTAGAGAAAGGTAGTTTCTTCAGCAGAATTATCTGTTTCTAGCTATTCCCAACTCAAAAAATTCTGACCCCCCCCCAAAGGTTCTGATACTTTTGTATTTATTTTTCATCTCTAGTCAGAAGAAAGTTGAAACATTAAAATGCCTCGGTAATTTTCTAATGTGATTTATACTCAGAAACATGTATACATCGGTTGTTTTGATTATCTAATTTAGGTTAATATAGGTTAATGCAACTGGAGGAACATGTTTCAACATTAGAGAAATGAAGCAACAAAAATTATTGTTGGCATTTTTTCCAGTAAAAATATAATCAAGTTCATGCATTTGGGAAGAACAGTATTTTTTTAGCAGGAAACGATGAATTGGGAAGATTTTGGCCAGATCTACCTTCCTGATTATTTTCCATTTTATACCATGGCTCACCAGTCTACACTGCTGCTTTATAAAAAATCCTGTTCTAAAGATTGGGTCCAAGCTCTCCTCAATCCCAGGCTGTTGTGACTTTTCCCTCATTGTTTGCACCTCCAGAGGAGAGCAGATGAAGTGTTTCTCTAGAGAGAAATTACTGCAAAACAGATCTGCTCCAAGGTTTTTTGTTTTTTTCAGGTTTAAGGGAAGCAAGAAGGATGATGTGCTTGGGGTGTCCTATAACAGGCTGATCCGGATAGATATGGCCACAGGAGATCCCATCACAACATGGAGGTTCTCCAACATGAAGCAGTGGAATGTGAACTGGGAAATCCGCCAGGTAAACCTGGAACAGCTCTGCGTTCAGTCCTTGCATTTCACACACTGGAGGATGCTTGCAGAAAATATTTTCAAACCTCAGTAAAAAGATTTTGAACGTGTTGTGGCATGTTATTAAATAAGCTGTTTGCAGTTTTTCTTAGTGGAGCCTGTAGTAAAAAATCAGAAACAAAAAGATATCCAGTTTCAAAGGTTCCTACCAAGCTTATTCTTTATAAGTTGCCCTTGATTTTGATGGGATGAAATAAAGACTCCAAGGTGAATTCCAATATGTGGTATTTACTCTTCTGGCAGTAAAAATCTCATTTTAACTTTCATGCATCATCCTCTATATTGTGGTGGTTCAGTCTCTATTACAGACTGAAGATATAGGAATCCAGTTTGTCTTTCAAACCCCAAACTGAGACTGCAAGGCCTGCAACTCTGTGTCAATGTGGGGTCCCTGATTTGGCGTTTCAAGCTTGAAGGCAGCTCTATAAATTGTAGATTTCTGGGGTGGACCTGATGTAAATTGAAGCAGCCTGGGAACTGTTCCTCCTTGTGGAGTTTTCCACCTCCATCTGCAGGAATCGGGAGATATCAGTTACACTGCCTGCTGCTCTCCTGTGCCAGAGCCTGTAATTCTGGGTCAGGTTGCTGGGTTTACATTAAATCTCTCTCAATAAAGGCAGAATCCACAGTATCAACTAAGCTCAGTTTGCTGCATATTAGAACTAACAGAGGTTGGAAATCAAAACCAGTACCCCAAAGGCAGATTTAAGGTCAGCACATAACAACGGACAAATTACACATTATTCATTAGACAAAGAGTCAGGAGTGCCATTCCTGCTCTTCCCAGTGTTCACTTCATATACCACTGGAAAAAAGCTGAAAAGGTTTATTGCCTGCTTGAACAAGCAAAAGGATTTCACCACAAGAGGGCCCTGATGTAGCAGCAAATTCAGAAACAAGCCAGCAGAGCCAGAACTCTTGGTTAGCAAGGGCAGGTAGTGCTTTATCACACTGTGATCCAGCTGTGCCCTCACACTTCTCTTTGTTCCCAGCTTATCTCTGCCTGATTTTGCCTCATTTGTTCTCCTTAGGTTGCCATCGAGTTTGACCAGAACGTGTCCATCGCTTTCACGTGCCTGAGTGCAGACTGCAAAATCATCCATGAGTATATTGGGGGCTACATCTTCCTGTCAACACGTTCCAAGGACCACAGTGAAACACTGGATGAAGAACTCTTCCACAAATTAACTGGAGGTCAGGAATGAGATGAAGTAAACTCTCTTTCCACTGTCCGCTTCTTCTGTAACTGAGAATACCAGAGATTAAATGAAAATATCTCTGATTGTTAATTGCTGGCTACTAATTATTGTACATGTCAGTCTTGTACTATGATTGGGACTGTTGTCAGTTTTTTTTAAATACTGAAGCTCAGGTCACTGGATACAGTATGGCAACTCCCTCATGAATACTTGATAACATGTTATGGTCTTTGTTTTCCTTTTGTACAGCTCATTGTTTTTAAATAAACAGTGTCTAGCCACTGGACATTTTTTTAATCTAGTATTTTTAATTGCAGCAATCTGTTTAAGCACCCAGGACATATAACTTGAGGATATGGTACAGTGAATTTTCTTCTCTGTTACAGCCAGGCAACTTCTGTTGTTAAACTGGCCATTGTTAAAAGAGCCCAGCATTTATCAGAACTAAAGCTGAATAAATACATATTTTAAAGCTCCATGGCTTGTCTAACACTTGCACTGAGAACACAAAACATTCCAAAGTCCTGCAGACTGAGCTATCGAAACTCCTGTAGTGATTACTCAGTTGCTCAGAAATGTAGAACCCGGGTGCACCATCACCTATTGACCTACCTGCAGAGCATTTGTCTTGGCAAAACTGGATCCAAATCGTTTGTCCTTTGAGGAACATTGTTATTTACCTGGTTGAAAAATGTGCTTTAGGTACTATGTAAAATTATTTTAAGAGGCTGCTGAGTGTGAGCATTTCTGTTTCCTGTCCCTGTTGCTCTGTTTCACTGTGACACCTCACTGAGCTAAGCTGTTCATGTCAGGATCTGAAAAGCCTGTAGAAATTATCTAATGTGTGTAATACAGAATTCAGGGTGATGCTCAGAGGCCCCAAGCCCCTCTGCTCTGAAGACAGGCTGAGAGAGATGGGGGTGTTCAGCCTGGAGAAGAGGAGGCTCCAGGGAGACCTTAGAGCCCCTGGAAGGGCCACACAAGAGAGCTGCGGAGGGACTTCTGCCCAGGGCACACAGTGACAGGACAAGGGGCAAGGCTTCCCACTGCCAGAGGACAGAGCTGGATTGGATATTGGGGAGAAATTCTTCCCTGTGAGGGTGGATAAAGCCCTGGCACAGGGTGCCCAGAGAAGCTGTGGATGCCTCTGAGGAACCAGAAGTGAGGCCAGCAGCTCTGCCTGCTGGAAGGAGCCACACACAGCCACCGAAGTGAATGAAATTTGATACTACCCTGAAAAGCAAGGACAGAGCGAAGCTGGGAGAATTCATTAAACTACTGGACAAACCAAAACTGGTTTCACGTATCTAAAGAAATACAAAGAGTAGGTGTTGCCATATCATAAAAGGCAGTTCTCCTTCAGAAGAGAACTGACCCACTTGTCACCTGCTAGTCACAAGCCAAGGATTTTCCTTGTGTTGTGAGATCCAGCTAAGTCCAAGCACTGGCCATATTTAAAGCCTGCCTAACGGTGCCATGGAAGAGCTAAATGTACATATTAGTGCCTGGGCCTCTTCCACAGATCAGTCTCCACTTAGGCTGTGCAGTGGGGATCCTGCCCATGCCTGCATGGTAGCCCCTCATTTGGCAATGAGCAATGCCAGACTCCTGTGAATTGCTCCCTGGGAAGCACAGCCCATGCTTGCCCCTCTCAGAGCAGAGCTTGTCCCAGAGTGCTGCATGGAGGCCCTGCAGTTGCCACTTGCCTACGTGACCTGAGCACAGGAATGCAGGGGAAATCTGAGCATCATTAGCAGTGTGTGGCTCATTTCATTGCTAAACAAGCATGTTCACTTTCAGTTCAAGCTGTCTGTACTGGGATTCCAGAGAAACTAGCAAATATTTCCATTTTCTCTCCTGCCCCTCCTTCAATCTTACCCCATGTGTCACTGCCTTTCGACTAAATCCTTCTCTGCTGCTTTGCAAGGAGGAGCTCTGCCAGCTCATCCCGGCTGTCTGTAAGCCGTATCCTTAGCCATTTTAGGTTTAAGAGAGTGATTCCTGCTGATGCCCTCTCTCCGTGTTTCTTTACATCATTCAGTTGTCTCTTCTCCTTGTCCTACTTACCTTGCAAGGCTTTTTCACAATAGGTAAGGAACAGGTAGGAAAGGCAAGTGGTTTCATCCAGCTGCTTTCAGTGCTGCATGTGACTGTACCTCCTCTTCCCACAGCAGACCCTGGAGAGGCTGGAAGGCACCACCCAGGGCATTCCGGCACTGCCCTAATTCCAGGCTGGTTATGGAGGGCAGCACCTGACAGGAGGCCTGCCCCGGCCTGCTCTGCCTGACACCTGCACGAGCCGCAGTTTCCAGTCACCTTTCATCCCATCCCGGGACCCAGCACGTCCCAGCCAGGCTCGGGACATTCCCTTAACGCACGTGGGGTTCCACACCCTCCCTTATTTGTGCATTAACCTGATCACACTTGGCTCTCGTGGGCTCCTCACACCTATTTATGCACAGGGTTAAAGACCATGGGCTCAGTGGGCTGTGGAAACCACATTATTAATCGCACCGTGCCAGATATGGGAGAGGTTTCCCAGAACGAGAGAAAGCAGGACAGGGGCGTCTGCCCTGAAGTTTTGCAATACAGAGATGAAATCCTGGACAGGAATGTTACTTAGATGAAAACAAACCTTTAGGAAACTTGTAGCTCAACCCTGTGCTGTGCATGGTGCTTAATTAAACCCAAGCCAGTTCAGGGTAAAGCACTGCCTATGTCAGATAGATTCTGCTGCTCTGACATCAAATTCTGTAAGGGATTTCACCACTCCTTCAGCCTGTATTAGGAGACACACACCCCATCGCTTTCTGAAACCTCAGGCTAAATAATCCTGTTCTTCCATTCTCTCCCTTTTCTCTGCAGGAAAATGTCTTGCTTGTGCTTGCTCTGTGGTCTGACCTGCGAAATAGTTCTTTTGTTGGATTTCAAAGCCATTCTCCAGATTTTTTTTCAGTATATTTTCATTCTTACCCATCACTTGGATTGCAGCCAGTTTCTTGAATCAAGAAACATTCGCCTCTTAAACTTTACAGCCTGGTACCATCCTCACCTTCTCCTGCCCGCCCCAGCTCTGCTTATCGTGGTGTCACTAAGGAATGCAGGGCTCAGCCCGAGAATTCCTGCGGGCAGAGGGGCTTTGTGCAGCCCTGAATCACCCCCGGGGAGGGGGCGTCTGCTTCGGCTCTCTTTGCATCTCCCGTGTGAAAAGGCTGTCAGAAACGCCTGCCTTTGCTAACCACTGCCTCAGGTTGCCACCGAAACTCTCAGAAAAGCAGAAAAAATAACAAAAGGCGACATGAGAACAAGCCAAAGTGACTCACAAAGGGGAAATCTCTGCCTGCTCGTAGCAAATATTTCAAAGAAACTTGTGAACAGAGCTGCTGCCTGCCCTAGGAAACCCTCACCAGTACCTGGGCAGCTGCCGGCGATGCAGCACCATAGCAGCAATATTTCCGATTATGAGAGTTTGCAGCTAGGAATAGAGCTGAGAAGATACAATACCTGCCATAAAAACTGGGCATCCAAAAGAGCAGAAACAAAGATGCAAAATAAAAATAACAAAAGCTCGTTTTCCAAGGGTGCTCTGCCTCTTGCAACAGGTTCTCTGTATCACTCAGAAATCAATGGCCTCTGGGCAAACAAAACCTCCACCTCCCTTTCTCCTTCACCAAAACGAGCAGCCGCTTTCCCAGCCTGACACTCTGCTGCTCTAAGTCTCCAAAATGAAGTCAGTAAGGTTGAACTCATTAAAATTACGGCAGCTTTTGGCTCACCGGTTTTCCTGGCGAATATTTTTAAGATATGAAAAACAATAAGATAACCAATAACCCTAAAATAAGCAACAAAAATTCAAAAGGGCAGCAAACACAACACAAATAATTCATAGTCCAGGGCAAAGCCAGGCCACCTCCGTGCTCCTCGGCTTCCCAAAGAGGAGCACTGCGAAGACAGAGGGAAGGCAGGGTTTGCATCGGCGTGCCTGGAGCTGGACTTTCCTCCTTTTACAGCGAATTCTTCAGATTCTTGTAACCTGCTCCACTTTGCCCTTTGAACTGCAGCGAGTGCGGAGCTCTGGCGGTACCTGCGGGTGCGCACGTGCCGGGCCCGGCCGCTCCTCCCTGCCCGCCCCACCGGGTCAGTGGTGGGATTAGCCCTTCATTCGGGAAACCATTTCTTTGTCTTGCCCTGGAGCCATTCCACGGGGGAACAACGTGTGCACCTCGCCCAGCCTCCAAGGGAACCGCAACGGCTCCAGAGAGTCCCCCTGGAAGCCCCTATCTCTGCAGAGTGGATGTTCTGGTGTTTTTCAAGGCTCTCGCCCCACGCACAGAATGACCCACACGGTCAAAAGATAAGGTCTGCCTAAGTGTACTTGCAGACTCAAGGATTTTGGGCAAGCAAGACCTTTATCTGCACTTTAGCACCGAAGTTTACAGGTCGGTGCTGCCTTCATGCCAGGGATCTGTTTTGCTGTCCCGATAAAAGAAAAGCACTGACTACTGTTCTCCTTGAAAATTTTAATAATTAGTTGTCTTACAGTAGAAACAGAACAACCACCCTTTTGCTTTTACTTTGGAATGATCTCCATCAACTCATCCCTTTCTGGGATCGTTTCCCTGACTTTATTCTTTGCTCTCAATCTAATTATTGTTTGAATTGTGGGAATGCTGAAAAACCCAGCTCATGGCAGGTCCCTCAGTGGGAGATGGTTTATGTTGTCAGTTTTACTTATCCAGAAAAAGATGAAAGAAGTAGCAGCAAGGGAATTCTCCGAAGCCATGTGATACACAGATGCAGAACGGAGAACACAACCCACGCGCAGCAGGACAAGGAGAGGCCTCCCAAGGCTGTCGCACAGGGACTGAGATACCCCATGCCCTCTCCATCAGCAGAGAGAATTCCTCCCTGCGGGAGGAGCAAGTGAGAGTTTCGCTTTTGACATATCCTAAGGGCCTCCTTAGAAAAGTAATTTGTCCTGCGTGAATTTTTGCAGGATTTACTCCCCAAGAGCAAGAGCCTTAGAGAGAAATTTAAACACTTGAAACCCCTCATTGGCGCCTAAAGAGAGACCAAAGCTCATGTCAGCACGCAGAGCCTCAGCTTTACATCATCCTGACCTGCCAACAAAGGAGCACAACAATTCCTCTCCCTCCCCCCGTCAGTGGAAGACGTGAGAATCGGGACTATGACACTGATTTTTCCCTTTACCCCCCTCTGCTTAGACAAAGACAGGCAGGAGCAGCCCGGCCGGAGCGTTGGGAAATAAGAGCCCTCCCACCCACCTCCTGCTAGGGCCGAGGGAGCGGGGAAAGCTGCCCGGAGCCGCCCCCTCTCAAAGCTGGATGCGGGGGAGCGAGCCTGGAACAAACCTCGCCTGAGCTTGTGGGCAGAGCCGGGAGCAGGGAAGGCTGGGAACAGAAAAGCAGCATTTCACGCTGTCGGCTGAGTCACCCCAAGTGTATAAAATCAAGGCCAGGCAGCCGGAGCCACTCCGAGAGGAGGCACGAGGCACCGGGACTTTTGGACAGGTACGTGCAGGCGGATGCGGTTTAGAGGCAACGATTAAGATTAAATCTAAGATTGGAACACAGCAGCCCAATTCCTCCCATCCTCTCCCTGCCAATGTGCTGCGGAGCAGGGGATCCAGCGGCTCTGGTGACCGGGAAAGCCCTGAGCCTGCTTGGCTCTTGCACAGTTCTATCTGACAAAAAGGACAATAGCAACCAAAATACATTATTTTCGTGGTCCAGTGAGTACTTTTGCTGGTCCCTACTTCAAACCTGGGATAGCAGCAAAGGATAACGGTCTGGCCAAGACCTGGCATCATTCAGGGAACAGCAAGTAGCAATTAAACTTTGGAATAAGTCTGAGATATTTCATAATACGTGGGGCTTCGGTCACCACCCTACACTGCAATATGTTTTTGAGCGAGGAATTAACATTTTAATGCCGGGAAGCACAAAAGACAGCTCAATAAGAAAAGCACGAGTTTGAGGGCTGGGGATAATTCCTTCCTCTCACACGGATTACCTGTGGACACCTCGCACAAGTCATTTAGGACTTTTTTTTTTACAAAGACCAAAGCAGGGGCGGGAGGAGGAGGGAGCACGAAGGGAGCTGTAACACTAAATAACATGTTTCTTGGCGCTCAGGCCTTTGGGGCCCTGCTCCAAGAGCATACTCAGTTTCTGACCACTTCCACTGACATGTGGCTCGGGAGTTGCATTTTCAGTGCATCCTTTCCCAGCAGCTGGGCGGTGCAGCCGGTCTGTGGCTCTCATCCTCAGCAGGGCCCAGCGCTGCCGCTGCCTGGCAGACAGGCCGAGGGGCATTGCTGTGCCCCGCTGGGACTGTCCTCAGAATGGAGCAGAACTGCCCCGGCAGAGCCCACACAAGTCCCTGGTTTTGCTGTTCCACCTTCTGGTGAGGGAAGAAAAGTCCTTCCTAACACAGGAAAGGCACTTTCACCTGCCCACTCCACCACAGCTCAGCCCAGTTTGGGCTCCTGTGCTTTTAAGTTCGGCAACTCTCCTCTGTCCTGGGATCTATTCATTTGTTTTGCACAGACAACCTTACAGAAAATAATCCATTTCCACAGGCTCACTTGACTGTTGTTTGGGCATCACCCCACCGGAAAATTCTTCCCACTGGGCTGGCCAAATGGGACACTGTGCAGCAGGACAGCCTGATGGCACTGAGGGTCCTGGTGTGGGATACAACTCGGTTCACGCTTCCTGCATGGAAAACTGTAGGCACACTTAGACTAAGACTGCATGATACTTCTGTCCCCAAGGACTCTTGTTTACTTAGGCTTAACTTCCTAAAAGCTAATAATTATCAGTTATCACTGTCTGGATGTAATAGGAAAGGGCTTATAAACTGTTTTAAATACTTTGTAGATGCCTGGAGGGATTTTAATTTAGCTCAAATTGCTGATGGGTTTTTTTTTCCCCTCTAAAACAAAAAGGATCTTGCAAATTGCAAGCACCTTGGAGAAGGATGTTCTCCCCCTTGCTCATCCTCCCTCTGCTGGTGGGGACTACGGCACATGGCCCGGTGAGCAGAGCAGCATCCAGGGATGTTACCACATTTTTCCAGCTGGCTCAGGAAGACACGTGGGAGAGTGTTAATCTCACCAGCATGTCCTGTGAGGATCGGAGGAACAGGACCTGGATCACTCTGCAGCTGACCAACAGCAGCCTGACTGCTTTCCCCGTGTGCCTTCCAGAGGCGCTGGAGACCTTGGATCTCAGCAACAACCTCTTGGAAGAGGTGAATGGCACAGAGATAGCAGACCTCCCACAGCTGCGCGTCCTCTCGCTGAGGCACAACCACCTCTGGTCAGTGAGGTGGGGATCTGAAGCCCTCAGCAGTCTCCTCAAGCTGGATTTGAGCTTCAATAAACTGTCATCTGTGCCATCCTGCCATGGCTCTGACCTGCCTAACCTGAGGTGGTTGTCCTTGGCTGGAAATCCACTGCTTGAAATCCAGCCCCTGGCTTTTTCCTGCTACCCTCAGCTGCAGGTCTTGAACCTCTCTGCAACGCTGGTCGGGCAGCATGACAGCAGTGGAATTAGGGAATCTGCTTTTGCCATCAGCACAGACCCCAACGAGGCCATGACCAGGCCAGGAAACTCCATCAATGTGCTTGATCTGAGCGGGACCTTTCTTGAGAAAAGTAAGTTTCTGGGTTTCCCACTATAAACACGGGGCTTGGTCAGTCCAGGGGAGCAGAAGCCTTGCTGGGACCATGGCTCCCATCCTGGCTGAGCCTGGAGTGCAGGAGGAACACCACACTGAAAGCTGCAAGCAGCTGGTGCAAGCATGCAAGGCAGTCTCATCCAAAGCAGCCTCCAAAAGGAAGGGCAGAGACAGGACGATTTGTCCCAGTGTAGTCACCCACCTCCATCCTAATCCCACTGTCTGCCACTGACAGTCATGGCGCCCCCCCCCCCCCCCCCCAGCCCTGGGATTAGCTTTGGGATGAACAGGAGGAAATTAGTTTCTCTTTCCAGACAGGCTGTTGAAATCTTTCTTTGTCCCCACAGCTACACTCAGCCTTTAGCGCTGCACTGAAGCAGCACAGAGAGGCTTTTTGTGCCGTCCACAGCCAGCCAAATGCTTCCGCTGAGGGGGGAGACAATCCCTGCCCTGAGTTATGCACTGGAGGTTTTTTTTCCTTTTGCTTCAGTTTATTAGTGAGGTGCTGAGGCACACAGGTGTGAGATGCCTTGCCCAGCTGCTCCCAACCTGGGCAGAGCCAGGGCCTTAGGGGCTCCTCAAGCTGGAGGCTTCAGTTCAACTCACTTTTAACAGCTGCACCACCAAATTTCCTTCCTGAATTTGCCTAATCCCTCTTGTGGTAGTGAGTTACCCTATTGAGTCATGAGATGGAAAGGCCTTTTTGTACAAGGCCTATTCTCTCAGTTTCATGCCTCTTGGCTGTTTTTCCTGTGCTAGGAGAAATAAGTGATTTGCCTTTCTTGCGCCAGTCAGGACCTTGTAGACTTCTCTAATTTCCACCACTTTCCTGACCAGAGAAATCCTTGTTCATTTAATCTTACCCAACAAGAAATCTACTCCATATCTCTTACCAGTTTTGTTGTCCTTTTTTCCCCCTCTTTACCTATGCCCTATGACAGCCTGACCTGCAGGGACTATTACAAAAATGCAGCTGCATGAGTATTTATACACTGGTGTATTTGTTTTTCTCCTTTTCCCAAAGAGAACAGCTGCAGAAGGTGATAGATGCCTTAGACCTATGAATTCAAACCCTCTCTCTAGGCAGAAATCCACAGCAATGCTCTGTTTAGGGAACAGGTGTTAATATTTTTCTGTTTCAGTTCAACCAGAGTGGGCCAGAGACTTGACCAACCTCAGGTCACTTCACCTGACAAAGATGCCACAGTTAAGAAGCCTTGACAGCAACTTCTTCAAGTCCCTGCCTGGTCTGCGAGAGCTGCACTGTCAGGACTCCCATTCCCTGGGTTCCATGCAGACAGAGATGTTTGACAATGCTCCTCATCTGAGCCATCTCTCATTTGAGAAGTGAGTTGTTTTCTTTTTTATCCTTCCTCACATGATGCTGCCTTTGCCTCACAGTACTGTGGGGCCTGGGAGCTGACTTGAACTTTGCTGGTTGTCAGATTTAGGAAGGAGGTGTAGACTTGCTGTCTCTGCTATGTATAACCTGTGATGTAGACCTGACAGAGCTGATACAGCCCAAAGAGGCAGCATGGGACTCAAGAACAATTAATTGTTTGCCTGAGGTTGTATCCATTGTGTTCCCACTCCTCTGCCTTATCTCCCTGTCCAATGGATGAATTCACCAGCACTGTTTAGATCAGCACAGATCCACTGAATCCCACTTGTGATACAGACCAGGCTTCCAACAGCTTCAATGGCAATATCCCATCAGAGCAGAAGCAGATCACTGAGGATTCCCTGCTCTGCAAAGGATGAATGCTGACTGTTCCCTAAAACCTGCATCTCAGAGGCAGACAAAAAATCCTTCCCACTTACAGTGTGAAAGATTAATGTAGTTCCTTGTTCAGCATTAGTAAAAGCAATGTTTTAGTCCTCATTCTAGGGGTAGCACCTCTTGCTATGTCACATATCTGAAATACTGAGAGGGACAAAATTCTGAAAGTGATTTATCCAAATAAGAGCAGGTAAGGTGCACAAAGAGCAGTCAGCATAAATGAAAAGATTTGGAGAGCACTTAAAAACATTTTTATAATACCGACCCAGACATAAGCATATCAGAAAACAAACACTAGAGCACTGGCTGTGCCTAGAAACCAGTTTCTACAAAGCAAATGGACTCCATCCCCCCTTGATTGCCCTGCAGAATTTCCAACACTTGCAGGAATACCAGTTCGAACTGCTTAAAGTCATGCCATACTTAAAGGATTTGCAGTTAAAATCCTAGAGAAAAAGAGAGCATCTTCTTGAGCATGCAGAGTGCAGGGTGGTGGGTTTAATAACAGGCTGATGCCAAGGGAACTGGGAATATTGCTTTGTGCCTTACACACACTGAGGATAAGGGACACTAAGCACACTCAGTCGTTGGAAGGCAGCTCAGCTTTTCTAATTATTGCATTTGTCATTCTGTAGCTGTAACCTGAGTTCCTTTAATCCTTGGAATACCAGTTCATCTGATGGCATCACCATCAACTTGTACGGGAATCCTCTGCTGTGCAACTGCCAACTCTCCTGGCTGCTGTCCAAGCCCAAGAAAGTTGTTCTGCAAAAGTAAGTGAGCTCAAGGAGGCAGAGCAATTGTCTTCAATGTTTAAGTTTCTGGAGACCAGACATTCTCCACCATCTAAGTTATCAAATTCCTTGTGTGCTCTTCCCTTCCACAAGAAGTAGAAATGCAAAATAATGTCCCTTTCAGGAACAAAGCATAAAGTGTTATTAGCTGTGGATTCTACTTTAAAATGAGAATAGTTTCTTTCTGGTTTGGACCATATTTCAGTATTAGTTGAAGACAGAAAATGAGCTGTCTTGATGTGCTAGTGCTGGGAGCAGAAACTGGAAAACTTTGGAAGATCTTTAACAAATAATTTCCTCCTAACCCTGCTATTCCCAAATCTTACATCACCACGGGCAGTCAACAAAACCCCTTGCAAATAGCACCATTTCTCACCTATTGTTTTCATGCTCCCCTACTGTTTTACAGACTAATTACAATAAGCTGTAGTTAAAAGAAATATTTGCATATAAATGGTCTCTCTTCCTTTTGAAAGGCCACCAACAAGATTTGTCATCAAATCTCTCAGAGAGCAGGGAAGTAGATGGTTGAAATTAGATAGTTTGTCATCGGGATGGGCTTAGCAGTTGCATTCTTTACCAAAACTTCAATGTCTGAGTAAATAAAGAATTCAATCTTAGTCATTTAAAAGTCCCGCATCAGCCCACCTCCAGCTGCCCAAACCAGATGGATTAAGAATTTTGGGAATCCTGTTACATCTCTCTGCATGTGTTCCCTGTTCCTGTGGCATTAAAGTCTGACCCTTTAAGACAAGTTGCCTTGATTCCCGATGCCCTTTGCTAAAGTTCACAGCCATTGTTGTACCAAAGGATGCTTGCCCTCAGGCAAAAGATATCTCTGCACCTTACAAAATCAAAAAGCCAATCAGCTAAATTCCACAGTCAGTGTGTGAAAAGCTGCCTGGACTATTGTTAAGACAACCTAGCTTTAGTCTAGGTTTCACATTCTCACTAATATAAAGACTCTTTTGACAGCAGGTCACCAATTCTAATCCAAGAGCCTAGAGAAACCTGTGATGTTCTTGTGGGTCTTGACTGTTCTGGTTTCCCTCTGCAGGGCTCGGGAGACTTTTTGCATATCCCAGGAAGATTCGGGCAGACCTTCAACATCTTTTTCACTGCTGGAGCTCTACGATAAATGCCAGTCTGAGAGCAATGCTACCCTGCCTGATTCAAACACAGCCTCTCCTGATCACAATGCTTTCAACTTCACCAGCGATGACACCACTGCTATGGTAACAACAGACTCAGCTCTTCTGACCAAAGATTTGACTCACACCAGCTCCCTAATCCAAAGGGATGTTATGAGCACTGCAGCATCCAACCCAATACTGACCAAAGATACCCATACCAGCTCCCTAATCCTGAGGGATGTCAGGAGCACAGCGGCATCCAACCAAACTGAGCCCATGCTAACAAAGGTCAACAGTTCCTCTCACGAGAAGGAGGCAGTTTCTGAACCCACAAGCAATCCCCCTTCCTTGGCATCTGTAACCTCCTTCCCAGTTTTCCTCCAAGAGCTCTTTGCTCAGTCCTCAGATCACAGCTCCACAAGCCCAGCTGAAACAGAACGGCTGCAGAGAAGGCTCAGAACAACTGACAAGACATTCCCCCAGGAAGGGCCATTCAAGCAGACCACCAGTGACTATTCCACTGGAGGAACAGGAGTCCCCCACACCACCAACCACCACATTTGCTCCTCTGTCACCCATGCCAGGGAAGGTGCCCCCCAAACAAGCCCCCCACAGCTGCACTCCACAAGGAGCAGTGCCCACTCAGAGCCTGCACCCACCACAGCATCACCACATTACAACGAAGACTATGATTATGAAGATCATCCAAAGGAAACCCCGGTGCAAACGGCCCAAGTCGCCTGCGACTACAATCCCTGCAGGCACCTGCAGAAGCCGTGCAAGGAACTCCAGAACAAAACCCAGTGTTCGTGTCCTGGCACGTCGACTGAAGATGAGATTCCAGACCCACCCAGGCTCAGAGAGGTGATTGAAATCACAGACAGCTCTGCACAGATCCGCTGGTGCGCCCCATATTCAGTTGTCCACAGCTATGAGTTGATGCTTCATGCCCAGGACAACGAAGACAGGCAGTTTGTCATGGACAACATCTACCCCACAGCCAGGCAGTTCACTCTGTACAACCTGCTGCCATTCACCACTTACCACATCTGTGTGTCTGCCTCCAACAAAGCAGGGTCAAGCCAGACAAGAGGCCAGGAGATTCCAGGTAATTCGTGCAGCAGCTTTAAAACAAAACCCAGCTACAAGTATGTTTTTGCTGGTCTGTCTGCAGCAAGTGGACTCTTTCTCATTACCACAATTATTTTGTCTGTCTGTCTGTGTAAGGCATGTAAAAAGCCTCAGAGTGAGCAGTATGGTACACACTTAGTCTCCTACAAGAACCCAGCATTTGATTATCCCTTAAAACTACAAACCACTAATTAGCTCTGGGTTATTGCTCTACACATTGAAATCTCACTATCTCCATCTTGGTGAGTTTTTGTGAGATTCTGAAAACATCCTTCAGCAAAACCATGAACCATCAGATTCCATAACCCTGACGTTTCCAAGGGAGAGAAAACCACCAAAAAAAAAAAAAAAGAAAAACTAATAATGGAGGTAGTCAACCAGAAAAAAGTCTTTGGACTCCTGTTCCTGTGCTAAGCAGCAGCAAGCCTGGATGCTAACCTTGAAAAGTTGTTTTTATAATCACCTACAAATAGAGTAGCATAAATTTCACACAATGAGAGGCTGCCTGGCCAGCTGTCTGCCTCCCGTATCTCTCATGAATGCAGATGAGAGATGTAATCCAAGGTGCATTAAACTGAGCAAGGCACACTCTGCTTTTATTCACAGAGCAAAGCTAGGGGTTCAGTTTTTAAAGGTATTGTCCATAAAGGATGCATAGCTGAAAGGAGTGAGTGGGCTCAGTGATAAGGTGCAGATCTATCTCTTTTAAGGAACTGCAGTGGATGCGGATGATCAACCTAACCTTCAGTTCAGGAAAAAGAAACGTGAAATTTAATTGTAGTCACAGATTATGCAGGGGTAATTGTTCTGACTTTTTAAGAGGCTGTCCACAACTGAGCCTCCCAAATGCTTCCCCAATACCAGCTCACAGGCAGTGGAGGTTTGCAGTTCAGCAGAGACCCACAGGAGGGGGGAGGGGAGCACATTAACATTTGTTTCCCCGTGGATTTTAAGCAGAGAGGATGTTCCGTCCCAATCATCCGTCCCATCTACAGATTGAGCAGCTGATGATTTACCTCATACAGAGGCAGAAAGCCAAGTAATGAAGCAATTTAATGCATGCGCTGCTGAGGCTTGAAAAACCCAAATCCCCTGCCCTGGCAGCAGACAGTTCTGCAGACACCTTACAAATGAACTCTTGGGTGCCAATTTCTGTACAATAATAGTAAGAGATGCTGACAATCCCAGCTTTGAGTTTGCCATCAGAATCCAAAGAGATGTTTGTGTAAGGGCAGGCGGCTGTCCCGATCTGGTATTTCCCAATAGGTTTCAATTCCAGGAGCTGCCTGTTCCTGCTGCTGTACAGATACAGTGCATAAACCCCCTGAACTCCAAGGGGGAGGTGCTGTACTGTGTAAAAGAGTGTCTGTTTCGTTCTTTTGGGATTTTTAATGCTTTCAGTATTAACAGAAATAAAAGCCACGGAGCTCTGTTCTCGTTTTTTGTTAAAGACATGGAACTTGGTGTCATCTTTACCATCTGAAATGTTCAGCCAGAGAAATTAACTTCTTTTGTTGTTTTGGAATGAACTTTTAGCATGCAGTAAAGAAATGTTTTTATTATGGTACATTTGTGTTCTCTGATGTCCCAAAACCTCTTATTTTGTATGTGGTAGAAGGAGGCTTGCGCCTTCTCACCACTATGGGTTTGCAGTACTTTCCTGGGAATTTGTTCTCTCCCCAGGCTGCACTGGGAATGACTATGACTGGATAGATAGAGATTCCTGCTATGCTGTCCTGAGCCCCATGACTCTAACTCACAAGAGAAGTGAAATGCAAATGGAGAAGACGGGATGGTGTCACCTTTCACTTTGAAAATCTTTTCATGTTCTGGTAGTTCAGACTTTTCTCTGTTTGGACCTAGGTTTTTATACTTATATCTGGGCTGTTTTTTCCTGCGTTTGCTGGAGAGTTTAGTGAACAGCTGCAGATGATTGTCATTTGAAGTGGGTAAATGAGCCAAAGGCTCATTATCCCAAACTGGGGCAGAGATCATATATTCCCTTGTGTTGTACAGCATAGCTCTAGGAGACCTTGACTGGGGTGTTTGGTTTTACCAGAAATAAAGCAAAACAAGAGATCTGTGAATAGCAATTTATATTATCTCAAAGATTAGCTCGAGAGAAGGGCAGAAAAAAAAGATACTGCAATTGAAAATAAAGATTGCTCCAGCTTAAGTTGGGGTTAGCCCAAAGCAAGACGGCATAATTTACAATGAGATATTGGGAGACATCTCACTGCCCTTTGCCACACTGCAGTTCATAATCACTGGAGTAGAAGGTTCATCACAATTGATTTTTCCAACCAATTTGCAATCCAGCCTCTCCTGAATTTCACAGCCAAGGGAACACATTAGAGCCTCTCATTCTTTAATAGTGCCCTTTTTGGGAGCCACACAAATATCCAAGTCCTGCTCCCACAACCCCCACTTGTTCCAACTTAAAGCAGCCCTCAACAGCCCAATTTCATCCGAGCTGATGAACCATCCTGAAGAAGCACAGGTGCCCCAGCCAAGGGCAGTGCCTCTCTTGACTGAAAACACCCAACCCCTTCTACGAGTGGAATGTAAGAGATGTAGCACCATTATTAAAAACATGGGATTTGCATTTATCAACACCTGTGAGAAGTATCAGTGCTGCAAATGCAGATTTTTTTTTTTCCTATTACCACTTTGTATTTTCACCAGTTCATTTTAGTAATGACCAAGTAAACTTTGTTTCCAGTGGAGGGAGCTCTCAGAGCGCTGCTCAGGACTGGGGCAGTGAAGGGAGCAAAGCAACCCCCGGGCTGCTCGGAGACTTTCCCGATCCAGTCCTGTTAGGAAGCTGCCCAGCTTTGCTCCGCCTGCTTGTTCCTCCCGCTTTTCCTGATTGCCCCCAGCAGCAAATCCCGTTTGTACCTCCAACATAAAAGACATCACTTTTGGCAGCGTGACTGGAACGCCCAAACAATTTTTAAGAGCTATCAAAAGCCAACATATATAAAAAATATAACTAGTACTTCACTTACGATTTTGCAGTTCCACTTGTCCTGTTTCTCTGAGACGACAATCACTTGGGGGAAGTGCAGAGAGCCTAAAAATACAGTTTTTGAACAGTCTGTAGCTTTTTCTGTGTGTTTTCTTTCTCAGAGGAAAGTCTTATCCAGATCCTTCTCCTTTCACTTGTCAGTGTTTTTCTTTCCAAAGAACCAAGTCCAAGCAAAGAGAGTCCACAGCAGCCAACGGCGCCTGTGGGTGCATCCCCTGGTTGTCATGGCAGAAGTGCACAATGCTCCATCTCTAGCAGAGAAAAACTCAGTCACTGAGCCTACCAGCAGAAATGCTCTGGGAACTGGAGCTGATCCCCTCCATACAGGAAAAAAAGGGCTCATAAGGGCCAGAATTCTTTCTGGCTGTGAAGGAGGGAGCAGACAGGGGCCTTGCTTTTGGTGCAAGAAATGCCATTTAGAGGAGCATTCCTTGAGCTCTGAAACGCAGAGCAGCAGGACAAGGTGCTTCAGGCTGATCCATCCCAGAAGGGATCCCACTTTTCAGAGCTGTTCCAGGTGTGACAGGCATTAAATGAGCCAGCTGGGAGATGATGCAGCCCAAGGCAGGGAGCTCACAGCACATCCCAGCCTCCATCAGCTTCTCCATGGAAGGAAGCACAAGTTCAACCCCAAAGCTTCCTGAGCGAACCCTGCCCTGGAACAGCCCTCCTCTTCCACAGGGATCTCTGGAACAACAAGTTTGTGTGAAGAGAAACGAGGATCCCTCTGAGGGCTCAGGATTTGCCAAGAAACCTCTGATTCGCTCTTTACCTGCAAAATACAGAGTTATATCACAGGTGAGAACATGTTTCGTGTTTGCAGAAACAGGTATTCATAAAAGGAGGTGTTTAAACTCCAGGAGCTTTTCCTTTTTATCAGCTCTCCAAAGGATGCGGAGTTTGTTCTGAACAGGACAATCTGTTAATCCCAACCTCTCTAAAAAGTAATCAAGCAGCATTAGAAATTAACACTGCTCTTATGGAATACATTCAGGAAGCAGTCAGGAAGCAAGGCTAGTGCTCTGCTGGCATCTAGAGGGAGAGGGGGGAATCATCTCGCCAGGTATTCCCACAGGGAAATACCCATTCTTTCATCAAAGAGCTTCAGCCTGCACCCTGCAGACCAAGGGTCACTGACTTACACTGCCCATGTGTCCTGTGTGAAGGGAAAGGAGGCAGAAGTGCTGGGAATTAACAGCAGCAGCAGTTCCAGTTCCACAAATCGTTTTTCAGCAGCTTGGCTGTCCCTACCTCTAATTCCTTTTGTAGCCTTAAGAACAGAAATTTCTCTGCCAACTTGCCACTGATAAGGAAAAATTTACCTTTTTTTTTGTACTGCCTGGGAAAACTGGAAAATCAGTCTAAAAGTGCTGTAAGATTTTTTTTTTAACTATTCTACATTTTAAGAGCAGAGATCAGACTGCATTCATTGCACTTAGAGAAAAATAAATAGCAATGTTTGCACTGGTATTTAGCAGAACAAAATTTTTATACTTTTATGGCCCTACATGCATTTACTGACATTCCCATAGTGTATGTCCTCATTTTTCCTAAATTCCTTGCTGAAAATACTGTGTGAGCAGCCTTTTCATCTACGGATGTCAAATCAGATTTTTTTAAAGGAACATAAGGTAGAAAAAATCCTCAGAAAACACTAACAAGAAATGGAGAGAGTAGGATGAAAGGGACAACAACTCTCCACTATGCATAGTCCAGAGCAGGAGAGAAACAAACAAACAAACAAAAAAAAAAAATCAGAGGAAATCAAGTAAAAGACTCCCAAGAAAATGCATAAAAAACAGAATCCCTCATTCATTGTCTTCTCCAGGAGGTGGAAGCAGTGTTGCACCCATCCCAGGCAGCCAGAGCTGGCAGCTCCTGCAGGGCTCAGCCTCAGGCACCATGAGGCAAAACTTCTGGCACGAAACTTCAGATAGAAGAAGAAAAAAAATTACTTTAGGTGGAGACTTTCTTCTTCTCTGAAAAACTAAAATTTACTTGTGCAAAAAACTTCATGCTGGGAAGACTTGAATATTGTATTTATGAAATGTTTAGAAGCTACTTTTATCAGAGGATGATTAAGGAATGGTACTTAATAACTTATCTAAGGCCATGGGGTGCAATGATGTCACCCTCGTTGTGGCAATCATTCCCTCTGCTGTCATCATTGCTGCCTTGAGGATTTTCAATGAGTTATCTCCAAGGAAAAGCAAAGAAGACCTCCTGGAAGATTAACCTCCATCTCAGGAACACTGTGCCAGCAACAAATATCCCCAGAGAACTGAGCTCTGTCCTCAGTGCACCTCTAACTAAAAAACTGTCTTATTTGTGCAGCTGCCTATTCACACAAAGCCAGAAAATGCAGAGTTTCTACCACATTTAGTAAAAATTAGGCACAAGTTCTATTTGAAGGACAGCACACAAACCTCATTTTTTTCAAGAAACTAAGCTAAAAAAACTTGTTACAGCCCCAGGATCTTGCATGGGGGTGTTTATTGTGGGGTTTGTTATTGTCTCATTGCTTCTTGGAGACGCTGGAAAAGGTCAGAACAAGCAGAAATTATGATAAGAGGGTAAGGAAAACAATATAAAGTGCAGGCAGCTCTGAGTCTAAACTCAGCAGTTAAGGCAAACCCAAAAGTCTTCAGGCAGTGCTGGATTTAAACATGACCTAATGACACATTTGGTGCTTGGGTGCCCTGGCTGGAAGCTCAGCCCTCACCCTGACATGCCCAGTCCTAAAGCACAGAGCCTGCTCTGGGTCAGTCCCTGTCCAGTGCCACCTCCTCACCTGCAAGGGCCTCAGGTGAAATCAAACCACGGCCAGGGAGTTCATACTGGACACAGGACGAGGCACATGAGGGTGACAGGGGATAACAAAACCCCTTAAATTAGCCAGGCATCTCATGTTAAACCCTGTCCACCCTTGAGGGCTGATGAAACCCTTCCTCTGCCCTGAAGCCCAGGGAAGGAGCCCTGCCAGACCAAAATTGTCAGTAAGGAACCCACTGACCTCAGCAGCTCTAAACTTAGTTCAGCAGCCTGGAACACACCAACTGAAAATCCAGGCTCCACCCAGCAGTGGCACAAACTGACTCCAGATGATTCTTAGCACTGGAGGAGCTGCTTCTGCCAAGCACAGAACAAGGTGGCTGGGACAGCACCAGCTCTAACCTTCACTTCTGTAAAAATCCTGGAAAATCCTTGCTCATAACTGTAGGGCAACAGTGAGCAGCACGTGGTGACTGCTGGTAACAGCACACAATCTGTCTATTTAGTGTTAAATATCCAGGATTTGGTACTGCTGCCTTCATTGCTTGGTGTATAGGAAGAGCAGGGTCAGAGTTCACAGTGATTTTGGTCATTTAGGTGTATTTGGATGATTTTGGAGGTGATAAAAAGCCAGATATATCCAGGTTATTACTAGGTAGATGTTTTTCCTGTATATGACCTAGATGTGCATTTCTCTACCATGAAAAAAAATTTTTCCTCTCTGCCAGCTGAAAATTGAATAGAAAAAGGCACAAACTGTCCATTCCCAAATCCTCTTCTGAGTTTCCTGTTTAAAAGGTGCATAAATCCAGCAAAAGAAAAACCAAAACACACCGCAACAACAACAAACCCCCAAAAAAACCACACCATAAAAAGTAACAGCTAAAAATGGTTGAAAGATGTCATAGTTATATTTTCCCTATTTATTTTGTTTTGACAACCATCCATATGCTGGATTTTGATGTCTCACTATACAAAGCTGTTGCTGCTCACCATGAGGATGTGTTTCACTTGCAATGAGCTCCTGACACAGGTGCAGGTGCTTGACACAGGTGCAGGAGCTCCCATCCTCCACCTGTTTCTTACATCTTGCTGGTGCAGGGACACATTTCTTGGATAATTTTCTCTACACAAGAGCACTTTAAACCCTGACTTTTCACACCCAGCCAAAGATATGCCATTAAAATGACAGGGTTCAGGTATTATGTGGGCATTTTCCTCTCAGTCAGAGCTCTTTTTTGAACTGCTATGTCTTACTGTGAACACAATACAGAATGAATTCACTTTGTGGATTTGAGTATGTGCTTTGCATCTAAACTGCATTGCATTTGTATTCTGTTAAAGGTGAAGAAATAAATTTAAATAGCTATTCAGAAATATTAAAAAAAAAACAAAACAAAACAGAAGTTTCTTATAGCAATACAGTAGTTAGGATCATCCTAATAGGTGTAAGTCATTTTTTCAACTCTAACCTTGTTTTTAGTGATGATGAAGCCTACCTCTCTACAATAGTGGTACAAGCTGAGTCTCCCAGACACATGAGAAGTTCTGGCTGTTACAAAAATGTACCTTGTATCTCTTCCTGTCATTCAATCCTGTCTAACTTCACCGGTGACAAAGCTGCTGCTAAACCTTTTTGGCAACGTGTTCTGCAAAAAGCAGGTGTTCAAAACCTACCCAGGACAGGTGGGATGGCACAGCATGTCCTGGACTTAGTAGGGAAAAGCTGAGGGAAAACCCAAGATTTACAAAAGGGGAAGGCTGGGGCTGCCTGGAGCTGGGCCAAACCACCCCTCCGTCAGTTCCCGGCTCCCGCAGGGCTGTGAGCCCCATCTTGCCCCATCCCTGCCTCAGTTCCCGGCTCCCGCAGGGCTGTGAGCCACATCCCGCCCTCAGTTCCCGCTCCCTCAGGGCTGTGAGCCACATCCCTGCCGCGGTTCCCGCTCCCTCAGGGCTGTGAGCTTCATCCAGCCCCATCTCTCCCTCAGGGCTGTGAGCCCCATCCAGCCCCATCCCTCCCTCCCTCAGGGCTGAGGCGGCGATCCCGGGCCGCACCCTGGCGCCCCCCAGCGGCCGCGAGCGCAGCGCGAGAC
>JAHLSL010000010.1:3782460-3843995 GCA_025920805.1 Petroica traversi
CTGCTCTGCTGAGGGGTCTCGGCGCTCCCCCGGCACCGCGCGGGGCCTCCGTGGAGCACGAGTGACGCGCACACTCGGGGCCACCTGGCAGATGGCCCCGCTGAGCGCAGATCCCTTAAGGAGCTTGGGCACCGAGGCGTCTGGACGGCAGATGTGAGGACTGGCGGTGCCCAGCTCGCGGGAGAGGCTGCGATCGAACGCGGATCCAGGAAAGAAGCTGGGTTTATTACACACGCTGCTTCAGGGAGGTGGAGGGTGCTGGCGCTGGACACTTTAAATTCGCTGCTTCGGTCCCGTAATTCCCATTGCATTAGGTCGCTGCTGGGGGAAAAAAACACTTTGAGATTTTTTCGGTGAAAACCTGACAAAACATAAGATATTTTGTTGGAATGTCAAAGCTTATAAAAATACCCCTGTGTGGAAAAGTACAATCCTAATTTTCTGATAAATAACGGCCCCGTGACTTTTTAAAACATGGTACTTAGAACAAAATGAAGCCTTTGTGATGCTGACTAACCTGGCTTTAATAACTTCTCTGACCTGTGTAAGCTTTAAAATGCTTAAAGAGTTTTACCTGCACACAGCTGCAAACTGCCAAACAGTATTGGAAATATAAGCTGTGCAGAATCTGCAGAATCCCTGCCATTTCACAGTAAGTTATGGAAATGGAATAAACATTTGTGCAGCACATATCTAATGACTTATTTTCAGACTAATGGGAGGCAGAGAAGGTTCTGTTTGCTTGTAAATAAAGGCATTTTTACAGCTGCATAGTAATCAAGGAAAAATTACACTTTACAAAACAGTTTTGGGGTTTTTTTCTTTTATTAAGTCCTTTTGTTCATATTTCCTGTTACAAACATTTTGATTACAGGGCAGACTTGAGAATTTCACAGGCTTCAAATAGGACCCTTAGGATATGAATTAATAAGTAATATGATTACTCCATGTAATTGTGCATTAACATTTGTATACAGGTATCTCTGTTTGGTGTTACTTTACCATTCATTAGACTTGATTAAGAACCATGTTCCTCTTCCTTCTAGCAGAAAAAACTGACAAACATCTCTTCTAGGATGGCTTTGATTGGGATTCAAATACCCACAGAGAGCAGACCCCCCCTCCAAAGAGAGACTGTGACAAGTGGATAGACTTTTCCAAAATGTACAATTCAAACCAAGAGTATTACTTGAAGCTGGAAGAGCTGAAGAATGCCCACATGGAGACCATGGCAAAATTGGAAAGTATGTATAGGAACAAACTGTATTTGAAAGGAGTACAAACCTTGGATAAGAGAAATGACACCTCTCCAAAGTGCTGTAGGTAAGTTTGGGGGCACTTTTTAGCTGAAGATTCCCAAGTGTTTTGCAGGCTTTGCTTGTTTTGTTTGTAAAACAGCAGAGTGTATTTGTGGGCTGGAAAGTGTTACTCTGCCCATCTCTCATAACCAGATAATCAAAGTCAGTTTTAATATTAGAAATGCTTGTTACCTTGCTAATGATCTGGGAGGTTTGGAGGTGGGTGTGCAGCAGGGATTGGGCAGCACATTCAGGAAAGCCTTTCCCAAGGCAGGGAGTGCTGACTTGGTGATCAGCACTAAAAGCAGGATCTGCTCTGATGCCCAGTGCGCTGCTCCTTCTCCTTCTTTCCCCCCTCAGCCACTGTCATTTTTGTTTCTAGTGGTGATTCCTTAGAGTGGATGTCACTGGCTTTGTATCACTGTAGGACCAGCTCAAACCAAATGGTTTTTTCCCTTTTTTCTTTTTTTTTCAAGGCCAACTTGGGACAAGAGCTCCTATCAGCCTCTTAATCTGCACAAATCCTATTCAGACTCAGACTTACGCGATTCCTTGGGCTCAAGTGTGTCCGATGTGTCCGAAGCAGAGTTGGTGTTTGAAGAAGATGGTGGCGAAACGGGCCCATCCTCATTTGCTAAGCATCAGATTGAGAAAATGTGGGATGGGTTCTCTGTGGAGGACTACATCTCCCGTGCCAAGCACAGCTTGCCCAGCTCGCCCCCCCTGCAGGAAGGTGCACAAGAAACAGAAGGTGTGGTCCCCCAGAGTCACCGTGCCCAAGCCTTTCCAGATGACCATCAGAGAAGCTCAGAAGAAGGAGCAGAATGTCAAATCCAAGTCACGGATTGAGCTGGAGAACCACTTGCTGAAGAAGCAGCTGGAGGAGGAAGCAGAGTGTCAGAAGAAGTTCCGTGCCAACCCCGTGCCCGCCGCCGTCTTCCTGCCGCTCTACCACGACATCGTGCAGCGCAACGAGGAGCGCAGGAGGTCGGTCAGGGAGAGGAGCAAACTCAAGCTCCTGGCTTCCCAAAAGCCTTTCAAATTCATCGAGCGGGAGAGGCAAAGGAGGGAAGCCAGGAAAATGCAGTTAAAGGATGTTTCCCCGCCCGAGAATAAAACCAAAGTGTTCAGGGCAAAGCCAGTGCCTAAATGTGTTTATAGCCCGGATTTCAATGATAAATTAAAGGAGGAGGAGCTCTACAGGGAAATCAGGATCAGAATGAGAGCTGAGGAGCTGCTACAAAATTCATCTGTACCCAACAGCAGATTGGCCTTAAGAGAGCCCAGCAAAAAGAAGAAACACAAGAGTGCCGAAGCAAAGCGAATGGAACACAAACCCAAGATCAAATCAAATGTCCCAGATTTTGAGCTGCTTCATGAGAAATTCCAGAAACGCCTCCTGCAGCAAAAAAAAGTGAAACACCTCACAGTCTGCGAGCCTTTCAATCTTCTCACTTCCTACATTCCCTCAAATAAGGGCAAGATCTTGAGGGACATTGAAGAGGATGAAGAGAAGTTGAAGGAAACACGGTGGCCCTTTGCCTCTCCGAGACGGAAACCTCCCATGGGGCACTCAGGGGCAGAGCCACATCTCCTGGCAGGAGGAAAACCCAAATCTCCCAAAAACACAGAATCCACCAGACGACGGCTACAAGCCCTAAGGTGAATCAGAGATGCTCTGCTCTATATATACTTGAAAAGTAAATTATTTTTTATTTTTGTATTGGTATGTGTTTGGTATTTTATTTGGTATTATTTTGGGTATTTTTACATGTGTAGTTAATCCTTCCATGCAGCAAATATAGGATTTAATTTGTTAATATAAAGACTTAAATATAAGATGATGCTTCAAATATTTAAATATAGGACTTATTTAATATTTATTATTGTTAAAGGAACACTGGTGCATTTTTGTCAGAATGTCCCCTGGAAGAATGCAAATGACTGCTGTTTCCCAGGATGTCCTGAATCCCTTAAAATGGCACATCCCTTGTGTCCTCTCGTGGCAACCCTGTCTTCACCCCATTTTTCTCTTTGGAATCATTTTTGCCAAAGTTTCCTTTGAAGTCTCACTCTAGATTTAAAATGAATTCAGCCTTAGTTTATTTTCCCCACCAGGAATTCCCTTGAGGAAAAGAGAAGGCTGGAAGAACAACAAAAAAGGAACAGAACCAAGCAGAAACAAAGAACGAAAAAATTCCAGAAAATCGTAATGGCTCGGGCTGAGGCCAATGACCCACACCAGAGCCTAGCTCAGATGTCTAAATCCAGATTAAAAACATTCAGGTATATTGGTGCATTCCCTTGAATCCTGAACACCTCATTCAAGAATGAGAAGGAGAGGTTTGGGATTGCTTTGTATGTTAAACATACAATGTGTAAAATAATAGTATAGTCTAAGTTTAGATACTTACACATAATAAATTAAACATAGTGCAAGCAGCTGGTAAAAAGTGGTCAGATTTAGTATTTCAAATTGTTGTCAATCTAGATGGAACTCAGAGTATAGAAATATAAATATATAACATATAGAAATATATGTATTCCACCTTAGGGTATTATAGATTCACTAATGGGGGACTCCAGTGTTTTCTCCATTATGTATCAACTAAAAAGGAAAAGGTTATAAAAACCAAAAGGAAAGGGAACAGTGTGGATACAGAATATCCTTGCAGAGCTGGATGCTGCACTGGTGTTGGTACAGCTTTGGTGCAGCAGTGAGCATTTCACAATTCACTTCTTTGTCCCAGCAGGTCCCCACTGAAGAGGGAGGTTAAAGCAGGAATATTTTAACTTCACAGTGTAACAGCAGTGACTGGAGAAGCTGCTGGTGCTCAGGAGGAGTGGGATGCAAGGTTCCCTGGAGTAGAGATGCAGTGCAAAGGCTGTTTGTGTATCCATGAGCACACAGGGAAGAGCACCAGGGCCCTCTTGGAGTGCTGTAAGCTGCCACTCCAGATGGCTCCAGCTCTAACCCCATGATTGCTGCTTGGCCTCGTGTTTGGGGCTAATTTAACCCTGTTTGCTTATCGCTCTTTCTAATCCTAAAAAAACCTTAATCCTGAGGTTTGTGATCTGGCCTGGCACGGTGGCACTGCTGCAGTATTGTCAGTTTAAGGTGCTGTTGTGTGGGGATGGTGAGAGGCACTGGCGGCTCTGCCCCTGTTGCTTCATTACCATGAATCCTCATTCCCAGTAACCTGGCACACTGTTAATAACGGGAGCTTTATCATCTCTGTCACCTCGAGCACGTGCTCTGCTGGCTCTGGGACAGCACAAAGAACAACTGGAGTCAGAGTGGGTGGGGAATTAAGAGAGACAGTGGGTGATTGTAGATGAGATTTGAGCTCATTCAACAGCAAACTTCACACCACAGCATTCAGCTTAATCCGATTTCAGAAGCTCCTGTCTGGGTGTAAAATGCTGCTGGTGCAAAGCAAGGTTAATTCCCTGCTGCTGGAGCTCAAGGTTGGTGCAAGGGTTTAAGCTGAAAATGCTCATTTCGGCACAGCTGGGCAACGTGGGCTGTCAGTGGCATGGAATTTCACTTCCCAACGTGGTGAGGAGTTCAGAGATGGGCAGGGAGAGAGGCTGGAGGAGGCAGAGGTGCAAAATGCCCCCCCCTTGATCTCATCCTTGCCCTGCAGTGTCTGACCTGCAGTGCCAGTTCAGGGGGACGTCACAGAGCTGCCTGTTCCACCCTGAGGAAGGGTCACAACCCTTTCCACCTGAATAATCCAGTGCTCCCTCTGATCCCAGAGA
Source organism: Petroica traversi (assembly GCA_025920805.1). NCBI lineage: Eukaryota > Metazoa > Chordata > Aves > Passeriformes > Petroicidae > Petroica > Petroica traversi. The sequence goes on from JAHLSL010000010.1 coordinate 3,787,521, forward strand.
AATCTCAGTTATGAATCAACAATTTCATTATCTGCTCTATTGCCTGGCCCTTGACAAACCAACTCAGGAAAAAACGAAGTGTTCACCCCTCTTGGGACATCAACTGCTAAAGCAGCAGGATTCTCATCAGCTGACTTTAAAAGTACTGATTTTTATTTAATGCTGTTCATTTCCTATGGTGTATTCTGTTTCATTCTGCATAGAACAACTGGAAGATCTGGTTGAAATCAGCTTATAAAAAACCCTAAGTATCCAATTTATTTTTTTTTACCAAAACCCCAAGAATCCGAACTCACCCTCTGTTTAACTCCAGTAGCCAGGACCTGCCTCTGCTTAGCCAAATTCAGAGATGAATTATCAGTATCTTTTATGTAACTTGAAGTATGGCAACACTTAATTTGTTATGAGCAACTTCACTGCTGTAGGAAATTACTCCTATAAATGAATAATGATTTCTCTTGTACTCTGCTCCCCTCAGGAACAACGAGAAGCAGAGAAGGCAGGAGTATTTGCAAGAATTGCAAGAAATGGAAGAAAGAGTAAAACAAATGCCACTGCTTTTTGAAAGAGTCACTCAGGTTGCCTTGTTTCCGACTACTAATTAATCTTGACTGATATTGAATTAGACATTTGTAATATAATATATTTAGAAATCTGTGAAAAGCACTTTTGAGAGCAATATTTCTCCATTTCAATCTCTGTTGCCCCATCTCCATAGAAATAGCAGTGATTTTTGTGACATTCTTGCACAGGGAACAGACAACTGCTGTAAATGTGTCTGGTTCAGTTACAAATGAGTAACTCTGACCACAACCAAACATTGCTGGTACAGAAAAGTAAAATCTGGGATGAAATTTTCGGGTATTGTTTTGCCATTCTTACCTGCAGTGAATAATCATCTCCACTTGTCAGCTGCAATTAATGAATCAGAGGATTCAATAATAAATAAAAGTATCAGAAGCCAGGCATTTAATGCATTAGATGACATTTCACCATTGTGGTTTTTTTCTACAGAAAAATGCCAGAATAGCTGCAGAAAAGCATTATTCAAACAGACTGAGAGCACTGGGGATCTGCCCAGAGTTTGTTTCTGAGAAAGGAAGAGCAGGCAAATCTCTGCAATTCTCCACTGCTGGAGATTTTACCTCCAATGCTGTCAGGAAAAGGTACAGATGACGGAAGGATTTTTCTTTTTACCCACTACATATCTAATAATTAAAATTTTTTGTTAGTTGAATTAAGGGGTTTTTAATGATTTTTAGGTTTTAATGATTTCCCAGGGAACTATTTGACTATGTGGTATTAGTATGTATTTTTGATTGTTTTTTCTGAATTAAATATTATTTTGTAAAACAGAGGAGAGCTGTTTAACCAAACAGGTTGTTTTATGTAATGCACTTCAAAGAAATATGAAGAAAAGCACTTCTTGTTTGTTCCTTTCATCAAAAATTTGGGCAGGTTGCTTAAGTCACTACCTTTAAATTTAAACTTTTTAAATTACCCTTATTAAAAATAATTCTTGGTATTCATTGGGTGTTATGACTTAAAAGGAAGCAGAAATTTAAAAAAAAATTGGAATATATAAGCAGTACTGTTAATTTCTAGCATAAAAAGAGAATCTTGTGTTCCCCCTTCCCTTTTCCTTCTCCAGTTCTACCCCAGCCAGGATTACCAGGCTTTGGCCTGGCTTACAGAAAGGTGGTTTAAGCACCTTCTCAGGAAATAAAACCCCACATGCAATTTGTCTTTTCAGAGTCATCAAGATTAAAGTGAACAAAAGGAAATCCTTGGAGGAAGCAGCTGGTGAGAGTCCCCAGTCTGAGCAGTCCTGGGAGGAGGAGGAGGAGGAGGAAGAGAAGGGAAAAGGTGTCAAAACCTCCACCCCAGATGAGCTGGAGGATGGGGATGGGGCCAGAGCCAGGCCTGAGGGTCACGAGCCTGAATCCTGTGATGAGGATGATGAGGAGGAGGAAGCCAAGGCAGATCTGTCCCTTGGCCATTCCCAGGAGGAAGAAGAGGATGAAGAGGAGGAAGAAGGGAAGGCAGGCTCATCCCGTGGCCATTCCCAGGAGGAAGAGGAGGAGGAAGAGGAAGCCAAGGCAGATCTGTCCCTTGGCCATTCCCAGGAGGAAGAGGAAGAAGAGGAGAGGGAGGAGGAGGAAGGGAAGGCAGGCCCATCCCGTGGCCATTCCCAGGAGGAAGAGGAGGAGGAGGAGGATGGCTCCAGAGCCAGCTCTCAGTCCCACGAGCACAAAGAGGAGGCTCAGTCAGACCCTGAGGCTCAAGGTGCCTTCCAGTATGAGGATGAGGAGTATGAGAGCCATGATTCTGAGGAGGAGGGCAGTGATGAAGAAGGGGACTGACAGGAGGGGCTGGCACTCAGGGACAGACAGCAGAGAAAAGCTTGGTGCTTTGCTACAGATCCAAAATTCTGGATTTTTTACCTCTTAGTTTATGAGACCTGCCAGTGCAGGAATTCTGTTTGTTTTCCAGTGAGAAGGCTCAAGTTTGTAGTTTTCACCAAGAAAATAATTTACTTTTTGTAAATTATTATTGTAAATTGTTTATTGTTAGCTGCAAGCTCATTGTTTAATAAGAAATTACACAGAGTGCTGTGTAAGCTCGGAGGGCGCAAATCCAGCTCTTCCCACAGGCTGGCAAAGCCAGGGGAGATTTTGGAGCAGAAATTTTTATTCCCATAAAAGGGGAATCTTTATACCTCAGGTAACTGTAATTGTATGAAACGATGCAAAAAAGACCTCTTCTTACACATGGGGTACTCAGGTCTTCAGCTGCTCCACAAAAAACTCTCCAAAAACTGTTTGGGATTTGGGTTTTTTTCCTATATCAGTAGTAGCTTCTCTTCCTATTGCTGACTTTTTTCCTAAAAAAAATCTGGTTTTATTTTTTCCTCCTTATTTTGTTACACAATTTCTCCGTGTTTGGATGTTTTTGAAGCATTCTCACTTTTATTTATTTTTGAAGTGTGAACATAAAGTAATGTGAATTTCAAACTTTTTTTTTAAACTTGAATAAAATCTCAACCCTTGCTTCACAAGGAGCTTTGCTTGTGGTTTGGCAATATTCTGGAATACTGAAAAGCTATACAATTAACAACCACATATTACTGGTACTCGTCTCTTTAGGAAATCAAATCTTTTTTTTTTAAGAAGGCAGAGGAACTCTACATTATGGGGTTTTTCTCAGATTATTTCTCAGATTTTTCTCAGATCATGACAAAGAAAAAAAAGTCAAACCTGTTTCTAAGGTTTGACAGGACTCAACAAGTGTTCTAAAAGAACAAATATATAATTGTTGAACTTCTAAGATAGGGATTAAAAATACCACTAAAATTCCTTTGGTTGCAGAGAAAGCAGCAAAACCATGCTTTTTTAAGGATTTAGAAAGAGTTGAGAATATATAATTTAGACTGAGTTTGTAATTTAAAATATTTTAAATACATCTTTAATAATAACAGAATTAACAAACATGATAAATATGATATAAGCAGGAAGAGTTGGGACAGCTTTTGGAGGTTATGCCTCAGCTTTTTTTAGCATTTGTGGAAAAGAAAACCCAAATTATGTGGGCTAAGGAGATCCAATTCCCATGATTTCCAGGAAGCATTTCTAGGACATCATTTGCTAGCAAAGGATCTTAAAGAAACCAATTTTATTGCAGGAAAAGAAAGATCCTCAGGAATGGGAGATCAAACCTTCAGGTATTAAAGGAACTCCTCCTGGAAATCCCTTAGAGCAGCAGAGATTTTCAGACAGGGAGGATCGTGAGATTTAAGGCAAAAAAGCTGTTCAGAAATTGCATTAGGAACATGAAGGGATAAACATTCCAGTGAGGAATTAAAAAGCGGAGAAAGCAAAGGAAAATCAGAGGTGGCAGAATAGAAATGGAGACAGGTCAGGGTGAATTAAACCTTGCTGAAGCAAAGTACAGCAGTAAAAAATATTTTAAACAAACAAGAGCCACCTACACCTGTCAGGAGATGAAAAATAGTCTGGCCTAAAAACCAAGTCATTATTTAACCTCTTTTTTTCCTTGTTTTTTTTTTTTGTTTGTTTGGTTTTTTTTTTGTTTGTTTGGTTTGGTTTTTTTGCAAGGAGGATGATTTAATGTAGACAATCCAGAATAACTAGTAGGATGACAGCACTAAAAAAAAAAAAACAAAACAAAACAACCCAAAACTGTATTTAAAGAAAAAACCCAATAACTTCCACATGAAAATCAAAATCCAAAGGTGAGATAATACAAAAAGCATTTGAAGGCACAAAGCTCATTAGAGAGAAATGCTGATGAGTTGTGCTTTCAGGGAAGCCACCTAGCAGGAAGGAGAAGAATAGGAAAGTTTCTCACAGATTACTGAATATTCTGTCTTTAATATTTTAATTAATGGCCAGAGCACAAGAGTAGGAACATGTTCAGAAATTTGCAAAGAAAATGAGAAAGGTGTAGCTGAAAAAAGGATTACAAATAGCACATGGGAAGAAGGGGGTAACTTTGCATGTGAACTGTAGAGTGAAATTATCTTGAAGTGCAAGTACAGTGTTTCTATATAACAATTGTGTTTATATTTTTAAATAAGAAGCCAGAAGTTTGGGAAATTGTGCTTTTTCAAGCATTTTTTTTGTATTTATAATATTGCTTCCTCTAGAAACCACCTCCTCCTGTACATAATTATCACAACACCAAGCAGATTATGGTCTCTTTTCCTTTGAGGGAAAAATTATTACATCATTACCTTTTACAGCTGCTCCAGATGAAGAAAATAACAAAAGAATTCAAATTCTTGAAGAAGATGTTTAAAGCCATCCCTATCTTGGAATTAATTACAGTCTCATGTAGAATCCTCAAGGCTTCTCTAATGGCAACAAGCAAAATATTTGCCTGAGCTTGGCAGAGAATAAGCACTCTAAAGATTAAAATGTATTGTTAAAAATATATTAAAATCTTTAAAAATTATTTATAACAGTGTGTCTTCCCCACTGCCCACAAACTGAAGTCAAACATTAATTTTTTTATACGGAATACATTTGTCCAGGAATACTGTCTGGTCAATTATTAAGAGATATGGCAGCTGCTGGCTTACAAACATTAAAAGAGTGAAATCAGATAATTTAGATAAAATAAGGTAAAATTTAAAATAGTTGGTGTCTGTCCTCCTCACCCTTCAGTGGAATTACAGTTTTGCATCTCTTTTGGTAATTACTTGGCTTTAGGACAAAAAAAACCAACAAAACCTTTGCATACTCCAGCAAAACTCAAAACTGCTTCTTTCTTCCGTGGGAAATCCAGGTATTTGAGGAATGAACTAAGACTTACAAACAGCATCAGGAAAATTCCTGTCTCTGCTGCCTGCAGTCAGATGGAGCAGAGAAATCAGGAACCAAGGGATAATGAGGGAAGTCAGAGGGGGTGGAGGTCAGGAGGTGACAGGGACAGCAGGACTTCCCCTTGTCACACACACACTGCAGAGCTGTGGCCAGTTCTGATCCATGTCCCAGGATTAGCCAGTGGGACAATCCCCCACGTGCTCACAGAACACAGAGGAGGCACATGGTTACAGGCAAGAAATACTCTGATTTTCTGAGTGACACCACATTTAATTTCAGGAGCACAAACCCCGTGTCAGTTGTCAACAACGCTAAAAACTGGAATATTTGCACCTGCACAGCTCCAAACTTGCTACTAATGGTCTATATTAGTAGCCATAAGCAGATTACAGAATAGTTAGGCAGGTTACAGTAAGAAGGTTAGGAAAATTAGGCAGGCTGCTGATTAACTGTAGCAACCACGCTACCAGCACAGCCAGGAAATCCTGGTTGCCAGGAGAATGAATTGTTACAAACCACGTTACTCAGATGGTTTCACACACAGCTTTCCAGGCTTGCAGGTGTGCCTGGTTCTCAGGCTAACCGGCTGTGCTTTTTAAGGTGTGTTCCATGCCACCCCCATTTTTCTAAGATAAAAAAACCACACAAATTACAAAATAGCCACTGCTAACAAACACCCATCAGTGTGTTCCTAAAGTTCGTGATGCTGCAGAACTATGGGACTTCCCAGGGCAGTGAGTAAGCAGACTCAGTTTATTCCTGGGTGAAACCTTCCTTCTCCTGGTGCTCTGTTTATGCTGATTTGATCCAGGCCTAGCAAGCTGAGGCTGAGCTTAGCTGGTGGAGCTGGCTGGGTACCTGTTCACCTACTCCAGCTTGTTCCTTCCCCTGAGAACTGGCACAAAGCCCCCCCTGTTCCCACAGCTCCCTCTCCTCCCTTTCCCTCTCCAAGTGTTGCCCAGAAAAAGCCCTCAGTTTCCAACCAGCCACACAACTCCTGGGTAATATTCAACTGTGTGTAAAGGGGAATTAGGAAAAAGCTGGTTTATCCAAGAGCCAGTTCTGTCTCAGCCCCACACTTAGCTCAGCTCTCTGCCCTCCCACCCTGATGCAGCGCCAGCAATTCTGAAAGGTGGAAAATTCAAAAATCCCATTTGAGGGCTGAGCCCTTCACTGGTTACCTGTGACCACACCTGATTGTACACTAAATCAAAATAAAATTCACCCTGGAAGATGGTTCTGTGGAGTAGAACTCTTCTTTTTGATTCAGAATTACCAATCCCAAAGGAATTTCCATTCCCTGCTGCTGCTGGCAGCTGAAAGGGCATGGAAATCCAGTGGGGAACATCCAGGATCTTCCAGAACAACACAAGGAACTTCCAGCACTCTCCCTGCTTTCCACCCCGTTGTCACAAGTTTTGTGTCTTGACAAAGAAAACTCTAAAAAGTCTGCAGAAAGCCTTCAATGCCTCAGGAAAAAGGAATTCTGGAAGGGCCCAATATGAGGATAAAAGAGCCAAGTCTGTAGATGAGAAGCCTGAGGGTTTCTCAGATCAGAGCTCAAAATTATCCAAAGAAGCTACACATCCCATTTTGTCTACTTAGGCAAATCATCCTGCAATAACCAGGCAGTTTCCATGACGGGGTTAGATCCTGGGATTTTTCTTTAAATATCAGCTTTATCCAAAGCTCAGTAGAACACATTTTCTCAACAATGGCACAGAGATGCTGAAAATCTGCTTCCCTTCTATTTGTGAGTTTTGTCCCACCCTAACTCTCTGCCTCAAGCCCCTTTCATGCATCACCCACTCAACACAAGCCTCCAGCTCTGCTGGCTCCTTCAGGCAGCATCCTGTAAAATAATGGCAAAGATCATAGCCTGATAAATTATTTGTAATTTGTGCACAGATGGCTATGGGTACAATCCCCTTGCCATAAATGAGAACAAAAGGCTGAGGCAGAAGGATGTACTTCATAAAACACCTGTGGTTTTGGGTTTTTTTTCCTTTATAGTTTACCAAAGTCTGGTTTTGAAGTTTGAAATTAAATAAAAATTTCTTTGAGGTGACAGGGAGCAGTCCCTGTCCTCTCTCCTGGCTACTTACTATTGAGCAGGGTCCAAGGTTTGTAAAGCCCAGACCAAAAAGTCCTTCTGAGCTCCAGTAACTCTACTCAGCTTGCTGAAAGAGTAGAAATCATCTCAGGAAAACACTCCACACCACAACAGAAGTTCTTTCCAGCCATTTTGGGGAGGATTAATGGAAGAAGAAAGGGAGAGAAGATGATTGCTAATAAAGATGGAGAAGCAAATAACGAAAGGAGCTGTTCATTTGTCTCAATGAGAACACACAGGCACAGCCCAAGTGTGTGTTTCTTATTTTCTGTTTAATGTACATTAATCACATCTCAAATACACCAAGGGATCTGACAATCATTTCCCCCAGACTTCTGTTTTAAGCCTAGCATGCATTTTTTTACAGTTATTTTGGAACTGTGACAGTGTTTTAGGGTTTTTATTTGTTTGGGTTATGGCTTTTTGGAGGGAGGGAGTGGGGGATTGTGTAAGGGTTTGGGGTTTTTTTTTTAGAACTTCCTGCAGCATTATCTCTTTGGGCTCTGTATCCCAGACAATTTGCTGCAGAGCATCTACTTATATCCCAGGCACACAAAGAACAATCACAACAAGAAGTATTGTGCTCTCTGCTATAAACACTGGTAGAAGAAAATAGCCAGATTAAGGGGGAAATAGTTAAAAATAGAACTCTTTTCTTTCCGAAGGAAATAACATGATTTTCACCCCAGCCTCCCTTGTCATTGTTATAACAATGGTTCATTTTAGGCTGTATCTGACTGCACTTGGGATCAGGAAACCCTGGCACAAATGTGCTACAGCAGCTTGTGCTTTGTTTGCACTGAATGCCTGGGCCAGCACTGCAGGTTTCAAGGGACTTGCCAGAGGTTGACAGAGCTGTTCAGAAGGGTGCATTTCCCTAGAGCACAATTCCAACCAGGGCTCCAGGAAAGCTCTGCAGGTCAGGAAAGTGAGGGTCACCTGTTGGAGCATCTCAGCTCTCTGGATAAACTTGTTCATTTTGCACTGGGGCAGAGGTTCTGTGAGCAACACCTGATCAGGTCTGCTTGACAAATCAATCCCAGCTTGACAAAACAGGGATGTGTGGCAGAAAAGCATTTCTTCCCACCCAGATCCTTACTATTGACTTTACAGGAATTACAACTCAATTCTCAGGATCTGACATGTTAGAGACTGGGTTGTTTTTTTTTTAATCCAATCCCCTTAGCTCAAGAGCAGAATTGTGACCTGAAAATTTAGATCCCTGGAGAACATGGAGGTATTAGGATATCCTACCTGCATCCCCAGAACTCACCTTCACTGCCACCACCATGCAGTGTTTCTCTTCACACCACAGAGAACACGAAATTCATATTGAGGCTGCATTCTTCTTCCCTAACTTTGATAATCCTGTTATTTTTCCCAGTAAAAAGCTAAGAAGCCATTTCAGGCTGTTTTCAATATCAACAGATATCAAGGGAACCCCTCAACTCCTGCAACATAAATAGTGCAAAATCTCTCTCCTTCCTCTTCCTAGTCCATCTTTCCCAATATAGGAAACAAAAACCAAGTCACCTTTCTTTTATAGATTTCCAAAGTTAAACCACCTCAGGAAACTGGAGAGAAAACTGCCCCCATCCTGGCACCACACATCCACATTTTCTCTGATAAACAGCTTCTCATTTTCCAGAATCAAGATTTTTCTTTTTTTCCCCTTTCTTTGTCCTTTTTGAGCTTGGATTTTTAACTCTTTCATTTCAGAAGGACATTTTGCTTCATTTCATGCCAGTCCTTTGGGTTTGCACCTCTTCTCCCATCCAGAATTCCTTCCAGACAGGCTCTTGAGTCCTCCAATTTAATTAATAATCTGCCCTGGGATGGGGGAAAGACCACAGTGATAAATGCTCATTTTGTAAAACAGCTTAAATGTTTTCTGCTCAGCAGCAGGTGTCTGAGCAATCATTTAAAAAAGTGAGGTGGGAGGTCAGGTCTTTGTAAGAGAAGTAAGAGAAGGGACCAAGATTTCACCCACATTTTCCTCAGGACTCATTTTGAAAACTGAAAAGAAACATTATAGCTGGCCATGTTCCACAAGGAAGACAACAGAGTCCCCAGCAGCTGTAGAAATTTGCTGTATTAAAGCTGTACATTATCTTGCCAACATGCAGAGCTCTTCCTCAGCCAGCCCATCAATGTTAATGAAACCCCAGCTGTGTTTCCCCATCCCTGGCTCTGCCCAAGTGCAGCCCTGACTGTTCTGAGGCAGCCAAGGGCTCAGTGCTTCCCTCTTCCCCAGCTCTGTGGAATTTAGAACATATCCATCCTTGCCCAGATTTGCAGCAAAGTTTCCTGCTCAGGGCTCTCTGAACCTCTCAGCTGAGGCCACTGGAGACTTCTTTCTTCATTTCTTGTCTCTCCACCAGGATTCCTTCCCAATTTTCCTCCTCTCCAGAGCTGTAGGGGAATATTCTGGCCAAGAGAATATTCCTAAGACTGTGATGTTCAATCTTCCTGCTGGGATGATTTACAAGCATCTCCAAACCTCTGGAATTCTTTAAAATAAAAAATTTTAAGCCTGTGTTTAAAAACTCCAAGTCTGACTTCACACTCACTCCAAGCACTCTCTGAAGGAATCCCAAAGGTTGGAATTCACCTGCACTGGAGCTCCTCCCAGCTGCTCAATCACATCAGCAGTTCTGGCAAACACTTCCCAGGAAGGGGAGCCCAGAGTTCATTCCAGTGTGGGGAGCCCCAGAAAAACACAAAGCTCATCAGCTTTTGAACAAATGAAATTTGTGGTCAGAGACAAAAATAAGATCAGTGCGTATCTTAAACTGATGCCTTAATTCCCTTAATGTATTTGGCTGATTGAAAAAATAGAAGAGAGTGATGTGATGCTTGAGTGACCAGAAATGAGGGAACTTTGGGGATGATCAGTTGTTTTCACAACTGATGTTTCAAAGCCCCGATGAGCAGTGGCTGTTCATTGACAGCACCATGAAAAAACAACATTTTTCTTCAACCCCTCCACCAAAGAAGTGAAGTTGCAGGTCAGAGTCACCTTATCAGGACAGCAGATGCATTAGCAGAGGAAGGAATCAATGCAGTCAATGAAGGAATTGATACCTGTCTATAGTTAGAAAATGCCTTTTACAGAGCAAGCTGTTCTTCTGGATCATTGAGAAATGGCAGGGTTTTATTTGGTTTCTAAACACACAGCTACATGTATAATTAATATTGTCTCACTGCCAGACATCCAGACTGTTTTAGAATTTGAAATGTTCCTTTCTTTTGCTGTTTTCTTTATCAAGAACAGATCTAACAGCTACGAGGGAAGGAGGAGGCATGGAAAAGAGTTAGGAATTTCCTCTATAACCAGCAGGGGGCTGGTATACAAAATTTAAGGTGGTGGACACAGAGACTACTCAGAAACCATTGAGCAGGAAAACAGGGTTCAAACTTCTCTTTCTAACCCTCTGTGGGGTGGCAAGACAGTTACTTTGACTTGCTGCTTCTCCATCCCTAAACAGAAATACCATTCATCCCCATTCCCAATACTCACCGAGGTTACTGGGTAGACAGGCCTTGTGTATGCAGAGTACTCTGGGAAAACACAAACTGGATTTCTTTTGGATCAAGCCCACCCTGGAATGCATCCCAACCACTGGGGGGAAAACTGGTCCCAATGATCAAAGGGACCCAAAGTGCATTAGCAGAGGAAGTCCAAAGTGACTCCCTTGAAGTCACTTTGGACTCAAAGTCACTCCAAAGTGACTCCCTTGAAATGTGGACAGACCAACCCTGAGCTCGTGGCACTGAGAGTTCCCCTCTCCAGACTGGCACACCTAAAGGAGATGTGGGGAAAACCTTGAACAGGCACAGCACTGAAAGAGGAAGACAGAGTGGGGACCAAAGTGCTTAAGCTTTGTGCTGTCTACTTATTATTCTCTTCTTGAGAAGTTCAAAGCTGGCACCAACCGTGCAGAAAGACTTAAGGAGAAAATATTTTCTTAAGGGTGTAGAAGCTTCCACACATTCCAAGAAGGAGCATCTAACTTTCACTTCACCTATTCCTTGGACAGCTATTTTATTAAGATAGCATTCACAGCATGAGACAAATTCAGTGGTATTATTCCAAGTGATCAGTTTTGCCAGCAGACCAAATAAATAATGAAGTACGAGCCTTTTGTTACAACTGATGATGTCAAGAAGTGAAAAGGTTGGCAAACTGCCCCCTTTAATTCTCTGAGAGTATCTATTAAAAAGCTGGAGACACATAGCAGATAGAATCCAAATTATCAATACTATATATTCTTAACTCTTCACCTCATCTCAAAACCAATTGGAAAGGGGGATTTTTTTAAGAGGGTAAATAATTTGGATTTGTTTTCCAGTTTACTCTCTCTAGTACTATCAAAATTTAAACTTCTAAACACACAATTTTACAGCTCTTCACTTAAGCAGTAAGAAACAGTAAACCTGTTTTAAGAAGCATCCACAGAGTAACAGAAGAAACAATGATCATTCCTCTTTTATATATCAACAGATAGCAATTATAAAAGCAGAAAAGGAAATATAACTCTAAATTTTTGAGGGGAAGATGAAGGGGACACTGGGATGGTTGTTACAGAAGAAGAAAAACAAAATGAAATCAACAAGCACTAACAGAATTTAGGTGAATTTTTATGCAGTCTTTTTCCTCATGAGTAACAAACAGCCTCAAATTTACTTTGGTGTTACAGAGCTTTTTATAAATCTCATTTTGAACCAGTAAAAGTCAGGAACAGCAGTTTGAAATGAACAGAATTTTACTCTTCAGATGTAGCATGAGCTGCATGTCAGCACATGCTCGTGCTTGCTATTTCTAGGAAGAACACAAAGCAGATTTACCAAACACAATTCAATTACAATTAATGAATTGGCAAGAACTTTGCTTTTATTACCTTTCTTTCATTTGAATTTCCCAGTAATCCCTCTTTTTTTCCTCTTGGATTCTTCTGAGTATAAAGTGCACAGTTTTTCTTCAGTTTAAACAGAAATAGCAGAAGATCAATACAGGTTTTCATCAGAATAATAACAAAATCCAGTATGTCTCATGGAACCATAATTTATGCTCTCCCCAGAAGTTGTTTTCTATTGGTAAAGTCAGTAAGACTTTCTTCATGGATAAGTTTCAGTCAGGAATTGGAAAAGCCACCCATCCATCACAAACCTGTGGGTTTTCACAATTTGCCACAGTAACACTGCCAGGAACACAGAAAAAGCCCAACACATTATTCCTGACAAGCACTACCCTGAAACAGGGAGGTCTCCATGGTTTGATTTTTCATCCATCTCACTTTACTGACACACTTCTGTACTCAGAAGTGACAAAAAGAAGGTTCTAGGGGAGTTGAAAAAAATGAGAAGTGTATGTTTTGGAGCACTTCAATAAAGAAGAGTGTTTTACCAGGATCATCAGTGGATTGTCATCCTAGAACCAAATTCTGCTTCTTTCATTAAGAGATCACAAATACTTTTGTGTTTCCATGGGACTGCTTCTGCTCACTTCTGCCCAAAAAAAAGGTGACAAATGAAAGGTTTCTGGAATCTCAATCCAAATTCTCATTGCTGCATGGAAGAGGTTACTGGGAATTACAGTGCAAAAATAGTTCCCAAGAGTTTATACTCAAAGTGGTTAAGGCAGAGAAAGTTACATTCTTATTAAAAATAATCCTTACAGGCACAGTATAATATGTTTAAATAATGACCTGGCCTTGATTCCAAACTGATTTTATCAGTGGTTTTACCTTCTACTTCAAGAAAAATACTATAGTGGGGCTAACTCCCCCCCAGGAAAAAAGGAATTAGGAACAGTGCCTTTCAATAGGAACAGCACCTCTTAATCAATGCTTTAATGTTTTATTAAAACTCCTGCTATTAGGGAAATGGCAAAGCCCAGATTCACACCTTACCTGCAGGTTTCCTTATTGCAGTATGGCTTTCAGTAAACAAATAAGCATTTTGAAATCTTCTTTTAGTATAATTTAAAAATGCATCCTTTGGGCCAGCAGTATCCTCCAGCAAACACTGAGGTGTTAAAATTGCATCGGTAATTTTCTCTTCATCTGTCTGGCTGCCAGGATCCAGGTGCAATTTAGGCCTATGTGAAATAAAGGAATCTAAATAAATACAATTAAGGATACATGAGGTGCAGTTCTGCAGTTAAGAAGGAAAATAATGCACCTAATATTTATAATACAACGTAAAGAATTCCTTCAGTCAGGAGTAGAAAGCTTAGAATTTCCTTGAATAAGAATTCCTAACTCTCTCAAGCTTGTATCCTCAACAAGAACAGAACAGAAATGTAGATAAGTGCCCCAGCCAAATGAATATTGACTCTTAATCCAAAATAATAGAACACAAATTTGTAACAGACCAGTTCTCAGCTAAGCAGGCATTTGCCTTTGATTAGATTTATTTTATTACCTACATATAGAAGGATCACTTTTCTCATCAGTCTGGACTTCAGGAGAGCACATCAAACGAGGAGCTGCTTAAAATGGAGACAAGAATATCCCTGTAGGATGAAACACAGCGAGCCATGGAAGAGAGAAATTGGAAAGCATTAGGCTAAGGGAAGGCTGAAATTGATTTCATTTAATAACCTTGGAAATGAACACTAGAGAGAGGGAGGAAAGGCAAAGGGAAGAAAGAGTGTTAATGGCACAGGGCTGGGAAGACTCAGAGGTAGCAGCTGCTCTTCACATTGCTGGCTGCTAAATTTTTTGGATTTGATACAGTTGCCAGAACAAAGCCATAAAAAAATAAAATAAAACAAAACACAATTCCTTGCCACTTCTGAGACAAACTGACAGGTTAGTTTTTTTAACAAGATGTAGATGACTCCCAAAACACCCAATCTGACTTTCTATAAACTCCCACTTGTTCTGTGGAAGCGGACATTTAAAAAGCCTACAAAAATGCCTTACAGGTCACCAGTTATTAGGTGTATTTTTTATATTTTTCATTATTTGAATCTAAACACACAAGAGCATGAAGGCGGATGCTCCTGGACACTACAATGAGATAACTTGAGTACAAATCCTGCTCCTAGAAATGAAACAAAACTCAGCGTTTCTGAAGCCCTACTCATTCAATTATTAAGACAGTGTTAAATGACATAATTAATCTGAAAGCTGATATTCCTGATTGCAACAGCACTGCAGACAATGGGAGATTTCAGTGCTCAGAGAAATTACTGCTTTTCTGGGAGGATAAAGTGTTAAACACAGACAAACCAAACTGGTGTTTTAACGTGCCATGAGAGGAGGTGACATCATCACTCCAGCCCATCTGGGAGGAAGAACACAGAGCCACAGATGAGCCAAAATCACTGCTGGAACAAAAGGAGAGAATTCCACTGAGTTCAGGAAATTTATTCCAAAGTTCCTGCGTGCTGCAGGTTGAAATGATGCTTCACAGACTAGTAGAGGTGAAACAAGGCTAAAGCAACAAAACCTGATGTAACATATTCATTTAGAGCAATTTATTATTTTCACTACAAGTCTATCTGAGGATGCTAAAACTCAAGACTGTGGCAGTTACTCACGTGGGTCAATATGCTAAAAAAAAGAAGGTATTTCTGCAGAGATAAGAAAGAACATATGGTCCTTACTGCCAGCTAAAGGCCTCTTTTAAAACAATTTTCCTCAATGTGATTTGCCTCACAATTACCCTAAATCCTGCCATGATTGCTCTCAGGGAGCATTCACAGAATTTGGCTTCCCTTGTAGATGCATTTTCCCTTCCCCTGGTTACTGCCTTCATTATTGATTTTTAGATAATCCCCGCAGTTACTGGAGAAAGGTTTTGGCACCTTTCCCTCCAGGCTGCAGGCACCAATTACCTTCTCACAGAGCATCCTTCCTCCCCTGAGCCCCAGCCTGGGCACTGCCTGTTTGCCTGGGCAGGAACCAGCAGGGGGAACATTCAATATCCTCTCCCTGGCCAACAAGGAAGGGCACAGCTGGCAGCCCCAG
Organism: Petroica traversi; assembly: GCA_025920805.1. Classification (NCBI taxonomy): domain Eukaryota; kingdom Metazoa; phylum Chordata; class Aves; order Passeriformes; family Petroicidae; genus Petroica; species Petroica traversi. The sequence goes on from JAHLSL010000010.1 coordinate 3,802,958, forward strand.
CAAACCTGTCCTAGAGAGGGGCATGGCTGGACTCAACTGCAGAGAACTAAGAAATCCTCCTTTCCCCAGCAGAAATTTGGCCCATTTCATCCTCTCCTTATTAGAAGGAGATCAGGTTTATTTGAAAGACCCTTTCAAGCAATGCAGAAGAATGGTAACAAGAAAAGTACTGTCATTAACATCTCTGGCACATGGGGTTGTATCAGGATTCTTTTGTCAGAGAAATAACAGGCTGAATATTCTATTAACAGATGACTGCTCTGAAGACAGGGCTGCCAGCACGTGAGCTGCATTCTGGGATCTGAGTGGCTAAACTGAAAAGGAAGGATTAAAGGAACTTCTTAGAGTTAATATAATAAAATTTAGAACTAATACCTGGCTAGAACTGCGTGTGAGCAACCACTATAGTTAAAGTATTTATTTTAGTGTAGTTTGAGGGGGTTGTTTTTATTTTTGTTTGGTTGTTGTTTAGGGGGTTTTAATCAAGAAAACCATCAACTGTGGATTTTTTTGGTTGGTTGGTGTTCTTAAAGCAGGGCAGGAAGAATTGGATTACAGTTTTGGATAGAGAAATCACAGAAATATAATCGTTAAATTGTTTAGATTGGAAGGGACCCTAAAGATCATTTACTTCCAACCCCTCAAATCTTCCTCCAAGTGACTGCAAAATCTCAGAAGCCACAAAGAAAATAAAATTATGCCAAGACCTATTAAACTGAGCTAAAACACTTTTTTTGCCTTTCATTATGGAATTGGCTATCCTTTTGAGAAGACAGGGCACTCACACCTCGGAATGAAGAGAGAGTCTGAAAGGGTACAGAGCTGTCCAAAACTGGGCAAGAGGCTCCTTTAAAGGTCATTGTGCTGTCCTTGGTGTCCAGCTGCCACTCCGGAGAAGGGACAAGAACTCTCAGGGTTCCAAACTCTCCCACCCTCCAAGCCGAGCAATCGGGAGATGCGCTGGCAGAAGCTGCAGCCGTGGCCCCGAGTCAGCCCCTGGAAAGGCAGCGGAGCACGGCCGGGCGCTGCTGCCCATCCCTGTCCGACAGCAGTCGCTGCAGTCCCGGCGCTGGAGCTGCTCCTCCCCGCGGGACCGGGGAGCGCTGCCGCTCTCTCCCAGCGGGATCGAACGCTGTCACTGCCCTGCCTGCCTCTCTTCTTGCTCCGGCTTGCTCAGCTCCGGAGAGGCTGCTGCAGAGCTGGGCAAATTCTGTTTCCGTCCAGAGCTCCTGCTTTTATTCCCAGAGGAGGAAAATTGCTGCTTTTCCACCTTCACAGCAGTGCTGGCTGCTCCCTGCTTGGGAACAGGTGATCAGAGTGAGGGGAACACCAAGTGGAAGCCTTTTGGTTTGGGGGGTAGCCAGATAATTGATTTGCAGGCATAAAATAGGTGCAAGAACCTGAGTTACCGGGTGACAGTGAGCACCAAGGGCTGAGCAGGGCCACCAGAACTCCCTGGTCACTCACTCCAGGCACTGAGCCAGCTCACAAGATCCGTGCAATTCCTACTGCTGCTTCTCCCTGGACTCGCATGAAAAACGAGAAGGAAAAAGCCACACAAAACAAACCACTACCAAACCACAACCGAAGGGGGAAAAAAATAAAGCCAACCAGCTCAGGAGATCAAATAGATATTCCATCCTTCCCAGTAAATTCTCTGTTAAATTATTAAAAATATGCAGGTATTTACAAAGAGACTGAAACAAAATAATCACTGATGCATGGAGATGTTTTTTGACTAAGTGCAGTGGAGTTTATGCTTTCTACCCAAGACCTAAACCTGTGGCACTCAGGGGATTAGGGAGAGAAAGGCAGACAGGTTTAACTCTTGCAGCACAAGTGGTTTCACCACAACGTGACACCAACACGATAAGGCTGAAACCTGATGCCAGCGTGACTTTCACACATCAGAATGTGAAGCGTGCTACTACCACATACTTTAACTCCAAACACCAACAGAGTGGCAGCTCATTTCCACGGCCTATCTGTGAAAAAAAGCCTCACACGAGAGGCTCTTGGTTTATTTATAGGCAAAACAGCTGCTTTGTGCATTCCCAGATCTAGGCTGAGGTCTGCTCCCCATCCTGTATGTTCGGAGTTACCTTGTGTGGAAGTAAAACGTGGAGCTCCTTTCCAAAGTCTTTTTTTTCCCTGGGTGAGACACCTCTCATGCAACAGAGCTCTACTGGGGATTTTCTTTTCTCATAAGAAAAATGTTAATTTTTGATGGTGGTGGCAGACCAACCCAGACTGCAACTTAGGTTAGTTCATTTTAAAAAAACCAAAGTAGTTTTCACAGCTGCTTTCCTCTCAATTTCCCTCCCGAAATGCTCATTGAATATGCAACAAGCAAAAGCAAATAATGGCCTCCAGTCAAATTCATAGAGGGGATGAAGATATTTCTCCCCTGCGCACTGGAATGACTACGCTCATACCACTCCTGCACCCAAATGAAGGAATTTTCTACCACTGCTCATTTTCTCCTATTCCACTGTTGTGCATTTGCCACCCAGCAGCTGAATATAAAGTATTTTGTACTTTTGTCAGTTAACACTGGGTACATGAACGTGTGTCAGTGCAAACAGGCATCAACCTCCCCCAGGTTATTACAAACACAAGTGGTGAGAATTTTTTCACGTTCTCCACATCGGCTCTCACCTGATAATATTCATTGCACTACGAGTTCCCAGCTCTCTGAATATTTAATCTCGTATGGATTTACGCTCTTAAATCACACCCCTGAAATAGACCACGCTTCTGCCCTCTTGTATTTTTATGATCCTTTCAGAGGAGCTCTGTATCATTTATTTAGATTCATTATCGCTTTTCTCCCTTAAAAGCCACTTCATTTAATGTAGCCACCACTTCCATTTTTCAATATATATATAAATGGGGTGGCTGCGTGCGTGCTCTGACATCACAAGCAGCACTTTGCCAAGCAGCAAGCTGCAGTTTTGCCAGGCTCATGCTGGAGGAGAAATCAATGACAGATTCCAGATCCTTTATATGCACACAGACTACAAAATGTCAAACAAATGTAAGCAAGCAATTGCTTTTCCTTGGAATTCCGGGCCAGTATCTTTGCCCAGTATGCAGAAATCAACATAAATCAAGAAAAGGCTCAAAGATCAAGACACAAAAAGACTCCCTACTGCTCCCAGAGTTTCAGAATGAATCTCTGCAGTCATGAATAATCCCAAATGGACTGTCAGCACAGCACTTTTCCCAAAACAGAACATTTACACGCACACTCTAAGTGAAAGAATGGGAAAAACTGGTTGCTGGTAATTGACACTCTCCAAATGCTTTTGGGAATATTCATCAATCCAGTTCAATCCACTCTGCAGTTTACACAATTACACTCTGCAGAGGCACACAAAACTCATACCAAGGACTGAATGCTTGCACACACTCAGGTATTAACATCAATTTAAATGATCAGTTTAATTAAAGCAGGCAAGTTTCAGCGCAGACAAGCCCTGCAGTGAATCTGCTGAACATGTATTTTAAAAAGACTAGGGTGGGGGGGGAGGAACCACTAAGCTGTAATTCTTCTTTCCCCCACTTTTTTCCCCAAACATACTCAGCCTAATCACACACAGTTTGTCCAAACAGGAGCTCTGTGTGGCTTTCCCTTCTCTTTGTTTTCCCTGCTTTCTCGAAAGCTGCAACAACTCCTTGGCTCTTTTTCCAGGCAAGGCTGCCAACTTCTAAAAAGGGACTCCAGACCTGGCAGGCAGCAGGCACAAATCTGGTTGCAATATCCCTGCTTCGCCATCTCTTTCCGCAGACACTTTTCCCAGTGCTTGCAAGCCGAGGGTGTTTTCCTTGGGTTTATCTGTTCCATCTTAAGTAGTGGGTAAGATCAGTCCCTTCAGGGAATTCCAGCTCTCTCTCAGGTGATTCACGCTTCGTGGAAGACTCAAAAGGAGTTTTTGCTCCCTGACATTGCCGGAGTTGCAAGTCAGTATCCTGTACACAAAACCCATGGTAATTTATTCAGCTCTCTTATCTCCCTCCTTTCACTCTCTCAGCTGATTCAAGGCATGCCAAGTTCACGGTGCTGTTCCCTTCCCCTTCCAAAGGGAACATTCTCTGTATCTATTTAGCGAGATGGCTTTTAAAAATTGGAACACAAAATCCACTGCTGAGTTCAGGGTAGCGATGGGAGACACAGCAGGTGCAAATATTCTCTTACACAGCATTTTCCGGTGATATGACAAAGGAAAACTTTATTTGCAAAGGGCTTAGAAGCACTTTCCAGGGTAATTTTCATCCCAGTGTTTTCCAGATATGTAATCAAAATCCCTCTCAGCCTACAAGTCCTAGAAAATGTTTCAAAAGGTCAAAATGTACCAGATGAGACTGAGCTTTCTGAAGAGGGCCGGAAGGTGTTTGTGCCTTCTTAGTTGCATGCTGTCCTCAAACTTCCCACTTTCCCCTATTTATTACTGTCACAGAATTCCTAGTTAAAAACACAGAATTTAAAGGCAGCAGAAGTTCAATATGTGGAAAGAAATTCAGAAAAAAACCCCAACCCTTCAATTTAACATGTAATTTACTGAAATCTAGAGTTTGGCCTGGACATTAAGGCACAGCCCTGTACTTGGTGTGATGATTGAAAAAGTCAGCCTCTAGTGTTTCTAGTAAAAAATACCATTGAATCAGTTTTTGGATGAGAAACATTCTACCGTTCAATTTAAATTTATTTTTCTCACTTGCCTGAGGCTGAACACATAGGAGTTAATTGGAGGCCAGCTTTTAATTCTCTAGCACTGCAATTTTTCTGGGTTATCAAATCCAACACATTAACGTGGTTCTTCGTTGATCCTGTTGAACCTATTTCAAACCCCAGCCTAAAGATTTCCCTGCTTGGCAGGTACTTCCACACATCCCTTGGATTTTTCTGCTCAATGACAGGAGCAGTGGGAATCCGGTTTGTTCCCTGCAGGAGCAGACACAGACAGGATACACAAGGCAGGGGAGAGGCACTCAAACATCCATAAGGAGCTATAAAGTGAAATTTCATCTCACTGTGAAGCACTCACACCTCAGCCCACCCCTCATAGGGTCACCCAGCCCTTCAGAAGGCAGCACACTGATAAAATGACCTTTTGCACTCCTGCATGTGCATCTTTTGTCCCGTCCTGAGGTGCCCTACAAAGAGGTGCGGTACTGACAGGATCTGAGGCTGCTTTGAAGGTGCTTTGGAGTTGTTTACAAAAGGCTCCCAGACAGCAATGAGCACCACAAGGCTCCTGGTTGGAACAAAAAAAAAAGCTGGGAAAGGGGAAATTATTTGTCACTGAAGTGTGAAAGATTTTTTACCAGAAAACAACAAAGTTGGCATTTTCAAATTGCAAAGCAAGTCTTCAGAATGCAGTATAAATGTTATCAAAGAACACAAGAAGTTAAAAAAAATAGTTTTCCCAAGCTATTCCAAATTTCCCAATTGACAGTGATTAAAAGTAATTCACACAGCTTTTCCTTCTAATTTCTCCCTATGTTTTATTTTCAAAGGCCTCAGACACCTCCTTGCTTCAACATTTTAGGAACAGGCATAATCTCATCTATTATAGCCCATTAAAGCACCAAACCTAAGTCAAGCTCAGTTCCATTTATTTTACTATCAGGTGCAATAATGCTGCAAGCCAAAAACTCAAAGGCAGGTTTTGGAACTAAGACAATGCCTATTTACAAGCAATTATTAAATACAGCCTAATTATGCAATTGTTTCCACAATTTTCAGGAATGCAATCTGTCTTCCCAGTCTTTTTTCCTCAACTTGTACCAAGCACTAAGAAGTTTTTTGTGACATCTTCCAAGCTAAAAAATCTACACCAAAATGCTCTCAAACGACACATTTCTTTAAATGACAGAATTATTTAGGCACATCAGTGTTTTTCAGATTCCTTGTGCTTAAAATATTCTGTTGAACTACCCAGAATTCAGGAAGTTTTAGAGGTGCTGCTTTTACTAATGTTGACAAATATGGCAAAAAGCCAAATCTGCCTCCTCCAGGCTCCAGAAGGTCAAACAGGAATAAATGGAGACATGAATCAGCCCAGAAAAGTGGGATTAGAAGATGTGCAATCAAACCTCAGCCTCATTATAGTAATTACAGCAAAACTGCCACTGCACATCTTTAGTGGGTACAGGGGGAACCCTTTCCACCCAAAACATCATGATTAAGGCACCAACCACGCCAATTTCCAGCGCTGCAAAACACTGGATCTCAAATCAAGCAAGGCAAATTACTAAATCCCTTTTTCAGGGCAGCACTGCTCAGTGTTGGCAGGCAGCATGCCTGGAGTATCAGACATTTCTCCCCATCTCCCATTCCCTTATTTGACTCTGCTGACCCCAGCTGAGATATGGGGAATCACACCTCGTTCCCAGGCACTGTTCTAGACATCTCTGCCGAGGTGGGGGGATTTATTTTCAGGCACAGGAAATCAAAGAGGTTTTGCAGTTTTTTGTTTAAAAAGAGATGCTCTGTAACCTGCAGGTATCAAGACCATTTTACAGTTCCTGCTCTGCTTCATGGACTACTCGTGCTGGGAACTTGATTCATCATTTTGTTGGCAACAAAATGGAAAAGTTTTTATCATGTGCAATTCTACTCAGCTATGGATTGGAATGACCCCAAGAACTTCCAAGTCCAGTTTCACAAAACCTCACAATTTTCACTGCAGATTCATCAACAAGAAATATAGAACATGAATTTAACTTGCATGCTATTGAAATAACCTGCTCAGCATTAATATACAGGCAGCAACCAGTGGCTCAAGGGATATTTTTCTTCTTTTAACACATCCAGCAGAAGCTTGAAATCCTGTGGCTACCTAGCAGAGAGGCCTTTATTGTGTTTAAAAATAGCACTAAAAGAAAAAAAAACTTTCATTCCTGAGGACTGAAGTTGTTTACAAGTAATTGATAAAGCCCAAGAATCCAGTGCAACACCTTGCTCTTATTTCCAAGCACAACCTCTTGAAAACAAACAGAAAGAATTGTACTTTAAAGATTAATAAATAAGTTGTGGATATTATTATTATTATCATCATCATACTGTGTTCTTAAATCCCACTGATTAGGGCAGTAACTATGGAAAAGTGTCAGGAGAAATTAATCTCAATAGCTACAGAAGTTCTTCTTTAAAATCTGAAATTGATCTGTGCACGGGCACCATTCAAAAATTAAAGCAACTCTGGACTAGTTTCAAGTGTTCTTACCCAGCAATTTCTGTTCCAGATGTAGCAGTGATAGCTGCAAGTGTTTGGAGAAAGCAAATTACAACTTTGATGGAATTGCTGTGCATGGGTACTCACCAAGGAACAGAAGTACATTTACAGAGTGCAGGGACAAATCTCTTCAAATAAGGACAGCAGATCATTAAAAATACACATCCCCCACTGGAACAGGCACTGCAAAGGGAAACAGGGCTCAGTGTGGACAAGAAGAAAGATGAAGATGAGTGAATATGCAGACTCTGGAAAGACTAAATCACCACAAAAGGAAATTGGTCAGAGAATAGAAACAGCAAAGGCGGGGAGGACCCGTTTTTGTGCAAATTTTACTCCAAGTCTGGTTTTCTACAATGACCTTGGCTGTTGGCTGCTTTAGTTGCAGCAGCAAACAAAAACAAAACAGGAAATTCCACAGTTGTCCAAATCAGAAAGTGGAGAGAAGAAAAGGGAAATGACAAAAATTTGAATGATTTTTGGCAGAAATTAAAGCAGAAAAATTGAGCCAGATTGACATTTTCATTATTTCCTTTAAAAATTCTCTTGAGGATATTTTCTTATTGGTAGTTTATTTCAATGCTTTGTTCAGTATATTGCATTTACATAGTTGAACATAACAGTTTATCTTTTTATCACTTAAAGTAGTTGCTGATAGTGCCTAAGCAGTTGTTTCTCAGTATTAGATAACTTAAAACTGCAAAACCTCAGTGAACTCCATCCACACTGAATGTATGACAGCATCTGTTGGCCTGAATTAGTTTTATTTTGGGATTGTGCTGATCACAATACGCCAACAAAGGCACTAAAAAGCATCAAAGCAAAAAGAATCACCTCTGAATTAGGAGGCCTCTTCCCATCAGTGGCTGCTGATATTTCCTCCAGGACTGGGCAGGTGGGAGCCTCACTGGGTTGCATTTTCTGTGCACACAAAGAGATTGGGCCTTTTTTTTTTTCCTCCCAACAAGAGAAAAAGATATTTCTCTGCATGTAAAATAAAAGCTGGTAGATAGACCTAAAATACAGCAGAACAATAAAATCTTATCTGCAGCTAAAATACAAAGTTAAATGGGGGGGGGGGAGTAAAAGAAATCTAAATGTTCCTATTTAAGGAGCACTCGTGTGCCTGTGTTTCACCTGCCCGCTCCAGCTGTGCTCAGCAGTCCCACATACTCTGCTCACAGCCTGCTCCCATTGTCTTGGGGGACTTTTGTTTAGTCTGTGCTGGACGGCTGCACTTTAAAATAATAATAAAAGAGAACTCTGCATTATCAGAACTCACGCCAAGCAACTCTAAAGAATTTTGATGGCTCTTTCATTTCACATGAGGCTTTAATCTGCAACAATTACCTTCTTCCAGCATGTGTGTGTTCCCTCTTTGTGACTGGCAGGGAATACAAAAGCCAGGATAAAGTGATATTGGCTACAAGCCACGTGGATTTGACCTTTTCATTGAAATGCTGAAAGCACTGGCTGCTCCTGAGGTTTAATCCTCAGTTCCTCACTTGGGCAAAATGCTTCCAGATCTGGAATTTTGTCTACAGTGATTAATTGAGGTATTTGTTTCTGCTCCCTTGCTTTCCCAGGCAGTGTGATCACGTGTGGCTGACTTGAGCACACACCTTCATGAGAGCAACAAAAAAGTGCAGTTATTCCTGTATTTCTTTCATGTCACAAGCTATGACTGTCAGGCAGGATGTAAAACATCTGGAACAGAGTTAACATGCTCCAAAAAATGCGGGATTCTTTGTCAAAATATTCTTCCAATAAAATAAGGAATCCCTGTGTTTGTGTTTGCCACTGGAGACACTGCTAAAATTATTATTTTAACAAGATGTCACCGTAGTTATTGTGCTGTTATAGTGAATTCTCATGGGTTTAGATTCTTCCTGCTTTGAAACTGAATAAATAAATTAGTATAAGAGGAAAAAATATTTTACTGGGACAATTCAGTGCCCATTACCACAAAGTAAATATTCAAGGACCACTTCTAAATGACCACTAGATGCCATTTTCAGTTTATGACTAATTTGTGATTTTTTTTTTTATTTTATCCTCTTATCCAAACGATCCTAGATATCCTTGGCTTCTGAGGATGCTGGAAACCACAGAATTATTTGGAATCCAAGACTGCAAACAAAGCTCTTGGGTTCCATGAGGCTGTAGATATAAGCAATGTCACAGCACAAGTAAAGTTGGTGGGTTTGCACATCACTGATAAATCCCCCTAAAGAACTCAGAGAAACCCCAACACACCAGTGCTACCGCTGGAAATCACCCATGTGGGGAAAAAAATGGTGTAAATGATATGTTAGAAAAGAATTGAATCTCTTCCAGAAGGATTCTTCCCCAGCAATGGCCAGAGGGTGGTGAGGTATTAAAAAAGCCAGGGGAATCAGATTAGGGTAAGATTTAATTCTTCAGTTTCGAAAACAAGTGGTGTTCCAATTGTCAAAGTTGAACTTTATCAAAGCCCATTGAGTAAGTGCAATGAGGTTAAAAGGGGCTGCTCACAGCTGCCTCAGAGCTGCTGCTGTTTGTCCTGGTCACCACCAAGCTTTCTCTGCAACTCAGAGTAGCAGCTCCTTAACAAGGCTCTCACAGCTTTGCTGAAAAGCTTGAACTCTACAAACATTTCAGAGACTTCTGTGGGCTCAGAGGTGGCTTTCATATCCAAAACACCCAGTGGAACATCACCCAACTTTAAGCAGCTTGAACTATCAAACGTCTGTGAACTCCTAAACTGAAGGTGACAGCTCTGCACAAAGGTTTTGCTTTACCATCACAATAAAATTAACCCTTAAAGCTCAGACCCTTTCCATATTTCAAATGCACAGACTGCTATGTATTGCGGCAAGCTGGTAATTAGAAAGTTTGACATGCAGCAAAATATTTGTGGGCTAATTGTCAAGCAATTAGTTATTCTAACCTGAATTCTGGAACTTGTCAAAACTTCTGATGCTTTCCTGTGGTTACTCTGGGAGAAGCAGAACAATTATCCAAAATTCCCCCCCAAGTAAAATGGCATGAATTCTTCATTACCTTTAACCAACCATTCCTGCCTGCACCTTTCAGCTGTGCTGACATCCTCAGAGAGGAGAACTGGTATCTATTGACCATAGAAATCACACTCACAAATTAAGGATAGTGCTAAACACACAATTTTATAGGAATTCTGAGCCTCATCTTCCAAACAAACCAGTGATCTACTGCCAGATTTATTCTACTATTGGCTTACAAGAGGCTGAAAACCCTTAATGATTTATTTTTAGTGCACATTTAGGTACAATACCTAATAGAAGCAATACCGTTTATAAGTGTTGTAAGTATAAAAGGATAAATAACAAATGCCAGATACATGGTTTGGGGAAAAAAATCAAATCACCAATTCCTGGAACTGTAGCTTTATTAGGAACTTTTAGTATTTTTAGCCTAATAATAGTTTAAACTCTCACAAATTTGGTAGTATTTACCAACACTTACCATCTCTGGTCCCACTACAATCCATCAAAACTTTGCAATTAATTATCTTGATGGACATGAACCTGGTAAAAATGCAAACTGTCAGACACACCCATGGACAGGGTAAGAGCAAGGTTCTGCCAGTATTTTATTTACTGTTATGAACAATCTTTGATTTAAAGCATTTAGCTTCTTGCTAAACATTTGTAAATGTGGGATATTGAAATAATGAAGCAGCAAACAAATAGTAAATCGAAGCCTTCAGTTTTTCTCATCATCAATAATCTGTTTTGCTCATGTAATGAGAAAACAAATGTTACAACTTAAAAGATCTGTCCAAAATTGCAATCATATAAACATGTGAATACAGTTTACAGTTCAGGGGTAGTCTTCAAGCTCACATCATCACAAAGAAATTTTGGAGGTTTTTTTTCTGTAAATAATTGATTTTGGTACTCAGAAACTTGAAGTGCTATTAAATAAACTCAGGGAACACCCTTAATGATTTTGAGAGCTCCTCCATGATCTAAAGGAGTTTTCTTGCCAGTCTTGATAGAAAGAGTAGGACTAGAGAGTGGCACTCAAATTACACCGAAATAATGCACTTCCTCCTCAGGATCCCAGAGAGCAGGGAAGTAAACACTGAATTGCTGAGCTGAAACTGAGAACAAGTCCTAACAGCCTCACACTCTCCAGCTGAACAGGGAGAAAGTCCCTGGAATTCTTTTCTCTCAGCAGGGATTGTTTTCTGTGGCCTAGAGAAGAGACTTGGATGTGGGAAAACATTTTAAATATGAAACACTTCTGAAAGCTCTCTGAGGTGTCTTTCTGGGCCTAAATAGATCTCAAAATGTGACCACTGAATGCTGCTTTTAATTGGGCCTTTGGCAAAAATCAAATGGGAGAAAAAAAAGATTTTTTTTTTAAAAAGTGATATGAAAACTTATTTATTGCAAAGTGATAATGGAAGTCGGTTTGTTGGATTTTTGGTTTTTTGGGGTTTTTTTTTTGAGGAAAAAGATGCTCAGCACTTTGATACCTTACAACATAAGGACCCAAGCTCCAAGTGATCTTTCAAAGATGCACACACAGGGGACACCAGTGGAACTTCTTGTGTGAATATCACCCTTAAGATGGTGTCTAACTAATACAAATGGGAAATACTAAAAAAACTTAAATCCAGTTCTGGCCACATTAAAAGTGCTGAAGTTGGAAATAACACACTGACTCCAAGTGTATTCTCAAGAGCAGTGCCCTGTGTGTGATGATCACAAAAATGCAGTACTGGGTGTGACTGCTCACATTTCTTTTGTTTTGATTTGTCCTTGGCTGCTCAGGGAGAAAGCCACTCGAATTTTCTGTGCCATTACTCATCTCAGAAGGGATTATCTGTTACAGCAAGAAAACTCCAGCCATGCAAAAACCAGTACTAGTAAGGCAAGCTGGAGCGAACCAACTGCTCCTGCTATAAAATGAGTTTATAAACTACACGTGCTCTGGTTCTCAATGTGGAAATAAATTTCTCATCAGGTTTGCAGGCTCAGAACCACAGAGAAAGCAAAGCATTAAGCAGGTAATACAGTCATATCTATGTATAATGGACACCTCAAGCCATCAGTATTTTTTCTCTTCCACTGAACTTTACTCTCTTGTATCCTTTTCCCTGTTGTCTGACAATAATTAAAATGAAGGATTGAGAGTTTATGTGCATGAAAATTCCCTCATTCCCTCACCACTGTGAACAGCTAACAACAAACCCCATTTATTTTGTCAAAAATAACAGCACTTGAGGACTGGGAGTTAAGATTTGTATGAACCAAAGTGGTGGTGGGTGACATCTGAAAATACTTTTTTCTTACCCTGGCTGAGATGCAACCAATTGTGTCAGAGCTATGCTGCAGTCCCATCAAGCAAAATACCAAAACAAAGCAATTGCAGGGTGGTGTGAACAAGCAGCAACATTTACAGCTGGGTGGCATAACCTGAGAACAGATAATTTACCAGAGGATGAAGATCCAAGGGGCTGATAGCAGATCCATTCCACAGGAAGTACCTGGAATCACACAGCTGCCTCAAAACCCACTTTCACCTTCTAGGTCATGACATTATTTTGGTGTTTAAGCTCCAGACAACCTCTTAGCCTACTTTGCAAGAGCCCAGTGGAGCACATGTTCCAGTTCTACAGGGAGGAGAAGGGAGAGAGAAATCACAAGTCAGTTCAGCTGAGGGAATGGATGTGGGCACAGAGAGCACGAGGTAAGACGGAAAAACAAGGCCCAGCATCCCACGTGCCCCTGGAAGCTCCAGCCTCGTGCCTTTCTTAGTGCTGCAGAAAAGGTGCTTCTCTAAACAGCTTTTGAAGCACAAGAGGAGCCAGAAGATCCTCAGGACTCTGGATTTCTCTCCACTTCCCAGCTCTATCCCAGTGCCAGCACCTGCAGCTGCTTTCTGAGCAGGGAATGCAACATTATCACCCCAGCACTCAGCAAAACCAGCCTTCTCACAGGATTTGGAGCCATGAGGCCTGAGGGGATGATGCTCCAAGTTTTGTCCTGCTCTACTTCTTCCAGTGTCGAGCAAAGGTGCCAACTTTCCAGTGATTTTCCCTGAAGGGTGAATTCAGCAGCAGGTGAGCTTTTTTTAAGGTTTAACACTTTCAGATTCCATGCCAAATGCAAGCATATTTTGACTCAGTTGGTCAGCACTTTCCACAGCACATTGGTCAAGAAGTTTGCCTCATGCTGAAAACCAAGAAATCCTTTTATTTCTAATTATTATTATTACTCCCAGTAGTATCTATAGCATGCCGAACAGTTTCCAAACATCCTGTTCTTGCCTTGAGAAGTTCACAGTGCCTGCAATAAAGGCCATGGGATAAGGCACACCCATGGCACTGGCCTTGACCAGAAACACACACAATAACTGTGTCTGGAATTCTTTCCTGCTGCATGGAATGGTAGCAGTATTGTGTCCCATTCCCCTGAGCATCTCTCCTAGATGCCCAAATAAGATTTGAACAGCTCTGTTGTGACTAACATTTACAAAGATCTTCATTCTTCACAAGTTTGAGTCATCGTGGGTCAGGCCCATCACTTCCAGTAACTCCACTAAAATGTTCTTCACTGTGTTCTGCTGCCCAGACAAAGAAATTTAAGGAGACAAAACAGGTTAAGAAAAAATGCAGCAATGTGAAAATGTGAGTACTCACAGAAATCATTTCAAGGTAAAGCTAATGTAGTAGTTTTGATGCCCCCTCATTCCCAAATGTTATTTCTGTTTGGGTTGCACCTGAGGTCAAATGTCTGTCATTTGTCTAACGTACAAACCCAGATGCTTTCTTTAAACCAGTTTGAAAATATTACTTGAAATTTGTAAAATAAACGAATCTTTCCTAAAAACAAAAAAAAAAAAATTAATAATTCAGTCACCACCCTGCCCTCTCCAATAGGGCAGGTGATTGACACTGAGCTACAGAGTCTTAACTCCTTCATCACTCATGGCAATTCATAAAGAAAAAAGAAAAAGCTTTCACAAGAGAAATCTTCTTGCTGCACTTTGGAAGAGATGTGGAACATTAAACACTTTTCCACATGAAATTAAGCCTCTGAGCCTTTAGAAAAAGGTTTCTTTCTAGAGAAGTATTAATAATGCTGAAACAGAGGCTCAGGAAGCTCCATGCAAATATCCATATTGAGATGTTTTCCAAATTAACAGCAGCTCAGAAACATCTGGATCAGAACCTGGCATAAAACTCTCCTCTGTGGGTAATAAAATATGAAAGAGTGCCTCAGTTCTAATCAGATTATCACATCAAAGGAAAACTTTTAAAGGCAAATTACACTAATTTAATCTGTATTCCTCTTTCAGAATTATATTAGGATTTCATCCCAGGAGATCCTTGACAACCCCAGAAGCTCAAGGCTTCTAAATACCAAACACCAACAGTTTCATGGTAAATAGTGATAGTTTCTTCCCCTGTTTGGATGGAAGAGCAGACACATAGTGTGACATTAGAAACTGTCAGGTGATTTTAGGCTAAAACAATAATTATTTCAAAGAAATTCCTTGTTTAAGAGGAATAATGTATCATATGACAAGAGCAGGACTTTGGTGCCTGCTAGCACAGGAAACACAGCTGTAACTCCAGGGAAAGTCACCTTGGAGTGTAATGCAATTCCCAGAGCAGTCCAGTTCCAGAAGAAATCCACTTACAGCTAAGAACTATATAAATATCACATGCAAGAGAATGCCAGGACAGCAATGTGAGAAGGTGAGAAAGGAAAGGGGGCTATTAAGAGAAGGGAAATGAGGAAATACAGCTCAGGGGTTCTTTGGTTGGACGAGAAGGAAGCTGTGAATGATGCCTGATGTGGGGCACTGTGCTTTGAGATGCTCCTCAGAGGGCCAGGGAAGAGATTGCAGCATTGCCTGGAATAAAATAATAAAAGAAGATATTTTCTTGCTTTTGATTCTTCAGGGTTCCAAATGGAAACTAGGTCTGGAGAAGGTCTTGTAAATTTAGTCCTGAACGAGGGACGCAGCAGCAAAAAGGATAAATGGTGGTATAAACGAGAACAGAAGGCTTTGTTCAGTATCTAAATATTTAGTTGGATAATCCCCAAGGATTCCTCCAATCCTAGATAAATTCTTGCGTGGCCCAAATCAGAGCACCCTTCAGGCCTTATTTGTACCCTTCTGAGAAGTGCTCAAGGTTTCAATGACCTTCAGTTGTGCTCTGTTCCAAACGAGCCTCACCCAGCCTGGGGAAAAATGGGGAAACAAGCACAGGGAAAAGAGAAAAATGGGATATTCTGAGAGAGCACCACAATTGCGCCTACACTGCCTCACTCTCTTCTAATTTCAGAAGACTTTTGCCTCCTGCCAGAAGTGGCTGCAAATGGATCTGGCTGTGTGCAGCAACCCTCAAAGCTGCAGGATGCCGAAAACCTCCTCCAAAGCCAGGGCAGAGCAGGAATTGTCGCATGGAGGGGCAGCTTTTAACAGGGCTCATCTCACAAGCCACTTCTCTGTGCAGGCATTTTTGACTCTTTGGTGTAGAGAACTAAAATTAATTCCTTTTGGGAACTTTAAAACTTATCAAGTCAGAGGAAAATTCCTGCAACGTCCTTTCATAACGTACCAATGTCCATACAATTCTCTGGCCCTCCAAGCATTTGCACAGTAATATTTTAACTTGGTTGTGGGAAACTCCTGTAACAAAATTCTCTATGAGATCTAAAGGAAAGGAAATGGTATTTATTTAAAAATGAATCTGATCACCCTGACTTTCGTCAGTGGAACTCTCACTCAAATACTCAAACACGAAGTGTTCTCTGTCAGAATGTTTTATGGCTCCAGTCCAGGTCCATCTTCTTGACATCTATTTAGGTTAGATCCACCTCTTGTTCTACATTTTTCTTTGGAGCCATGACTTGTTTTTTCCCCATTATCATTTTAAAACAGCTCCACATAATTTTAGTGAGGAAAAAATTCCCTACATGTTCAAGTTTCAAAAATAATTATTGTATTAGAGTTGCAAGCAATTGTAGCTGCAAATAATTAGACATGGGGATCTACAAAAATATCAGCAAATAAATTCTCAAAGTGCTGTTCATGATGCGATCACAAAAAGCACCAAACCATTCCTTGTAAAAGAATTAAAATCTTATCTACTGAACACACTTGTGTCTTAGAACAATTCCAGACATGTGACATTGTGCAGAGAAAAAAATCCCATGAATGGTATCTACTAAGGCTGAGCTCTGTTTTCCAATTAGGGGAAACAAAAGATCCTGAATTTCTTACTGGGGGGAAAAAAGTCAATTTTACTCAAAGAATGCACTTCAACACATCCATCATTTTATCAGAACCGTAGATACAGTGTCTAGCAGCACAGAATGTATAACTCTGTTTGCTTGGTCCAGTAGAAATTAATTTTCTATGAGGAATAAACCCTGACCAACTCTTAAATCAGGGTGCACAGCAGTGCCAGCATTTGGCCCCAGTGAGGACACCTGACATGTAGATTAGTCCCAAGAGGAATGTTTTATTGATTATAGCCTGTCATATGACGGTGTCTCTGCTATTTATGTACAATTAGCATCAAGTTTCCCCCTGGGCCACAGCCACTTAGGATTTAATTTTACTTGGACCCAATTGCATACACTCGAATGTGTCTCCTGCAGTTGCACTCCTTGTTGTGGGAGCTGTTTTCCCTGGAAATTGCTGGGATGTATTTTCAATAAGGCCCTAAAAATCCTTCAATTCCTAATTTGTGCCTTCAGTTCACAGCTTTCAAAGTGCATCCATCACTAATATCAGGCTCAGTAACATTTCAGGGCAGGACATCGACATGAACACAGATTAAGGCTTTCTTTAGCTTTTCACCCAAAAATGAAGTTAATAGATTACAGTATCTGTATTAAAGCCAGCTCAGGAGAAAGGGAAGCTCATTCTGCCAGAACCAAGAGTAATTGCAATAAGAAATTACCTGGGTGGGTCAGGCAGCTCTCCGTTGAAATGCAGGACAGTATTTTCTCCTTGGCTGCGGAGTCACTCAAGAACACCAGCCCTGTGCTGAAAAGAGAGGTGGCAGTGAAGCCCCATATGTAGCACTTTGGATTTCTTCAGAATTTGCAAAAGATTTTATGGTGTTCTTTAATAAAAAAATCCCAAAACAAACAAACAAAACAAAACAAACCAGAACAAAACCCCCCCAAAAAATAACAACAAAAAAGCCAAATGAAACAACAACAAAAATCAAAATCCCTGTTAGACCTGTGTGACTATACTTTTATTCAGTAATTTCAGAGTTTGCTAGAAGGGGACACATGGCACAGTTAAACATCAATCTCTGTGGTCTTGTGGGGATCTAATTCTAAAATTAAGAGAAGACTTTCAGCTGGCAGCAGCAGCTGAAAAGGAGACAGACCCCAGGCTTGGCTCCTTCACAGAGCCATCACAGGGCCATGCAGAGCTAACCAGGATCCTTTTAATTACTATCTCTTCCATATAGGCTTTGTGTCAGGTTTATCAATGCAGAACATGCCTGACCTTCCTCTTTTTCCTTCCCTGCCCTGCAGCCACCCCAGTGCTAAGCTTGAAGGTATTTAGAACACCCTGGGACATATTGCAACCCTGCAGGCCCAGGGCACAATAAATCCAATTTCAATGCAGCCATACACTGCTATGCCACCAGGGGATTAATATCTTCTATTTCTACAGGAAGCTCAAACTTTATGAACTAACTGTGAATTTCCTAGAACAGTAGAATATACATATTCCTATTGTTTGTTTTAAACCAACCAAAGTTCAGATACTCAAATAAAAAAAAAAAAGAAGAAGAAGATACCAGCTCCTAAAACAATAAAAAGAAAACAGAAGTTTTATGTTTTCTTGGTGTGGGGGTCCAGTTTAAAAGACCACACATCCAAATAGTTCAGGGGTTTTTTTTTTAACTTTAAAACAATCTGTTGCCTTAAGTAACCTTTTTTCCCCAGATCTGGCTGCCTGTAGGATAAATTCAATCCAATTTTTACAGCCTCCAGCTGAGCATGATGGTAGATCCCTTTTGCCCTCCCAGGTAGGTCACAGAGCACTTTGAATCAGTACCATTCTTTTTATCTGTGGCCACTCACCGGCCAGGGATGGGTTTTAGGAACAAGCCATGGCCTAAACACAGTGTTGTGAAGTGCAGAGGGTCCTGTTAGAGCTGGAGCTGACCTCCTGCAGCCTCAAGGAATGCTAAACAAGCCCTGCAAGTCAGTGCCACCCTGCCAAGCTCACACTGACCAGCTCCAAGGACACTGATTGCATCCAAGGTACTCTGAGAACAGTCTGGGCTGATACTGGTGCTGCAGCCCCATTGGAAGAGTCATGGCAGAGGTCACAAACCATCTCTGGCAGCTCAGAGGGAGCCTGTTAGAACAGGAAAAGCAACACTCACTCACCTTCTGCTTATTTCTCATCTTAAAGGCATCTAGAACAGTTTAAGCGTTAAGAAAAAGAAAGACTTTGCCTTCTCAGAGCCTGCTAAAGAACAACAAAAGGTCCTCCTCCTGCTTGCCTTAATTAATGAACCAGACATTCACATCTCAGTATCACCTCAGTGTTGTACATGCAATTCTGACATGTCTTCCTCTATTCAGTTCATACCACACAAAAGTTGTGGTGGTGCTGCCAGGTGCAGCCAGAACTGAGAGCTAGGTTTTCAAATGGAAGAATTATTTGGCCATGTGGCACACAAAAGAGAAGGATATAGAGAACAAGGAGATTCCTCTCTCTGTGTTTTAGCCATCTGGCTGCTGAGCAAAAGTTCTCTTTCACCATGAGGTAACTGGATGGCTTGTTAGAGAACAGGATTCCCACACAGAAGGAAGCTTCTGAAGTGCAGAACTTCTGCTTAAACTCTTTTTGCCCTGCAAGTTTCTTAGAAAAGACACCTTCCTGAGCATACTGAGACATGACACTAAAGTGAAAATGGAAAAAAGAATTATTAGCTATTTAACTAAATAGGGCACACAAAAGCAGCTCAGAATATTGTTTTTCTCTCTTTCACTGATATGGGAATAGAACTCAGGAAAAGCTGTCAATATCCAGTCAAGGGGTGAAAAATAAGGCTAGAAAGTCGGTCTCGGCCCTGTGCAAAACAGTAGCAAGCAGGTGCTAAATGCTCAGCAGCGTGCAAGACACTTGTGGGGTGTATTGCCAAAGCTTATCTAGATAGTTTCATTTGCATGCCTGCTATCAGCGTGTGCTGACCAGCACTGTGAATCACATCTCCTGAGATGCTCTGAACTCCCATTCTGAAGTGTCTCTGAGCAGTGTCAGAGTTGAGTGGGTGATGCACTTCCCAGCATTCACACCCATACAGGTTGCCGTGTATTTTAAAGTCACCCTGAACTGACAATGTGTCTCATCTGGTAAACTTTGAATTGCTCCAACTCTTATCTTTCCTGATAAGAGTTTCTAGAGACACGCTGGTATTTCAAACACTATAAAATATGTCTATATTTTTGGGTGTCTCTAAGCAGAATGGCCAAACCACTTTCAGGTCAGATCACTGCTGGTTTAGGTCCCACAGGATCCCAATACCAGCAAGTTCCTGATCACTTCCCTATCTTATCAGGCATTATTAAAATAAAAGCAGAACAGTCAGTTTACATTAAGGAAAAACCCATCCTTTCAAAATAACCCAAAACGTGCATGACCCACAGCTCCAGCTACAACTGTAACAT
Source organism: Petroica traversi (assembly GCA_025920805.1). Taxonomy (NCBI): domain Eukaryota; kingdom Metazoa; phylum Chordata; class Aves; order Passeriformes; family Petroicidae; genus Petroica; species Petroica traversi. The sequence continues at coordinate 3,822,897 of JAHLSL010000010.1, forward strand.
TGATTTCATGAGGTTTTCTTTCTGTACTTCCTTTTCTTTTGGAAGTTCACACCAGCAAATGAAAGCTCTTTGTAACTGCAGCACATTCATTCACAAGGCATTGGGGAATTCTTACTTCACACTGGTTAAACAACTCACTGATTTGTTTACAGAAAAACTGTGCCAAATAGCTGGACTCTTCTCATGAACCTTCACCCAGACCTCTTTTATAGCTGCTACTAGAATGTAATGTAAAATTAAATTAAAGAGCATTGAATGAGATCCTACCAGAAGTAGAAAGATAAATTCCACATTACATGCAGCAAATGAAATTTGGACAAACAGCTCTTTCTTGTGGAGGGAAGACAGTTTTACACTGGGATTCACCAATGATTTCCACTGCATATCCCTGTGAAACACAAACAGCTACTAGCAGATATTACTGCCCAGCTGTGCCTGTGTGGTCTGATGTGATACACAGGGAAGGACTGAAGACTGGGCAATTCTTATCAAATCCCATTCTATTTCTGTCCATCTCTCTTCTCATACTGAGTCCTGCTTGCTATCATTTTTGTGCAGAATTATCATGCTTGAGATCACAATAGTTTTCAGTGATAAAACACAAATATTTGCAGTCTCTGGCACTCTAAGTAGCAGATTTAGGTTAGGGAGATGAAAGCAAATTTCCTCTATTGCAGATCACCCTGAACTCTCTCCTCCCTTCAAACAAGAAGAGCACTTCGAAGAGCACTCAGCCTTTTCCACAGGGACTCTGCCGAGCAGGTATCACGTTTCCTAAGGAGCGGGGTAGCTCCTGCAGGAGCTCAGGGCTGTAACTTTCCACTGCCCAGCCGGCTCCTCACTGTGCCCCGGGCTGGCCTGACCTTTCCCAGCGCAGCCCCTCGCTCTGGGCAGTGCTTGTGCACATTCCAACAGCCAGGGTAAAACCGGGAGTGAAGCGATTGAGTAAGTGCAAATTCCAACAGGAGAGGAAATCCAGGAGCGAGGTGGTTTGCTGCACAGTTCCTGCTGCAAATAAATGGGACCCTGATCCAGTCTGTAGTGAAGTTTGTGTTGCATTTACTGTAAAGTACGGAGATTCAGGCTGTTATTTGGTCATGAGCACAGAGCACACTGAGAACAGGAAAATCTGACCTGACTGACACATGTGGACCTGAAACTGATTTTGCAAATTAGGGCCCTACTCTCCTCTGCTGAGAGGAGTAGTAATGTCTTGCCTCCACACAGCTTTTTTAAAATAATCTCTCGTGGTTTTTTTAAATACTGCTTGAGGAGGAAGGATACACATACTTCTCCCTACTTTCACTTTTGACCTGTGAAAAATCCTGCTCCTGCTCCCTGTCCTGCCAGACCCCCAGGGTCAGCAGCCAGCCTCTGCCTGGCACTGTCTGTACCACGCAGAGGGCTTTGCTCTCAAGCCCAGACCAAGAGAATCACATGTCTGCCTTGAGCAAACATTCACTCCTTTGTGATCCTTCACCTTTCTCTCTCTCACCTTTTAACACAACAAACCTCCCTCAGAAGCACAAAGGGCTGGACCCTGTGCTGAGCTCCTTTAAGGTTATGAACTGTGGGAGCAGAGACAAGCCTGACTCTGAGTTTGCTGGGCTTTCAAGGCCAGCTGCCTGTTCCCTGCTGTCCAGGAACATGGGAAGGGGTAGCAGTGCCATGGGAGGCATGTGAGAGACCTGGCTGGGAAAGCAGGAACAGAAGCCATATGAAGTCAAAGGAGGAGCTTGGATCACTCCTGTACTGGTGCTAAAAGCAGGTCTGTACAGTCAGAACAGAAAGTAAAAGATAAAGTGCAAGTTTCACATTGGAGGAATGGAGGAGTTTGCTCCTAATGTGCAGAATATCAGGGAGGACATGAAGACAGAGAGGAGGTTTTGATGCAATGCTTGGGGAGGCCATCCCAAGCTCGTTATGGCCAAGAGACTCAGCCTTTGCTTAGTTTCACTGACAGTAGAAAAGTAACAGATTAAACTTCAGTGCTTTACCATGACCAGTGTGTTGCCTTCACTGTGTTCTCAGACACAAAACATAACCCTGAGAGATTAATTCAGTTTTATTTTAGTTACAGCCAGGAATGTTTTACTCAGGGGGAACAGCACAAGACTTCCTGCAATCCAAGGTTCTGCCATAATTTATCTCCAATAGAGTTCCTTTAGGATGAACAACACCTGCAAAGCCAAAGTTTTGTCTGTGGTGGAACCCTTTATTCAGAACAACTTTCCTGGTTGTTAGTGATCCACAATAATTAATGGACTCTGTATCACCAAATTCAATGATTCCCACAATGCCCAGAAGTACTGATTCTGTTCTAAGAGTATATTTTCATCACAGATAGTAATTTCTATTTTATACCAGTATTACCCAATCATCTCTCCTCTCAAAGGGGATTTTCCTTCTCTTTTAATCTCATGACTAAATGATAGAAGGTATGAAGGGCCATTCCATTTGGCTCTTCATATCCTCCTGCAGTATCTCAGCTTATCTCCATCACAATGTCCTGTGAAACAAACAAACTGTGTGTGTGCTGACTAATCCAGGTCAGCAACTGGTTGCTGTTACTTCTTTTCTTGTGTGCCTCAAATCCTCCTCCAGGTGTTCTTATGGCATGGTGGACCTTGGGGCCCTGCTGCTGGAATTAATCAGAACCTGCCAGGTCCTGTCACAAAGAAATATTTACTGCCACGTTGTCTTGAAATGAATCATCTCACCTGTGTTGGGAACAAAAGCAAGACAACTGTGCTTTGCATGGACACAAAACCATAAAGCAAGGGATTTGTATAAAAACCTTGTACTCATGGCATTTGGAAGGGTGTGGGACTTTTGCCATTTGTATCCACGACAGCAAGATCAAAATGCAGAGGAACAGAAAATATATTTGGAATTTAGGCGAAACAAAATTGTTAGTGAAAAGCACTCCCCACCTGAAATTAATGGACTGCTAACTAGGTAAATAATGGTTCCTATTAAATTAAGGGTGTCTCCTTGCAACCAGTAGGTATTGTTAATTGAAATGAGCTGCATAGTAAGCCAAAGCCACTTTTGTATAAATTTGTTTAAAACCACTGTTTTTAATTCACTGGGATACAATACTATCTATTAAAAATATGTTTGTATAAACCTGCACGTTTTAGATCCTCCACAGCCATTTTCTCCTGATACCAAGAGGTTGCAGACCTCTTGTGCATTTAGTAAATTAAAAAAGGTGAAAGTTTACTTCAAACCTAAGCTGCAGTTTTCCAGCTTGCCCAGAGTAAAAAGTGTGCACTTTACTTCCAGCAATACAAAGTAGGTTAGATTTAAATTCCAGTCTATAATGCTTCCCACTGGAGTGAATCCAGCCCCAATTCCCAGCCTTTTACAGATGACAAAGAACGTAAGAGTAGTAACTACAGTCATTAAAAAGGGAATAAGGAGGAACATAAAAATCAGGAGCTTCTTCTGGTTTAAGCAATGAAAATGTGAGATGTGCCAGAGCCTTATGGGAAACATCTTCAGCCTTGCTCCTGATAGGAGCTAGAGACATGGAGCTGCAGCAGTTTTGCCCTTCTCAGGCTGTCAGACACAACTTGGTATCTTTCTAATAATAATAATATTTAAAAAAAAAAGCCTCACAGCAAATTCCAGCAGACTTTGAAAGGAAAATAACTAAAGAAAAATTAACAGCTATACACAGGAACAAGAATGTTGGAACCCAGCTGACTTCAAACAAATTACATGGACAATTATATGCTTCACTTGCATGAGTCACTGCTCTGATCATAGTAGCTGTACTGTTGCAATAATTAACTATTTTTCCCCCCATCAAAATTCACGTTAACTGTGCACTTACTGCAGTTCATTTTCTCAGGCATAACAGTCAGTCACCAAAAATAGCAACGATGATGGTTTAGGGCATTTACCTGCAAGAGGAGAAAAAAATTGAGATATTAAAAAGTTGATTATTTTAATACTTTCCTATACCATTGTATTTAATACAACATTTCATATTTGGATAAAATCCTACTTTTCTGAAAACAATACTATTTTTGCTTAAATTGATATATGCACTTTGAAGTACATCCTAAAACCACCTAAGTCACTGTACTGATTTTTGTACCTGTATTTATAGCAGGTAACATATGTTTTAACACATGCATTTAGATAATTCCAAATGAAGAATTTTAATATCCTGCCCATCCAATTTTTCAAAGTATATACAATTAGATCACTACTATATATAAATAAAAATAGTATAAAAATACATTAATAGCTGCTTATACAGTATTTTTAACCAACAAGTCTAAAAGAAAATGAGGTAAATACCTCCCTTCTGTACAGGGTAAACTGTGTTTTACTTGAAGCAGACCCAGAGAACCCTCATTTCCAGGCCAGGTGTCTCTCCTGTAGACTTCATCTAGAAATAAGTTCTTGAGTGTGTAAGAAAGTGAAGCATCTGGACCCATGAACATGATACTGAAGCACATAATATTCTAAACTGTAAAGGGTTTGGGCTTTTGGATTTTTTTTTTTTTTTAGTAATAATTTTTTGGATTTTCTCTCTTTGCATAGAACAACCTCAACTAGAGGGACACTGGAGCATTTGTAGATCTGCTCTTTATGCCCTTGAGAGATAAATAAATAAAAACCAGCAATGAAAGAACAAATAATATTTACAATCAGAATGTACAGCAAATGTATGAAACACACCAGTGATAACACTGATGATACTGAAACAGCCAAGAATTGAGTGTGACATCTGAGCCTTATAAAAACCCCAGAAAAGACAATGGCCTATTATGAGGCTGTAGGATACAAAGAGGTTGCAGCTACAAGGCCTGATTTAACCCTGCACTGAGTTCGGCTGGAGTCTCCCATCCCAGCAGTTCTGTCATTCCAGGCTTCACAAGGGAACAAGCATCAAAGAAAACCCATAAGGGAGAAAATGTTTGGGGGAGTTACATTTAATTACAAGTGATCTTGACATATATTGTAATTAGGAATTATTATAGAAAGTGTAACAGGCCTAGACAAACCATGTTCACATTCAGAGCACAATCTACACAATCAGCTTGGACTGCTCCACTCTGTTAAAACATGACTGCTCTACCTGTAAAAAAAAAAAATTATAAAAGTGGTTTCAGAGTCTATAAAAACAGGGATAAAGTTGTTGGGTACGATTGGGAAGGCAGGGTAGGGAAAGGGTTAACATGTGAGTTATTTAACTTGAGTTAGCACCTAAAGACATAAAATAATAAACAGCGTTCCAGTTATTTCCAGCGAGTTCCTTCCTTTTCCCACACTGCACGCTTGAGTTAGGCACAGCTCCGGCTCCGAGCTGACCCGCAGCTCCCAGCGGCACCAGTAGATGGCACAAACCATTTATTTCACTGAATCCGTCACTTAGTAATGTCCCAGAGACAGAGGATCACCCCTCATCTTCAAAGGAGCGCTGCGGTACATCCCTCTAACGTAAGAGCAGTCATTATGTCATCATCTTTAGTAGTCTGTTCCAAAAAATTTAAAATATATATAGCACTGAACAAAAACTGTATCGTAGATACATTACATACATGCACAGGTAAAAGTGAATATAGATAATGACACCAATTAACTACAGTAGTTGCTAAAATATCCTGTGCCTTAGAAAATTTTTAAAAATAAATTAAAAGTGTAGAAGTAATAAAAATCAGGTTAAACTCACCCCAAAAAACCAACTATTTATTTTAGAACTCGATAAATATTTAAAAGAAAATATTCAAACCTATAAAAAACTTAAAGAAATTTGACAAGGAAAGAAAAAAAAGAGGTCTAAATATTTTTCTAAAGTAGAAAAAAACCTAAGAGTTTATAATCAATCACAGTCTATCATCTATGAAATCCACATGATTTCTAAAGAATAAGAAAAAAATCGGTTTTATTATTTATAAAAAGAATATACATGCTCCTGGAACATTGCTTTGCTGTTACAAACATGTTGGAAAACCCCAGTTCCTGGAAAGAGAACAAAAAGCGAATTACATTGAAATACAGGGCTGGGGAAGCAGCTCATGCTCTATAAAGCACAACAGTTGCTCTTGTACAGTTCTGACAAAATTCCTGGAAAATAACAAAAAAAAAGAATCAGGCTGCCTGGCTCCATTTTTCAAGTTGCAAATATAACATATAGCTACCTAATTATAGGATTTAATGATACTTAATTCTGTATTTTCAGAGAAATATTATGACATCATGCCATTTTACAGGGCAAACCACTTAGCTTAATGGCTGCTATTCAGTGCAGAAGCACACATTAAAAGCTATGCAATCATACAGTAAATTATGCTTGCAGCTCTTGGTCAAATTACAGCTTAATAACATGAGAAAAACTGTAAATAACACAAAGATTCATGGTTTAATTATTTTAATAGAAAGCAATGTATCAAATAATTATGAAAAATAAAGAAGCAGCCAGGTCTAATGGGCTGGAATATACAAGCAACAATGTTTTTCTGCATTAAGCCAGGAACTCCTGGACCAAAATGTTCATAGTAAGAACATCTTAATTTTTCCTCCAATCCAGGACAACTCCAGGCAGGCACAGCACCAGGCAGTTCTTGCCTCACCCTCTCCCACTCCTCATGAGATCCATGATTGTGCAGATCAGACCAACAAGCGGATCTGAAAGGCAAATTTTGGTTTTGGCAGGTTTTTCTCTGCTGACCCAACCCAGGCTGCGCCACATGCTCAGATAAGAGGAATGTGCAGACAGCAGTGGAAGAACTGTTCCACTCCATTAAGGTGTAAGGCCCAACTGATTAAATTTAGGGCAATATAGTCTGGGACATTTGACAAGACAGTGCTTGGATGGCAACACCAGATAAAGCCAGAAATAACCGACATGCCCAACACTGTAAAGAAACCATAGTAGCACAGCTACATGACTTAATGAAATTTAGTGTCATGTTCCCAAAGCAGTGTTGTGACAACACCATTTTCCAGGGTAAATACCCCCAGTTTTATTGCTGGGCTGTTTGCCTTCATTCCTGAGCAGCTCAGATATCCACAAGGGTATCTAGGGGAAGGTGTCCCTGCTCAGAGCAGGGATGGGCTTTAAAGCCCCTTCCACCCCATTCTGTGATTCTGGCAGCAAGTGACAAGTGGAAAAATGTCTCTTGTGATTGTTGACCACCTTTGCTGGACAATCTGGTGAAGGCAAAACCCAGTTATATCCTTTGTTCACAAAGCTTTTCACCTCCTTGTCTCCTTCTCACTGCACATCATCTAAAACTCACCATGGAGGAGGTACAGGCTCATGGACTGGAATTGCTCCTGCTCTGGAGGGCTGGGTTGCTGAGGGAGGCAGTGACAGCAGCCTGCACAGTTTTGATCACCCCACAAAGGGCTGAGGAGGGAATCAGAGATAAAGTTAACAGGAAGCCAAGGCAAACATCTGTACATGTGAATTCCCTCCTGCCAGGAGCTCTGTGCAGCCTCTCCATCTGACTCCCTGTAAAACATTTCTGCTGAAATGAGCTGCACTGAGTATACCTGCTAGTAGGGCTGTTTATAGTAACCTACCTCCATTTGATATAAACGTATTAGGGAATGATCACAGAAAAAGCTTAGCTGGGAGTTCTGGGGGGGAATAAAAAGAAGTAGTAAGAGGGATTAGTCATGCCTGTAAGCAAGATGGAACAGTACTGATAGTCCTCCATGGTGGAACCAGGCAACAGTCACTGTGCTTGCCCTGGAGATAAGAGAAATGTGTTGCCACACTCAGCAAACTGTCACTGCCCCTCTCCAAAGCAGCACCAGAGTCACACAGGGCTGAAGTTTTGCCAGGCTTTCTGTCAGTGGTGATTTCCTGTTGGGACAGAAAGGAGAGCACAAACTAAACAAGACAAACTGGGTGTCTTTAGGTATCAAGGGAAGAGGCAGCAGTGGACATTTCTCTGATGGCTGTACCAGGGGTATCTTTGTATCTCATGGAGGTGTCTGTATAAACACAGAAATGGATTGGAGCATGGATAACATAAAAGGAACACCTTTCCTAGGCCTGCACTGGAACTACAGACCCAAATTTACAGAGTAAACTTGGAGTTTCATGAACCAGGATCCTACCACTGTTGACAGAGATGTGAACTGTGAAAGATCAACATCCCTAACCCCTTACTTCAAAATGCAAATTGGAATTTTGCATCAGTAGCAATCTAAGGGCAGATTTGCAATAGGTGAATCACCATAAATCAGATTTTTTTTTGTTTTTCTAGCCCCACAAGGAGGCAATTGGGAAAAGGTTTGAACAAAACTCCAGTCCTATTGTCTAAAGAAGGAACATGCTGGATCAGAAACAGGCCAACGAAACAACCTCAGCAGGAGATAGGAGGAGGATTAACAAGTGAAATTGCTATTTGACAATGAGTGCTGCTGAGACGGAAAGCACAAAGGACTGGCTGACAAAAATAATGATTAGACTCACAAGTGTTTTAGACACAAGATGATGGAGCTGATGATTTATCTCAGCTCAGCAGTAAAATACTCTTGCTGTTGGCTGTTTAATTACAAACCTGGATGAACAGTCCCCTCCAGGACACAGAATTGCCATATGTTAATATTTGGTGGGAACTTTTCTTCCAGTACAAGTTAGGTAACTACTATCCTCCTAAAACTTCAGCAAAATTCTCTTTATGAACAAAATAAATATGAACTACATTGCAGAGAGAAGTTAGTTAAAAAATAAAAGCTATTCTAGGTCTCTAAGAAGACTCTAGAGGTTTCTTCTCCCAACACTGGGAGACATCACTGGGATAATGAATCTGCAGATTGGTCGAGTCCCAAAAATTTTCCAAGGTCCGCAAAATTTTATTTTCTGAATGCACAAAAGACACAGCCTTTATTGCTGCTGAAATTAGCTTCCCTGGGTCACAGACTACTATTCAAAGAGTGATTACAAGCTAAAGGGCTTTTTTCCAGTCAAGGAAGGGAAATAAATGCCATACTTAGAGTATTTTAGCAGCGCTTGCCACTGAGGATTTATTGTCTCAGAACAATGAAAATAAATGCAAAATAATTCAATTGATAAATGCTGGCTACAATCTGCAGAGGAAAAATAACCACCCCAAAAGCAGAATAAAACCTATTTCTTTGGAGCCTTGCCAGCTCCTCCCCAAAATACAATGATTTTTGGATGCCTTCCAAGGCCACCATCTCACCTGTTGTTGCAGTGGTCTTGGAGCAAATATGTTTGACTTCACAGTTTCAGGTCAAAAATATCTCTTCTGCAAACATGAACAAGGCAAACTTCTCAGCTCACACTTTGTGGGGATGCTTGTGAGACTTTTTTCCTACATTATTTTCTGACTCTGTAAATTTTTGGGGGGAATGTCATCAGTCTTTGGCTCTATGTGTGCACTGTGCCTTCAACTACCAGGACCAAAAACTCGTGGTACCTTCAATCATCAGTTAAAAAATTATAAATACAAATTATAGCTCAGAGGTAAAAACGCTCTCTTTTTCCTCTTGTGGGTAGCAATTGCAAAGCTACAATTTACCTCGATTAATAGGAAGGGTAAACTTTCTACAAAGAATATGCTGTTCAGGTGTTCTCAGTGAGAGCACTTGGCACTGCTTCATCTGTCTGTAACAGGGAGCTCTGCTGGGGTGAAAATTAAGGTGGCTAAAGTTTAATCCAAGTGCAAAGTAGGTTTTTTTCCCCTCTGTAGAAAAAGCAATTCTGCTAATAAAAGTCACCTGGAGAAGTTCAGAGTGTGATTGGCTCCTGAATGCATCATTGCCCTGAAGAGACTCTCCTGAGACCCTCATCCCACACTCTGGCCACAGACATATTTCAGCTCAGGCTGAATTCCCTGCTTTTCCTCTGAGGTGTGTGCTTGACTCGAGTGGACCCCCTGGATTCCTGACCTCCAGCCTGTCCCATCACCACACATTTGTGTCATTTCTGACACAGTCATCACATTTCTGCTGATCACTGGGCTGCACCCAGAACCTCTGAGTGCAACCAATTCTGCCCAGCTACTGCAAAAGTAATTTTCTGCAACCCTTACCTTAGGTAGCAATATAACAATTAAGCTCTTTCCCTTGCTCTCACTGTTCCTTCCTCCTATTAGAGGAAGAAATATTCAAAGTGTCAACTTCCACTCCACCTACAAGATTGGTGGAACTGACAGAAAAAGATCAAGGTCATTAGAGATAAAAAATTGGGGAAAATTACTAAATCCCATACAGAACTGTCCCCTTCATGCTTTCTACTGTACTAAGACTTGTATTTTCAACCCATCATGTCTCTCTCCCATCCCTTGAAATATGTTTTATATTTTTTCTCCAAAAGCTATTTCCTATTGGCTTTCTCAATGTTACGGTTGTAGTAATTAGGCAAAAAATAGCACTCCATGCATGCTATTTGTATGGGTTATGTATCTATCCCATAGACCAGCAATATGTACCTTTAGTTTAATCTTTGTGCCATCAAGCCAGGCTCCTAATTATTTACATACACTAATGAACTTTTAAACAGTGCTGTCCAAATGAGAATATGCTGGACCACGCATTGTAGAAAAAAATAAATTACATCCCTTGAAGTCAAAAGGTTTGACTTCTCAGTTTTAGATCTTTAATTTAAAACTTCCCCGTGCATCTGAAATAACTTCATGTGTGTTTGAAAGTAACTTGGCTTTTTAGCTGCATACTTTTGAGGGGAGTTCATAGTGCCTCGTATTTCCTACGATTGGCTCAGTGTGAAGGGGGAGAGCAAACATCACATCACTACCTGAGATCAGGTGCCTTTGGCTTGGGAATGTCCTCACCTAAAAAGGAAGGTACAGCAGAAGATCTGGGTAAGAGAAAGAGTCTGAAAACACAAAAAGCTTAAAAAACAAGAGGATACATGTCATTGTCTAATTTCCCCCTAATTTTTCTTGTATTCCCAAATTCCATGAATATACATGTCCTGAACCCCCCCTCCCCCTTAATCCTGGCTCCATACTCATCCCTACTGGAAAAAAAAAATGCTTTCTACAGCCACAGTGCTCTATATCCAGGTTAAAACTAATCACTTTTGTCAGGTGAGATTTCAGTGCCAGCTTAAAGCATATGTGAAACTATGGCCTTGTTAATCAGCAAATTTTATCTAATTACCAGAAGCCACAAGGGATGATCCTGCTGCTGTGACATTTCCCAGCTCCCATTCCCAAACTTGATGGGCTGTGTTGTCCTCTTCCATCAGGCTTGTGACCCAAATACCAGCACTTATGAACAAATTCCCATCCCCCTAGAGACCCAGTTTGTATCTGCAATGGGCTCCAGCTCACAAATTACTGCTGTTCTGCAGGGTGAGTTCTTAATAGAAACTTGTGGTTTGGCAGCCCTGGCCTGGCGTGCACCTTGCTCCACCTGAGGGCAGGAGGCAGAGGGAGGTGGAGGATCAGGATGGGAAGATGCAAACAAACCCAGGTCCCTCTTGCAATGTTGTTCCCTGAGCCCCACAGTGGGCAGCACAGCTGAGGAGATGCCTTTGCTCCCCACTTGGAAAGTCTGTTCCATTGAGGATTTCAGCAAACAGAAGCACTTCATTCCAGCTAAACTCCACAGCTTGGTTTGTGTTGCTGTGACAAGCCATCAATCTAGCTCACATACACAGGATCCTTATAGCAGAGGGAAAGCCTTGCTTCTGGACCACTTGGGAGACAACACAGGGCTTTTACAGGCTCTTATCACCCACCCAGCAGGGGAGGGCTGACAATGGCACATTTTCTTCTAGAACAATCTATTGCAGCCAATTCCCCCCCTGCCAAGAAAACAACTGAACTGTTCTGAAAGGTTAGAGATTGGACTACTTATTTTAAAGAGATGAAGAATAAAGTCCTCCCGTTATCTGTTTAAATGAGAAAATCTCCATGCTTGCCCCAGAGTTCCCCTCTCATGTCTAGTCTAGACTATCGTAATAGATTTGACAATTGGTTTTATTACATAACTTTGGGAAACAGACTCAGAGAATTTGGTTATTATAAAAATTCTGCTTTGAATAAGATAGGACAATGTGTGGCTTTTAAAAAGCAAACCATTAATGCCTCTATTGTTGGTTTGCTTTCAAACTTGATTTCTCAGTCTAGAATAAAAGCAAAAGCTATTAAACATTTTTTAGATTGTTCCAAACAGTAATATCCATAGGAATATTGCCTTTTCCTACACTTCTTTCTGTGCATAAGAACATAACGGAATTCTTCATGCAGGGAAAAATAGAGTTTGACCTTAAACTGCTGTCTCAAAGGATAGTGAAGTGATAATCCCAAATCAACACTAGAGAAAATTTATGCTCACCAGTTTACCAAGTTATCTATAAAATCATCAGGCCAGGACATCCTGCCAGTCACTCATGGCTGAAAATTCTGAAATACTTGTACCATGCTTTGTCATTACTTGCTCCTCCAGGAGTAATGTCATTCCACACTCCTCTGAGAAGTGAGGTGTAATAAATCTCTGTAGAGCAGTTTTGTTGTTTTCATGGCCACAATACTCCACTATTTACTGAAGAAGTGCCCCCCCTGTGCCTCTCAGCTGGACAACAGTCACAGGCAGCCTTACAAGATATTTTGTATTAAAACTGAGGCTGCTCTAGATGTGGTTTCCGCTGAGTGTCTTTATATTCAACTATTTTTGGTGCTATTTTGACTTCCTCCACAGTTCAACCTTCCAGATTACTCCTCTGTCATGCTTTACACTTGGAAGGGATGGAAAAACTCGTTAGTGGTGTTAAATGGAACAGGGATTCCTGCTAATGGCTTATTGATCATACTTGAGTGATCTTTAGAGTATCAAAAGCAGAATGCCTTTCTTCCATCTGCATAAGAATCTAATATTAAAATTAACATTACATGCTGATTATTTTCATGAGGGAAAGTATTAAGCATAAAGAATATCTCTATTATAAGAGGTGTCATCTCTATTTTTAGCCACTGATTTTATAGGGTATTTCATCAGAACCCCTTTACCAAAAAAAAAAAATAAATCACTATAAAAGTTCTCCATTACTTATAACCATGAGCTTGTTTGGCTGAAACATATCACAAAGTAATTTGCTACCTCCCCACAATACCAATTTTAACCAGAGCAAGAATGAAGGACTTGGCAGATGAAAAGTACAATTTTATTTCATGTACATTGTCCTAGAAACATTTTTCAGTCTTGTGGGTTGTATCTGACAGGCATTTTGAAACCAACCGGAAGTCCTTTGCCAGTACAATCCAGGACACATTAGATAGATATGAGTTTAAGGCTAATTTGCTGTTAGGTGACACTTAACTAAATCATAACATATTCCTTTTCTACAGCTGGAGTTAAATGCCAATATTTTAGTTTTATTTTTTATAAAGTCAGTTTTCAGAAATAACTTGGGCAACAGGCTGCTCAGAAAATGATATGTGATTATAAATCTTCATCCAAGATCCTGCCACGGGAAAAAAAAATCATCCAACTGGAGACCCTATGAATAAATACCCCATTTTTAGCTAAGTTTGTAATGAGGTTAGAATGGTTAAAAGCACACCAGGTTTGGATCACACTGTGCTAATCCAGCCTTTCATTCTGGCCCAGACAGCTCCCTGGAACACTCACAGCACAACACATGCTTCTAATTACCCATTTTCTCTGTGCAGGCAGCTCTCAAGACCTGCATTTCCCAAATCATTGAAGTCTAATTCCCCAGAAAGAAAATACATCCAGCATCTTTGTTGCAGTCCTGGAAGGAAAGAGGGAATGACAAAAGGCCTGTCCAACCACACAGACAAACTGGACACCTACACCAGCATCCTTCACATTCTAGGAAGCCACTACTGGTATTTTGACCCCATCCTGCCTTATAGGGGGAAGTGTGTGGTGATCTCTGTCACACCAGGAATGCGTGGCCACTTCTGTGGCAGCCTTGTCATTTTCCTTCTGTGATGCCAAGTTTCTCATTCATACAGAATTGCTTATTCCTACCTGCACACAGAGTTTGCAGGGATGCTCCCTTAAAATAAAAATTCTCCAAAGGATGCTCACAGGGGAAAAAGGATTCTAAGGATAGAAATGTTGGGTTTTTTTTAGTTCTAATTTTCTCTCCACAGCAGAAAAGACCAGCCTCAAAGGAACGTGATCAAAGACTAAGTTTAGTCACAGGTATGACAGAAGACAGCAGCAGTTTAAAAATACAGCTTGCCAAAGGCTGAACAATAATTTATGGACTGAAATAGAGAAATGAGTAAAAAAAACAAGTACAGTTTAAACAGAACTCCCCCCATATCTAAAATCAAGTTCACTATAAAAATATAGAGAAAAATAATGCCCAAGAATCCTAATGAATTGGATGGTGATTGTGTATATATTCATATGTACATTACAAAAGCTACAAGCTCAGCTTCAAAAAGAAGAATATGAGACCTTTTCCCTCAGCACAGAGTTATTTGTCCAAGCCTGGAGGCTGCAGCTTCCTCCAAATTATTTCTTAGTATCACCTCTCCAAGAAAAACCAAAGTAGCAATTCAGTTTCTTCTCCTTCCATCCTTCTACTTCTTTCTCATTCCAACATAAAAAAAGATGCTGCTGATTTCCGAAATGAGCACGGAGCTTGTTTTGGAATTACAGCCCTCTGTTTACCCCTTGGGGAACACATTTTAATTTCAAGGCTGTTCACTCTAGAAGTGGGAAGGGGTAGCCAAGCTGTGCATGTGACAGCATGGAAGGTAAAGGCAGTGCATTAAAAGCACCTGGAACTGCTGAGGGACAGGTTGGAATTTTGGCTCAGTTATAAAGCTGAGACTGGACTGAGATAAATCAGCTATAAAACAGCCTCACTTGGAACTAAAACCTGTATTTTATCCTGATGCGTTTATGAATTTAGCAGCCACTAAAGCCACCAATTATCATGAAGTGACACCTACCACACTCACATTATTGCCCTGGCACTCACATCCTGTGATCCACAAGCCCAGCTACACCACGATGCAAGAGGCATTACTGTTACCTGTGGATATAAAGTGCTTTCTATTCAGTTTAAATCCCATTAATGACAAAATTATTATGCGCCCACTAAATCATAGAGGGGACAAGGCTTCACTAAACTTGTTAATATCAAGAATTTACTGAAGACAAAAAAAAATCATCTTTGGTGGAGTGTTCCTCAATTGCCACCTGGAGTTATTTTACTTGTTAGAGAGAGAAGATTATTGCCTCAAAAGCTAAAAGATCAAGTAATGCCCAAATAAAGACACCATCACAATGAAGTTAACAGTTCCATTTCAAATACAAAGTGGACCTAAGCAACAGACAATTGCCCAGAGACAATTGTTAGATTTAACACTGTGTAAAGTTTATCGGGGAGAATCAATAGTCTCTGCCAATGGCATTTAGAGCACTGACACTGTGGAATATTTTATCTCAGATTCCTGAACCTTTACAGTTTGATTGCTGTTTTGGAATACAAATCCTACCACTTTTTCTTTAAAAAACCAAACCCTTAAGGTGTTTTAAAACTTGCAATGGTTTCGACCAAAAAAATAAAGCCAAGATATTGTATCAAAACTAGGTAAGCAAAAAAAAAAAAACCAAATAAAAAAGCAAAAAATGCAACACTTCCAATGAATGTTTGAAAGATGATCAGATCTGGTTTAACAAAAGGGTGACAACTTGGGGTTTGCCTCCTTGCAAGATTTTATTAACAGGGCTTTATGGCAGTCCCTGTGTCAGCAGAACAGCTCTGCTGGGACATACAGCAGACTTCACACCATCTTCCTGAGAGTCACAGCATCACAGAAAATGGTTCACAGCTGCAGATTCTAGAATTGCTCCTAGAGCTGAGCCTGACAGAATTTGTGCCAAGTTTGTTACAGTTAAGCAGTTCTTGAAGAATAGCTGATTTCTCTTAAGTTATGAGCATTACTATACAGCTATATAATGCAAAAGGAGTATTTATATCTCACTGTGCTCTATTTACATACAAAGCTTCATATTAAAGACTTTTCTCAGTAAAAATTTTGTAAACTTATTTGAACTTCACTAGAGAAAGGAGAAATTTCTTACCTTTGCTTTCTGTCCTCATTTCAGCATCAGCACAATTCACATGGATATGGCGAGATTTGGCAAACAGAAGAATTCACTTATCAGTGAGACACCAAAAAGATGACATCTTTAAAAGGCTGCAGATGGAGAATTTGTTCCCTGCAACAGAGTGTTTTTTCCCAGCATTTTTCCCAGTTCCTTCTTAGAATCTGTTTTTTCATGGATTGCTACATACTGTGAAGTTATTTTACCGTTTGAAGCTTAATGCCCAAACCTTTCCGAGAGTTATTTAATTATCTCAAATTATTCATGAACTGTGTTTACAGTTCACCACTTTAGGAAGCTTATTGATGAATACGTCCTTACCTGGCTTTCCGTCAGCCACGTTCTACACATTTCCTACCTTTACTCTCTCAAGTGTTAATTACCAATCCTCTCTGAACTGTGCCCGTTTACAGCACATTGATAATGAGATACCCAGGTTCAGTTAAAATATTCCATGAGTATTCTTGAAATTACTTTAGCCACCACCCTGCTGCTGTTCCAAGCACTGCCTGCAGATGCTCCCTAATTATGTTGTCCTTCCCTTTGCCCTGTCACCAACCAAAGGAGTATTTAATTTGCTCTCCACTTTCTCCCTCAGCTCTATTTTCCAAGTTTTCCCTGGACTGAACTTGTCTGACACACCAGTTTTTATTTCTCCTCTCCACTCAGTTTCATTCAATTTCGTGTTTATAAGATTTTTAGATTATGTCGTATTATTTCCTCCTACTTGTGTTTGTAACACCTGACTTATGATCATCTGCGAATGCTGTTAATATTCTTCTTACATCCAGGCTCTCTGAAATCATTGATCTGGGACATTCATCAAAGCAGATAGTTGCTTTCTTCCACATAAGAATAAATGAAATTAAATGCAAAATTTGTTTGGCCGAAGATGCAGTAAAAGCAGAGTCAAACAAAAGTAATTAAAGAATTTAAAAAGTGCATTAGAAGCTCTCCCAAAGAAAAAAACAAAACAATTAAGAATGGCAGCAGATGCTCAGTGAGAAGAGGGATGCTCAGGCAGGATTAGTTCTGCCATTTCTAGAATGACATGAAGCAAGAGTGGAAGGACACAACAAATTCTCCGCATTCCTTTCATTAGCCAAACATATTTCCTGGTCCTATCACACCAATAATCCCAGAACTAAGTGGGACAGCTGCAGGAGAAAGTGGAAATCCAAGGGACCTTCCCCTGCTTTGAGAAGAAAACTTTGGCAATGGGCACAGCGTGGTAAAGTGCAAGCTCTGCAGTCAGGACACGCCCCCCATAGAGGCATGGATGGGGAAAGGGCCTTTCCTGAAGGATGAGCTGGAGGTTGGAGCTGTTTACAACGACACTCATGACATTAACAGATTGTTTCAGTTGTGCGTTGCCCAGACATCCCTGAAAATTTACAGCTGGCAATTTCCTCTGAATGCCTCATTCCTTCCACTCCAGCCTCACTCAACACCTGCCTTCTCTTTGCCTTTTTTTCCCCAGCTCTATTTTCCTCCCTTCCCTGGTCTTTTCATTTACAAGTCCTACTTCAACAGTCAAGAAATTATGACACCAACTTGATATTTTTCTCTTATTTGAATGCCTCCTCCTACTATAAGAACCTCAGCTTTCCTGGATGCACAACCCCTAATGCCTTCACACTCGAGAAAATCATACTGGTTCTGAAACACCAAATTGGCCACAGCTAGAGGAGATGATCTGCTAAAGCCAATTTACAAGGAAGGGTGTCCAAAAACAAACAAAAAAAAACTGCATAAAAGGTAAAAATAAAAATTAACTTTGGGGTAAAAGTTAATAAGCCTTGCTTGCAAATCCATATAATCTTTATTTTGTGACACTTTCAGACCATGGTGGCTCATCCCATCAGCCCTGAACAGGGATTAGATAGGCATTCAAAATATATTAACACTCACAAATTGTGGGGCCCTTGTGAAGAACAAATAGACCACAAAAGCTCTGTTATTTAATTCAGCTCATAGAGTTCCCACTCCCCACTTTAGTTTGTCACCCATTTTTTTTTCCAGGCTGAAAAAGCCCAGCTCCCTCAGTCTCCTTTCTGCCTTGGAGATGGGCTCTGTTGGACTTGCACAGGGTTTTCCATCTCTTTCTCATAGTGATGGACCAAAACCCAGGCATGGGGTGCCAGATGCAGCTGCAGAGTGCCCAGCAGAGAGAAAGAATCTCTCCACTTGATGTCCTGGTTATGCTCCTTTTGATCCAGCCTAGTGTGCAGTTCGCTTTTATCACTACCAGGCCACACTGCTGACCTGAAACCCAAGCAAATTTTTCTATTGATTCCAGCAAGGCCGAAATACCAGACTGAACATCTAATAAAGGAGCCAACAGACAGGGAACAGTGGCAACAAAACAGCAAGCATAAGCTTACAACAACTCCTGACAGCATGTGTGGGAGAAAAGTTGTGATCAGATCTACCCACCCTGCTAAACAGCTGCTTTTTACTGAGTTTCTGAACCAGCCTTCACCTGGCTCCTCACTGAAGGGAGATAGGAAGAGCTCAGTTCTCCCAGACCACAGCTTGCAGGAGGATAGGAAGGCTATTTGTAAAAAAAAAATTAATGTGTTATTTGAGATAACAGTGAGGAGGCAGGAACTCTCCCCTACTCAAGCACAGGATTCAGCAAACAAACTGGCAGAGCCAATCCCTGCTGTGTTTGTTTCCCCTGCAATTTATTAAAAACACATTGCAATCTGGGGCATTACCAACACCTGAGGTAATTGTGAAGCTGCATCTACTCCCAAAACAGTTAACATTCATTTAACAAACTGATTTAAGGATTTAAACATTTTTTTCTCTTACACACACACAAAAAGAATATAGAAGTGAACCTCCTGCACAAGCAGAAGGAGTTAAAAGAATCTGACTTTTCGGTCTCTTACATCAGTTTGTTTTGAACACCAGAGCTAGCTGGAACATCAAAACACACATAGGATCTGTTTATTCTAAGTGCTAGAGTTACAGCCGTGCTTTTAACCCACCAACAGCTTGCTGTGCCTGTCCATTCTACTGGAATCACTTTCAAATTCAACCTCAGCAGCTCCAGTGCCATCTTCAATTACAGCCACTCTGCAAAAGCCAAGCCACCAGGGCAAGACACACAAGCTGAATTAAACAAAGCACTGCTACCTCCCTCACACAGATGTTAACAGGATGCAGTTCCTTTTAGGCACAAAAAATAATAAAAGGGAGCATTCACATTACAGCTCCTCAAGCCTTAAACGCCGCAGAATTTTTTCCAAGAAACTTAACTGAGGAATTAGGTGCAGTGATACATCACATTAAGCCAGTATTACATCACACAGGACCTGATTTGGCACCATGCAGTCTTGCATCCCCTGAGATCCTGCCCAAAACACAAACGTGTGTTTGAATACAAGATTTCCCGAGCTATCTGAGAAAGAAAGCAAAGAAACCACATAACACATGCCCACCAAATGAAGACCGAGGAACTGGAAACCCCACAGAACTTCTAGAATTGGTAATGCAATCACACAGTCTAAGTGTGTGTAATTGTATTTATTTATTCAAGTACATTGTGGTTTTCATTGTACTGGCAATCTTTCGGGGATGACTACAGATGCCTAACTTAAAACTGCTGTACCACACAGAAGGTATGGATTTAAAAAAATCACCTGGACACAATACAGGTTTTGAGCCCCATCCAGCAGCTACGTGGCTGAGCACACACTATCTCTAAAGTTAGAAAGCCAACAAAGGCTACAAAAACGAAGTTAAGTGTCCTTTTTATGACTTACTAGCAACAGCACAGCACCTGCCTGCTGGATACAAGCTTCACACCAGTGGTAATTTAGCCCCTTTTCCCAAGCACTCTACACACCACAAAACACTACTTTTTTTCCTTTTTGAAACTGTGGAAAAGTGCTTAAACATCCCTCCCATACTCCCAGCCATAGCACAGGTGAACATCAACTCAGCAAAGCTATAGAGACAGTTTCCTTTGGAAGCCACGCAGATAGTATTCCACAATCAAAAGTATCGCTTCTATAGAAAGTTCTACTGACCAGTGCAATGACATCCTGAAAACAAAGTAACTGCTTCAATTTAAGTGACGAGAAAGTTTGTTCCTAGAAAGGCATTTAAACACTTCATAATAGTAGCCTCCCCATAAAAATGAGTCATAACTTTCTATAGCTGTTACTTTTTCAAATAAGGACATAAGACCCGGAAGAAACGTGTATGTAGGTACAGAGTACATCCACTGATAGGAGCTTTTCCACGTGAAAATTGCCAAGCACGTTCTTTGCTCCTTCAGGCAGCGAGGAGATGTGCACCCATAGCCCGCTGAGTTTGTACCGCCACTGAAAACCCCAAATTCACCCCGGTCCCCTCTGATTACCTAATGTGCTTCACATAGCTCGATATTTGGATAAATCTAAAGCCAGCCTTGCCTGCAGCACACGTTGGAGGGTAGCTGCAGGGGCTGCTGCAGGAAACAGGACACCCGTGGACAGAGGCATCGTAGAGGAGGGGACACACCTCACCTGCGATCTGCACAGGCTTTGGTGGGGAGCACAGGACTGCTGAGGTAAGGGACGCCCAGCACCCAGACTGGGCTGACCCTCCTGCTCACAGGGCCCACTCCACAGCTCAGATATGCAACTCCACTCCCTCACAGACAGACCTGTGGGGCAACCCCGGCCATTGCCACACAGCCCCCATCTCCTCCCGTGGCAACACCGCCTCGGCACGGACAGGATGGTGCCCTTCCCAGCGCGGAGCAGCGACCCCAATCCTTTCCCCCAAACCCTTGCTCTCAGGAACCAATTCCACGAACGTCCTCCCCTCACAGAGTAGAGACCCGCGAACCCTTCATTCAAACACCTTTAGCTCACTGAGGGGAGCACCCCGGAGCCCCTTCCCCTCACAGAGCAGAGCCCCGCGAACCCTTTCATTCAAACACCTGTAGCCCAGTGAGGGGAGCCGCCCAACTCGCTTCACCTCACCGAGCAAAGCCCCCTCGAACTCCTTCCCCTCACACGGACCATGCCCCCCCCC
>JAHLSL010000010.1:3844395-3882259 GCA_025920805.1 Petroica traversi
GCTCGCCGGAGCGCTGCGGCAGGAGCCGGGGAAGGGCCGCCGCGCTGGGTGGGTGTGAGTTATTTCCAGCCGAAAATGAACGCTCCGAGGTGTCGGGCAGATGTTACTTAATCCGTCTCGTCCTTCTCCTTCACGCACACGTGAAGGAGCGAAGGGAAGGAGCGGTTTGGTTGCCATTGCTGGTGTGTGGAGTCTGATGCGAACGCGTTTGTCGTGCGCTGCGCTTCGGAGCCACTCACCCCTCCTGGGTGGGATTTACAAGTGATGCAGCTAATTCCTTGGAAGAGGGAGGCAATTCATTTCCATTGCGTGCGTAGAAATGGGGCACAGTGACTCTCCCAGGACGGATTTGTTTTTTTTTTTTAGTCGCTGCCCCCAATGAACTTTAAATATCTGGGTTGAAGGTGCTGTAGGAATCGTGGTGAATGCTCAGCATTTCTTACTATTAAATGCCTGCTGTTATTCCCGTGTGCTACATGCTAAAATGAATCGGGTCTACCACAACAAGCTTACTGTTGTGTTAAAGGTCCAGGGTCATCGAGAGTTGGGATAACTGTGTAAACAGTGCTGTAAATGCAGTTCTTTTGACCTTCGGTAGATGTCACATTCTTGCTGCGTTGTAGTTCAGATTTTTTTTTTTCTGGTTTGGTTTTCTTTTTTTTTTTTAACTTTTTCTCTTTTGTTTCTGTTTGCCCATTTATTGAAGGACCGATCAGTGGTGGTTCTTGGAGGCTGAAGCTTAAACCTGTTCGGAGTTCAGGCCTGATGGGGGAGGGAAGAAGTGTAGGAGTACAGTAAATCAGAGATTATGAGCTTCATGTGGGTACAGTGTAAGGAGTGGGAGATCGCGTTGGTTGCAGGTGGTGGTGGCCACAAAGCCGCCATTTCTGTCTTTCGGCTGCCGAGGTAGGTAGGTCATTTTGAAGATAATGCTGGGAGTGGCGAAGGGCCCTATTCAAAAACATTTCCTTTCTGCTTCCATGTGGTGAATAACTTCTCTCGGTCACGCTGCTCCTCCTTGGCGCTCTCGGGGCGGCCTGAAAACCACCGAAAGAGGCTCAGGTCTGAAATGAATGGAACTACATGAGGAGCCACTGGTTCGCGACGTTTATTGTAGTTTGGAAACCGCTTTCCCGGCTCACTGCTTAGCCATGGAGGCCAAATGTGAACAAAAAGGGGCGTGCCTGGGGGAGCAAGCACTGCTCTGAGCCTCTTCATGGGTACTATTTCCTTCTGCTGCTCACTCTGCCCCTCATCTGCCAGTTCACGTTTTCAGCGTCCTCCTGAGCCAAAAGAATGAAAAGAAGAATGAGCTCGGCCTTCTCTGCTGTTGTGTTACTTGCTTCCAAACTTCACGTCGCAGTATTGAAAACATTAGGAGTTGAAGGAGGGAAGAATAGACATGGAGTGTTAATTTTAATTTATTTTGTTTTCTGCTTGATGTTTATTTTCTCTTGGCTATGAAGTTAAATGTTGTAAAAAGACTTGACTGGATGTTGAGATGAAGCCCTTAAAATGGTTGTGTTAGTGTAGTAATACTGAGTTTTCTGCTTCAAAATCAAATTAAAATACTTGGATTTGAAGCTATTTTTATATATAGAAGTAGAAGAAATTACTTGACCCTACTTGCAAGCGCACATTTCTAAACAAAAGATTTTCCTTGTCTGAATGCTACTGTAAGACTTTCACTTAATTAGTAATTGCTGGGGTTGAGGCACAGGTTTGTCTTGCTCCTTACTTTTGAGCATGACTTAAATACAGAAAGCATGAAACAAATTCTCACTTACACACGGAGTTATTTAGTAAGGGCAGATCAGACTTACGGGGTGTGTTTCTGGAAGAGTCTCAGGTTGTTTCTTTGTGAGTATGCAGATGGCTCTGGTGTAACCTTTTGATTGATCTCACACTTGCCCAGGCTTCTGGCTGTTTCTTAAGTGAGCAGTTTTATGTGAGATTTGTAGGCTTACAGGGTTTGAAAAGGAGGGTGAGTGGCACAGAGGTGCTGTAGATGGCAGGGTAGGAATATGTGTTAAGAGTTGCTATTTTCTGTAAGAAGAGATTAGGTGTTTCACACGTGAGGGAGGGTGGTGTGAAAAAGGTGGAGTATAACTCACTATCAAATATTCTGTGGCTTTTGGCTTATTTTCCTATTTTTCATGAATGTCTTTATCTTGCACCAGTCTCTGGCTGGTAAAGAATCTTACATGCACACCCCACCTGACTCCCTTTGCATAATATCAAGGCTGCTCTATCTGGGACAAAGAGTTAATGCATGTGTCCCTGGCTTTAGGGGACCTGAAACCTCCGTTGAATTCCATTTCAGTCTGAAGTGATCTCACGTGGCACAGAGTGGCCTGCTGATTTAACAATCCCTCTGCTTCACGTTCTCAAAAGTACCTTCAGTCAACTTTGTTTCAGTGGTAATTTTTTACTTGGATGTGGTTAACTTGTAAGGTGGTTTTCTTTTTTTTTCCCCCAACTATTTGAAAAATGCCCTGTGGCTAATTTCTTGCTCTGCGTGTGTAGATCACGTTTCACCTCCATACTCAAGTGTTTAAAAGCTTTTGGAACTGAATCTTCTGGATGTGCGTGTTGGCCTTGGGAACTCGATACTCGGCTGAGATTGCCAGGATGGGTTTTGGTTGTAGTGACACAAGGCTTTTCAACCAGCAAACATATTTTGGGACTGGTAGGGATTGATAATTGGTTTGAAATAAGTTCTAGGGTGCTGGTTACACAGCCCCTTCCCTAGTCAGACTGTTATTTTGTGTTTTACCTGTTGAAGACCCTGAGAGTTGAGCTGGGGTAGTGATGTGTGCATTTTTCAGGAGGGAAAAAGCAAGGTTTGTCCTGGTATGTGCTCCACAATCGAAGCAGTATTGTATTCAGTGTTATCTACTACTGCTAACACAAGCATCTTGTTTCAATGAGACAAATGAGCTAAGTTGAAGCACTCACTTTGCACAGCAGCATCTGATAATAATTTCTTATTAACTGATCAGTTTTTTAAAATTTATTTTGCAGTAATCTATGCCAGCAATTATGACAATGTTAGCAGACCATGCAGCTCGTCAGCTGCTGGATTTTAACCAGAAACTGGATATCAATCTCTTGGACAATGTGGTGAACTGCTTGTACCATGGAGAAGGTGCACAGGTAAGGTGGACTTGAAACCTACATTTATTGACCATGTTTAACCTTACAGCAAATCAACTCACTTCAATAACAATTACTAAGTTACTAAACAATTAGTGAATTTACTGAGCTAGTGACTGGAATATCACTGGCAGTCACATGAAATGTGACTTCACATTGAAATGACACTTGGAGAAGAGTTTGTTTGGCGTGTGCTCATTGCTAGCCTTCTGCTGTTGAAAATTATTGGCAAATATAATTTGGTAAGGACTCTTTGCAGCTCACCTTTTCTGACTGGGTTCTTCAGGAAGGTCTGAGCTACCTGTTACTTGTTATCATGGACAAGATTGTGAAGCCATAAATGTAATGTTCACTTCAGTGAAGAACTAGATTTAAAAGAAAAACCTTAATTCTGTTATTACCGTGTTGGATTTATAACGAAGCATGTCGTGCTTATTTAATAGAAGAGCTTGTTCCTTTCCCGTGTTTGGTATTTTTTTATTTCCCATTACAGTTTGCACAGGTTCTTCTTGCACTCTTTCCTTTGGACATAGTGCAGATTGTGAAGTATTAAAGAGGAAATGGAGGGGCTGTTCATTTGTGTGTTTTCATTTATTGCCTTGAAAGTGAATCTTGCATTGCATTTATCTATTTCTTGAACTCCTCTGGAAGCAAGACTCAAATGTTGAGAGCAAGTATTGCTGCAAAGGGTGTTGGCATAGTTCCTCTTCTGACAAATTTTAATTGTTCGGGCTCAACAAATTGGGAGTTTCAGTGTCAGGCATCTCTTAGTAAGATAGTCTTGCACAACAATAAGTGAATTAAATGGGACAAAGTAGCTGATGCTTTTCTATTCTTTCCAGCTGTTAGGATAAACAATGATATACTTGCATATACTTGCTTTGTGTATCTCTTTAAGGGATAAAAAAAGCTTTTGTAAAGCTTACTAATGTGAATTCCAGTAGGCTCTGAAATACCATGCTGTTTATTGAAATATTTGCATTTTGAATATCCTAAATTCAAGTACTTACTTGCTGTAGTTTTTTTTTAAGTGCTTGAATGACACTTGTAACACTTGTTTTATGATATGCTTTACTGCCCTGGAGAACAGGTGATGCTTATAATGTTGTTTGGTAGGAAGAGAGCTGAAAAAGTTGGGAAGGTTTATAAGGAAAGTAAAGGATTAACACTAAACACCGTGATCAAATTGCCGTTGTTCTGGCATTGTGTGTGATTGCTTCACTTAAAACAGCTAGGAAAAGTCTCCACTATTTGAAAAATCAGTGCAATGAGAAGCAAAAATTCAAGAGGTGGTGTTTAGTTGACAAAAGAGAATTATGAATAAACTTGTTTAAATATCTCTATTGATATGTATCACCTCAATGAAACCTTGGTCAGCTATTTTAGTACCTTTCCAAACTGGACACATTTCAGGGAGTCTGAGCTTTTCCCTCTTCAGGGGGGTGTATAAAGGTTCCTGCAAGAAAAAATGGTTCTCAGTGGAATCTGACATCTCCAGTCCTGAGCTGAATGAGTACAGGAATAATAGAAGTTGAGGAAACTAAATACTAAAATTGGGAGATTACCAGTGGTTTTCCAGGAGTAGGTCAGGGAAATGTCAGGGTAAAAGAGGTTTAGAATGCAGCCTGAATGGCCTGTGCTGAACTTGCTTTCAGATTCACCTGCCTCCTCCTTCTGCTTAGTTCTTATCTCTGCTTGCAAAACTGTTATCTGCTGATCTATATTAGGCAAGAAAGAAGCTATATTCTGTCCTGGAGATTGAAATATTCTTCTCTTAGCTTTTTTGGGTATACTTCTCTGAGGAGAAAGAATGTCCCCATCCCACTGCAACACATGACTGAGGAGATTTCCTGCAACTAATTTATGTTTACCTGGACTCATCCCAGCCTCTTAATTCCATTGATCTGTTAGATCTTCATACATGGGTGGGAATGGGTCTTCACACATGGGTGGGAAGATGTTTTGCAAATTTCTTTTTGGTACCAGTGATCATGAGGTTTTGTTCTTGGTTAACCATTATTATTAAAATTTCTACTGCTTATGAAACTACAAAAAAAAAATAAAAGTATGTTAGAGGGCATGAGAGCAAACCTCTCAGCATGAAGAGAAGGATATGGAGTGTCTGTATTTTGTTGGTGTTGAAATTTGATCCTGGGATATGTCACCAGTATTAGAAGCAAACAGGAGGCCAATATAAAAACACACTTTCAGATTGGCTGTATTACTTCCAGGTTCATTCTTTCCCTTTTAAAATGAAAGTGTATTAGAAGTACTGGTTTTTCTGGGTTTTTGGGGGGGTTTTTGTTGTTTTTTTGGGGGGTTGTTGTTTGTTTGTTTTTGTTGTTGTTTTGGCTTTTTTAACTGTGGTGTCATACTGTAACAATATGGCTATACTGGTTCTGGTCCGAAACAGAGTATTTGTCCGAAACCTCTCCATGTCAAATCTGCAGGGACTTATTGCTGGTCCAGTTGCTCCACTGTGCTCGTCAGTTGTATCAAGTAAAGGTGCAAGTAGTGTTGTACAGATAGTTTAGACATCCTTACTCTTCTATTGAAACCCCCAATTTTAGTTTGTAAATCACGCACCAGATTTTTCAGTTTGTTCTATTTCATGTGATAGATTTGGGGTCTTGATTGGCTTTCTGAATTGCTGAAAATACATGTTTTCTTACACCAGTTGCTGATCAGCTCACGAATGTACTTGGATGGGGCTAAAAATATGCATGGCTGTAGTTCAGTTCTAACTGTTGAAGTTAATCCTAAAGGCAAGTTTTAACTGCTTTGTAACTCTGTCAAATTGGCTCTACATTGCAGTGAAAGAAAGGACTAAGTTCTGTTAATTGTGTTGTAAAATGTCCCCCTTGTTGGTGAGGCAGTGCCTGATGGCATGTAGGGGATACAGTTTGCAGCAAGACTGTCAGTACTCTGCACTTTTGGAAATGGCTGATGTCACTCTGGCTCCCTAAAAATTCTTGAGGACATCCAGGCTTTTGAAAAGGATGACTGAAATGAATTCAGCTATTTCAGTGTGTAATTGCTTCAGATGAGGTTTTCAAGAAACCACAGTGTCCAGGACAGTAATTGATAGTATCAGTCCCAAGGAAGAACAAACCATTAACATGACCAACTCCCTTTCCTCCCATCAGTAGGTTTTTATTATGGTTTTGTAGGTTGTTAGGTACACCAAGAGGTAGGGATTGGAGACCTCTAATGCTTTGCTCTGTGGTTCTTCAAAATAAAATCAACAGTTCCTACATCAATAGCTTTGCAGCACCATACAGTGCTCCTTAAAGCTGGCACTTTGTACCGGTGTTTCCACCAGAACTTGAAAATTTGGGTGCCCTAGAATGACATTTTCTCTAGATGACTGTGGAAGGGTAGAAAACTTCCTTCCCTAGTAGGCTTTCCCCATCATGTGTGCTGTTCTTGCATGTTTTTTGCTGATCTGGGTAAATAATTCAGTGTGGAAGTGAGTAATTACTGTCCTGCATGGATGGGCTTTTGCAGTTTGGTTGTTACTAAACTTCAGCTGTCACAGGAGGAGGCTTAAGGGACTTGTTGCTGCTGGTTGAGTTCTGCGTGACTCTTAGAGAAGTGATTTTAATGGTGTGTTACATATTGATGTCTTCACTGACAGTATATCACTTCTTGAATAATCTGATGCTAACGCTTGTTCAAATCAAATTTTCTTTCAGCAAAGAATGGCACAAGAAGTGTTGACTCACTTAAAAGAACATCCTGATGCGTGGACAAGAGTTGATACTATTTTGGAGTTCTCTCAGAACATGAATACCAAAGTAAGCAAATTAACTTTTATTTATTTGGTTTTCCTCTTTCTTCCATTCATAAACTTTGAGGAAGGTATCTCATTTTTAGCCATAGACTTTCTTGATTCAAACCACATTTTTTTGATTGTCTTGTTCACAAAGTTGGCTTTAAACAAGAACTGTAAATGAAAAATATTCAGACTTCCTTTTACATTGCCAAGAGTTTCTCCCTCCCCCCCTTTTTTTTTTTTTTGAGGATGAGCTAAATTGGATACACACAGGTTTTTTTCAAGGCTCATACATGCGTTATGCCAGTTCCCAAGATTGGTATTGTGTCTATATAAATCTGAGTTATGAAAAGTCTCCTAGAGCCACATTTTGTCCTTGGTTAAGTGCTTGGCTGTTTGTGATCATAATGAAAGCCAGGTGCACGTAACTGAGGAGAAAATTTGTCCCTAGGTGTGTTAAAAACAAAATAAATCTTATTAGACCAAGGTTTTGAGTAGTCAGTAAAGGTTAAGTACCCCAAAGTTTGGAGTACAACAGTTCTTTGCTGCTGTGCAGAACACATTTGCTTTGTACTGCTGTTGGAAATCCATCCAACATGGTAGAGGCTAAAATGGGCCACACTCAGGGCTTTTTCTGCAGTTTGAAATGCTTTACCTAAGATGTGAAGTTTGAGTCAAAAAGATGATCAAAATGTGTTTTCACTGTCTTAAGTTTGATTATTATCTCAAATAACTGACATGTATGTTTTTCTGCTGGATACACACTGTGTTCAAACAGAAAAAAAACCCTGTGTTTGGATGGTTTCTGAAATCATGTGGTAGTCATGAAGCAGTTAATATTTTTTTTATTGCTCTCTGAAGCTGAGGGGAAAACAGTTTAAAGAACTTCCTCAAAGTAACACCTTTAAGCACCTTTAAGTAACAGTGTTTGCCTGTTTGCTTGCCTGGTAAACTTTGCTTTTTATACTGACAGACATTACTAATGTTTAAGTTGATTTATCAACAGTATTTTTAAAAACTCAAATTTGTCTTGTGAAAAATGAGATGATTAGAGGAACAGAAAGAAAGCAACAGGTAAAGAATTCTTCAATTTACATAAATTGCAAATGATTTGGTGCTAAATTTATGCACTATGACATTTGGCTTTTATGCAATCATATTTTTTCTTTAATTAAAGCTGTTAACACTACCTGATATTAATCATAATGTTCCATTATGTTGATTGCTTGTAATAGGAAGAAAAGGGGTGTCTTCCTGTGCAACTGACACAGCTAGGCTTTGACGGCAGGCCTCCACAAGGTCTACCCTTTTGATTCCCTTTAACTGAATTCTGTTCATCAATTGTTTTTTGTTTCTTGGGAGGTGGGAGGGAAAGGGATTCGGTGCATAAAATAAGTAATAAGGGTGCCATAGAAATTTCTACCATAGGGATCATTTCATGCTCTTTTTTGGACTCTTTTGCTGTTGCCTGTCCCTCATCTTCATAACTGGGCAGTGAATTAGTGATTAACAATTAGCAGTGAGCAAATGAGGTTTTTGAAAGGATTCTGTCTTACTTACAGAGTTAAAATGTGTTCACATGTGCTGTTGCAGTAGTTGGCTAAAAGGCAGAACTTTGTAATTGGTATCAGTGACTTTTTTGAGGAGTGGTGTTCATCACTATCAGAGAAATCAGAGTAATTAGAACAAGTAAATCAACAAAGAAAAAATCCCTACCAGGATTTTGGGGCTGGTGGAGTTCTTGCAGAGTGGAGTGGCAAGGAGGATGTGCAGGTCAGGGTGGTACCCAGTGATTTAACTGCAGGTGTTTGGGAAAAGGAGTATTTGTAGGACTAAAGAAGTGAACAAGACAGTGCAGAGGGCAGAACTGAGGTCACACACATACAAAAGAGTGAGTAGAAACCTTTACGTCATGAACAGCTGAAAGTCTATGAACCCAAATGAGATGTTTGTGCACGTAATGAGGGATAGGTGTTGCAGATTGTTGGAGGTGTCTGTCCTTTTCTTTGACTCCAGGAAATTCTAAGTGAGGGAAAAACCCACTAAAGATGAGGTCTGTCCCTAGTCTGTTAGGTTTTTCGTTTAGGTTTCATTTGGTCATCTAGTGTTTATTTAAAACGAAATTTTACTTGCCATTCTGCTGTAGAAGCTAAGTAAGTTCACTTGGGGCAAAAAGTTTGGGAGAAAATGAATGTTTCTAGTTAGTTGATACCTGAAAAATTAATGTGTGTGCCTGTAGAACATAGAAATATCACTGGAGTTCAGATGTGCTTCAGCGAAGTTAGCACTGTCTGGTATAAATATTCATACTGTCAACATTGTTAGGAGCTTTTGTAAGTATGTTTTATGTCATGAGCCTGGATCAGTTGCAGATGGAGTTTGTAAATTTATAGCAGTGGCTGAAATCACTTCCTGTGAAGCATTTTGCTTCAGAATGTTTTTACACATTTTCCTTCATGAAAATTCCCTTCATTTAGCTTTTATGTCACATAATGAAGTCAACTTGCAGGTTAAAATCTAGTTGAGAAGCTTTTGCTGCTGACCATGGAGGAAATAAAAATACCTTGCCAGCTGTCTGTAATTAATAACTTCTCTTGATGGCCAGGATGTTTTGGAAGGGGACAGAATATTTTGCAAATGCAGGATGTACACCTGAAATCTTCTGGGAACTGGGATCAGATAGAGAAGCAGAGGAGTGTGTAGGTTATGTTAAGATGAGAACAGCAAAAATGCTCTTTTAGTACAATGTAGCTTGGGACGGTCTACATTGTGTTTTAGTAATTAACCTGAAGTCTGTGTGATCCCTTTGGTCGAAATGCTAATGATCCTACTTTGTGTAACAACTAACCTTTTTAAAGAGGAACTCTTATTCTCAGCCAAACTTGGAACTGTGAAAACTTGAGTTTACCTTTCAGGCATTGATGTGATTTTTTTTTTTTTTTCTTCCTAATCCACTGCAGATAAAGTAAATGCAAAACTCCTCATCCCCTTTTCTCTCCTGTCTATTCATGCTAATGGGGTTTTACATATTAAAGTTCTTTGATCATACATGACAAACTTCTTTCCCTGTTACTGTGAGTTGGCAGTAGGGACAAATGGGCAGAGGGAATGGCCATTTGCACCGTTAATGGTTTCGGGTAAGAACATAGGAAGGAATTCCTGAAAGGTAAAATGATTTCCAAGAGCTTTATTCATATTTTTATTGTTCTTTGACTGAGCACAAAAGTTCATCTTTAAATAGTAGAAATAGCTGCCATATTGGGGTGGGGATTGAAATTTAATAAACCTGTGGGTTGTCTTGCTGTTCCTAAAGTAACACACCAGTGAAGTTTGGGAAATACTTTCTCTAGAAAGTGCCAGTGTCAGGACATGTGATGCTAAGACAAGATTTTTTTTTTCCAGCTCTTAGAGGAACAATAGGAAGCCTGAGACACCATCCAAGCTGCTAAATATTTTAGGAGCCTGGTTGTGTTAATGCTCAGACTTAGGAGCAGTCATTTATGATACAAATTCATATCTGGCTGCTACTTTTCCAGATAGCCAAAATTGTCTGCCAGAGGGCTTTTCATTATTGTTTTTTTCCCCCCTCCTGGTGTGAGCATGATCAAACAGCAGGACTTAGCATAGCCAAGAATAAAACCAGAAAATACAATGCATGAAACCTCAGTAAATGGGTGACTAGACATATATTTAATAAAATCGTTAGTTTAATAATCTTGAAGTCTTAGATGTTAAGTGTGAATGTCTGATTGAATGAGAGTCCTGCAAGTTAGTTAGTCCTACAGGAATGTACTCACATTTTGTTCTTCTCCAATTTCAGTATTATGGACTGCAAATCTTGGAAAATGTGATAAAAACAAGATGGAAGATTCTTCCAAGGAACCAGTGTGAAGGTAGGGAGGGATTTGTGTCTTTTTTCTCTTAACTTTGTGCTTTAACTGAGATTGAGGCTGTCAGTCTCTAGGTAACTTTCTATCATGTGTTCTGATCATCTTGAATGATGAAACCACACCTTTCACTTACCTGATAGTGGTCTCAGTGGGTTGGTGAGCTGCTGAGGTTCTGTAAATCTGTGGAAAAGGTATGACGTGAGTTTTGAAATATCTGAGGTACTCCCCTGGCACTGAGGTAGAGGTTTTCATTCTCCATATGTGACACAGGAGGTTTTGTTTTCTTCACCCTCTCTGAGCTGTGTGTGCAACCCAGAGACTCTGTGGTCCACTGTAATTCTTTTGCAATTGTAAGCAGTTACAACGGTTTTGAAATAGAAACACAAAGTAAATGCACTTTCTTACCTATTGATGGTCACTCATTCTGTTAGACAGGGAGATCTTGTGCATTTGGGTTAAATTCATAAAATATGTAAACAGGCAGATTGCTGTAATTGGTGCAGTATAGGGTAACCCCCATCTCCCATCAATGCAAGGAAGCTGGAAATTTTTAAATAAAAGCCATTTGGTTTATGGGTTTTGCCCTCCTCTAGACTTGCAGTGTTGCTGACTTTTGACATTGGCTGCAGTAATTGGAGGTACCCCTGTGGTACAGGGTTAGTGCTCTTCACGTGGCTGCCTGTCAAATCATCCCAACATGGACTTCAAAACATTAAGCGCAACCACTTTAAATCCTTGACGTTGAATGTTGTCACCATTCTATACTTTGCTTTTTACTAGAAGGTCGTCTTGGAACTAATTAAAAGTATTCCAGATTACTTTGTTCTGCTGTGAGCTTTCATTAACCATGCAGAGACACTTGAAATTTTTACTGCTGGTGCTTAGGTTCTGAAACTCGATTAATTAAAATGGCATTTTAAGTGTTGATAAAAACAAGTGCACAGAGATAAACTTTTAGAGTTTTGTGGTTATTCCTCTTCTCACCTTTCCCCCATCCCTTCCAGCTGTAGGTTGGCAAACGGTTGGCTGTCTTGGAAAGTAAAACCGAAAGTGAAGTTTCCATTCATTCTGCTGTTGGAGGTTTCTAGGAAACAGCTTCAGCAGAGGCTCAGACACAACTGAGCCCTTTTGACAAATTAAAAGAGCGTCTTAGTGAGCTAAAGTTAACTCTTCCTTGTGCTTTTAATTATTGGAGTATCTCAGCTTAGTCATCTTTTGCTCCATTCTTGACTGTGAGCACTTAGTTTCAGCATTTGGAAGTTGTTCTGGTGAAGTTTTTGCCTGTGGGAGCAGTGCAGGAGGAAAAGGAGTTTGGAGTATTGTCCACTGGTGAAGGAAGGTGTAATAGAACAGATGTCACAGGGATGGACCTGACTTGATAGTTTAGAGCTGAGCAAGTGCCAAATACAGGATATAATTTAGGAATTCAAAGTCTTAAAATTCATACTCTTAATGCATAGGAGAGCTGAGAAGCAGTGGTGGTAGGATGAGGTTGCTGCTGGCTGTGCTTTGGGTCATTTAATCTCTAACACTGCTGTTGCAGTGCTTCCTGCCATCTAGGAAGATGCAATAACTCCATATGTTACAAGCAAAATAAAGTTACTGTGTGGAGTTTTGTAATCATCTTGAAGTATTTTATTCTTGCTTTTTCTGACTTACACATCTATGAAAACTCCAGAGGAAATAAAAAAATCCTTTATCCTAACAAAGATGTGTTGTTTGTTCAGCTTTGAAAACATTTTCCCTTTGACAAAGGCAAAGTAAAATTGCGAAATTGACTTTTATCCTGTTTAAGGAAAACTGAGTTAGCTGGCTTTTACTTGTGTGGTAGAAGAGGAACCAAATGTATTTACTGTACCATGGCATTTTATCCAGCTTGGCCTCAGTGGTGTAGGAGGGAGAATCTGTTTCATCTCGAATCCAGTTTGATCTGGTCTGTGGTAGTTGTTTATTTTTTTTTATTTTTTTTTTATTTGGCTGATGATAGTGGCTGGTACAAAAGAGCTGCTCCAGAGCTCATTCGGGTGGCTTGATTACCTGGGAGATAGCAAGGCTGGTTAAATTCAGGTTTCCTTGACTCCAGCCATTCTTTGGTTGACAGGATTTTCCTGTTTGAAGTGTAGCTGGTGGAATCTGTGTGCAGGAAAATGAAACTCAGTGTAGAGTGCAGTGCTTAGTGACAAAGCAAATCATGCAGGTTTCAAATCAGTTTTGCTTTATGTCTTAATTTATAAAAGGTGTCTTCTGCATGTCTGGTTGGTTTGTGTAGTAAATATAGCTGTCAAATCTTGCTGTTGGTTAAGAGGAAACCAAATACATTTATGAGAAAAACAATGTTCCCCCTTTGAAGAAATAGATGAAGGCAAGAGCAGATCAGAATTTAATGGTCAGTGAATAAAGATTTTGAAACAACTTGCCTGAAACTCGTTGGGAGAAATAAAGCAATGTTGTTAATTATAGAGCCTGAACTGTAACTTTTTAAAAAAGATTTTTTTTGTTTTTTACCAAGTTGTACATCAGAATGACTTGTTGAGCTGTGAGGTTAGCCAGAGATTTGGTACAACTTCTGTTTTAATGCTGGAAGGTTTCAGCTTCCAGCCTGGAATTTCAAATGCAAGGAGGAAAATGTTTCCTTCAGATGTATTCTTTAGACTTGAAACTGTTCTGAACTTTGCTTTTGTTTTAAAATAGCTTTTAGGTTTGAGCTTTTATAAAATAACTTTTATAAAATAGTTTTTTGTTCCTCAGGTGGTATTGTTGGTGAGCACCTTTGAGGAGTTCATTTTTCTATTTCCATAATCCTGAAACAGGAACTGGGCAAAACAATCCATTTACAATTCTAATATACTGACATGATGGCTTTTTGTTTTTCTTGATTTTTGGTTTGATTTTGGAGTTAGCAATTGGTTCTGTAGACCAAAGTTGAGTTCTGAGGCACAGAAGGGGTAAAATTCAGTGAAATCAGATGCCTGGTTTGGTCATAGCCCCCAGCCATGGTTAGCCTTGCTCTGGGTGATGGATTTAGTCCTTGGGAGGGTGCTTGGAATGGCTCTTCCACGTACACAAATGATGTCATGTGGTTTTCATTGAAGCCTGGCTGGGGCAGTGATGGATTCCAGAACATCCCAGGCAGTGCTGAACCTGGCACATTGCCAGGGTATTGTGCCATCAGTCTCAAGTTTGGAGTTCTGGGTTTATTGAGGTGTAATGCTAAATTGCTTTAAACTCCCATATCCTTCGGAGCTGATTGTTTAATAACACTCAGAAAGGACGGCCTTTGATTAAAGTGCTGTGGTCTCAAAAGGATTTTCTCTGGCAGTGTGAAAACCTGCCTGGGAAGAAAGGCTTTTTGGTCTTCAGTGCAGGGATATGTTCCATTAATCCTGCATTGTGAAATGAAATACTGTTCCCTTGAACAGAGCGAGCTTTCTGGCGTGTTTGGAGCTGGAATGGATAAAGCACTTCTTCATTATGAAACACAAATTGCTTGTACAACTTCTCTGCTTCTGAAATGAAAAAGTGAAGTGTTCAGAGGAGCAGTTCAGTGTTTTCCAGGAAGGTCCTGGAGCTGAGTGTGAAGCTTTTGATGCAGTGGAAGCTGCTGTACAGAAGAGGTTTTTTCTGTGCAGTGGGGAGATACTTTAATGGAAATTCCTGGCCTGCTTCATGAGAGAGATGTTTCTTTGGTTCTCTGTAATGAAGGGGGGATGAGCTACATGGCACTTCTGTGTGTGTGTTTAGAGACAAACTGCGTGCCTTTCTCTCAGAGTTATCATGACGTTTCTCTTGAAAAGCAAATAGATCATGGATTGATTCGCTTCACTGCTAAGGGGAAGGATGAAGTGTGGGGCTGTATGGGAAAGCATTGCTTCTTAACACTAAAAATCAGATAGTTTTTGACTACATTTTGGGACTAAACAGTTCAGTGTAAGTGTGTATGCATACAAACATCCCCAGAGGGGACAGCTCAGCTTTAGCATTTGAAATTCTAATTTTGATTGCAGAATAACATTAATTTGCTGAGTTACATTGCTCACCTGATTAATCTGTGCCTATTATTCTTTAATACAAGCTGAGAATTTGTTAATTTTCATCAATTGGAGTGAGCACCAGCTAGAGCACAAGCACTTGTGAAGTGCTTGTGCTCTGTACTGCACAGAAGGCTGTGCTCATGTGCCTCGAGGACAAGCAGTGGCTTTGTTGCAGGTGTGTGTTTGCTGATTGTGTCCATGGTTATTTACCTGCTGCTCTGGGCTGTGACAGGAACTCTGTGCTCAGGGTACAGAGAGTGCAGGAGAGGTAATGGCTTCCTAGAGCACATCCAAAAGTTACACTGGAGGATATTTCCTCAAGCTCGGGCTGCAGAAATTACTCACGTTGGATAACGTGACGTTCCTCGCTGTCCCAGTTCCACTCTCAGCATTGCATAGCTCGGGTCACTTGGGAAAACAACTTTCCCTGCAGGAAGTGCTTCAGTTTTACTGCACATTGGCCTCTCTGTCGAGGAGCAGCTTTCACAGAAGGATGACAGTATCTAGTGGCCATCCAGGAATGTTCTTAAAGGCCTCAAGTTCATGTCCTTGCTCTATCATCCCTTTTGTGGAGCTTTGTACAAAAGTATCTCTAGGGCTTTGCTTTCCAGAAAATTCCAGCAGTGGAGCTGGTCCAGGCCTGAGGCAGGGTTTGCTCCCTTGGCTTGCTGGTTGTCCTGAGGTCAGTGGAGTTGCAAGGTCAGATGATCTTTGAAGAACATTTCGTGTCCTGGGTGTTGTGGTTGGTGTGGCTTTTGTTTTGTTTTATTGGAAGTTCTGTTTTCCTGTGCTATCTGTCTCTTCCTGCTTGGCTCAGCCAAGGGCCTGAACTTGGCAGTTGGGGTGTTGGCATCTTCAGGACTTGTTCAGCTGCTTCTGTGATGGAAGGAGACCTTCTAGGCAGTGACTGTGGGGCTTGTGCATGTCCTGTGCTTTCCTTCTTAAAATAACACTTCCTTTTAAGTTCCCCAAACATGGTGCTTTTAGCTTATCCCATGGACTGCTACCCAGAACAGTTTCTTGGACATGTCCTGCTGAAAAATGGTAATGAGCCTCTGGGTTAATTTTTTTTTGTCAGAATATAAATTTGACATATATTTGTTCTGCTGAGAATCATCATTCCTATGGAATGATAAATAAATGAGCTATTAAATATGGAGCAGAAAGCATAGCACTTGAAGTAAAAAAAAAGGAAAATAGAAAATGACATCTGAGCCAAAAAGAGCATTAGAGAATTGGATAGCTGCTGCTTTTAAGGGGTTCAGAATATGATTTTGTTCACTGGATGGACAACCTCAGCAGCCTGCAGTGTGATGTGTGAAAAGAAGCAAACTTTTTAGGTTGTTTTTTGACTTGCAGTCACCATTTTAAATTTAATTTTTCTTTTTTTAATGGAGAAACTGTGGAGCAGAGCAGCTGTTCTCCTCTGCTGCTCTCGAGGCCAGATCGATGGCAGCACAATATTGGGGTTGTTACTGAATAGCACAATGCCATTGATGCAGCAAGATGGAAAATACCCTGGGTTTGCAGTTGGAACTCTAAGAACAATATTAACTTTTTAATTCCTTTTTGAAATGCAAAGAGCTGCTTCCCTCAGTGGTTTGGCAGATTATTAGAATAGTTTAGTTTCTGGCACTGCAAACCTATTCCAGGGGCTTTCATATCTCATTTGTGAATTACTGTAATGCTTCAGCAAAGAGTGTGTTTAGGTTTAAAGTATCAGACCAGGCCTATGATGTCAGACCAGTGCTTGGTGGTAATAACTCTTACCCAGTGCCTGACAGTGATACATTATTAATGACTGTTCTCCTGGAGCAAAGGGGATTGATCCCAGTTGATGATGATGAATAGTTCCACTTGCAGTTGGAACTACCTGTAGAACAGCTCCTGTCTAGTATGTATCTAATTGCTCAAAGTCTGGACCTAGTTTTTCCAGATTTCATGAGGATGCAATTAATAAACTGTCCCTTTTAATCCTCTTGCTTAAGCCTGAAATGAAAAAAACCAAACCCTAATAAATTTGATCAAGTCTTAGACAAGTTTTAGAACTTAAAACAGAGGCTGTGGATTATGTCTTCAACAGAAGACATTCTTCTCCTTAAAGTGACAACTTCTGAAGTCTTCAACATATGCATGTTGTCTGCGTGAGTCAGCTGACTTGTCTTGGTGAAGAAATTATTGAAACGAGATTTTTGGGTTCATGCATTTGAATAGCAAAGCATCCACCAATTCTCAAACTTCCTCAAGACAAGAAAACACTTGCCCGGTTTGAAGTGTGGTGTCAGAGCTGAACTGCTGGAATGTTCACCCAGGTCGTGACTCCAGGCCCTCTGTGCATGCCTTTTCTTGGCACTCAGCTGGTTTTTGTACAGAATGGATATTGTCACTTGGGAAGTCATTGTTTCCATGGTTTTAGGAATGAGGAGGGAGCTGAGGGTTGTTAGGCGGCAAAATGAAACTTTGGACCGTGTAGCTTCCTACAGTGGTTGGGGATTTTTTGGTTCTGTGGTGGAGCTGACAACTCTAAAATAATTCAAAAACATATTTAGAAGAAATACAACAAAATGAATGATTTAAACACACTCTGTGCCCCTGGTTGGCCAATTGCCAATGAAAGCAGAAAAAAGAAATAGCAATAAAGTAGAATTTATTAGGAGTTTGTGGACTCACAGCATCCATATGTGCAATAAAAGCCCAGTGTTTCACACTGAAATGAATTGTGTTGTATTAGTGAATGAAGTTTGAGGTTCTGTTCTTGCAAGATTTCACAGGGGAGGCTTTGCTAAGCTCTGGCACAGTGTTTGACTTTGAAATGCTGTGCACAGCAACTCCTGTGTTTAAAATGGATCACTTGTGTAGATGGGAGCATCTCTGACCTTCTGCGTGCAATGCAGGTGGTGTGTCAAAGCTTTCCATGCACTTCAGCAAACCTGGCTTTAAACCTGGAGTCACATTCAGGAAGTTCTGTTTATTCTTGGATTTCACTTTGATCTGGTACAATTATTCCAAGGACACTAATCCTTAGTCTGTTTTCCTTTTGGTTTATTGGCCTTTTTGTGCATCTAAAATACCCCCTGTCAGCATTGATAAAGGTGTATTTTTCCCATGTAACACACAAGAAAGGTGCTCACTGACCCCCATGCTTATCTGGCCCTTAGAGGTGTTTCTGGTTTAAAAACACAAGGAACCTGAGTTCAGAAATATTTGTTGCCACATCGGCAATATCTGACATAGCTGAAAATAATTCCTACCTCTTCTGCAGGTATTAAAAAATACGTTGTTGGCCTAATTATCAAGACCTCATCTGACCCAACGTGTGTAGAAGTAAGTGAAGAATCCTCAGGGGAGGATGAGGGAGGGGAGTTTTGGTAAAACCTGACTCTTGTCTTCTCTTCTCCAGAAAGAGAAAGTGTACATTGGGAAACTGAATATGATTCTTGTTCAGGTAAGCCAGAGTTCAGAACATTTTTAACTTTATTATAAAGTCTCTGGGTGTTTTTGTCTGCCTCACGTGTGGCTGCTCCCCTTTGCAGATACTGAAACAGGAGTGGCCCAAGCACTGGCCAACGTTCATCAGTGATATTGTGGGAGCCAGCAGGACCAGTGAGAGCCTCTGCCAGAACAACATGGTCATCCTCAAACTGCTCAGTGAAGAAGTGTTTGATTTTTCCAGTGGCCAGATTACTCAAGTAAAAGCTAAGCATTTGAAAGACAGGCAAGTAAATCTGTTTAAATCTTAATGAGCAGAGTAGACTTTGTGCTTGCTGTGAAATAGTTGTTCTCTCTTGGAGCCTTTGTGTGAACACCCACAGCTGTGTAATTCCATTTTTGAGCCCAAGAGGTTTCCTGATATGCTTTGAAGCAGCACTCCTAGGGGATCCCTAACTTCATTTTGTACACTTGCTGCAAGTAGCATCTGTTGACTGATGGTTCCTACCCTTTTGGCACAGCATTCAGCACTGATTGATGATGTTTCCTTAGCCAGAATTTGCAGGCACAGGCTTCAAGCTACTTCAAATATGCATTATTACCATGAAAATGGGGAAAAGCCAGGTGGTTTTTGAATGCCTCCATGGGCGTAGGTCTTCAGGACCTGTCCTGTGTGCATAAGATATTTTGGTTTATGAAATGCGGAATTGCTTAGTTTTTAAATTTTTTTACAGCATGTGCAATGAATTCTCCCAGATATTTCAGCTGTGTCAGTTTGTGATGGTAAGTCATGTTTCTTTACTGATTTCAGAATTTCCCCTG
Source organism: Petroica traversi (assembly GCA_025920805.1). NCBI lineage: Eukaryota > Metazoa > Chordata > Aves > Passeriformes > Petroicidae > Petroica > Petroica traversi. The sequence goes on from JAHLSL010000010.1 coordinate 3,863,499, forward strand.
TTTGTGCCTAATGGTGTCACAATGTCATAAACTCTAAATGGTCATTTACAGGAAAACTCCCAAAACGCTCCCTTAGTCCATGCAACTTTGGAAACTTTGCTACGATTCCTGAACTGGATTCCTCTGGGATATATATTTGAGACCAAGTTAATCAGCACACTAATATATAAGGTACTCTTGCAAAAAAAAATGACAGCTCTTAAATTTAACTACAAGTTGCAGGAAAGCTGTACAACACTTCTGTAATACTCTTTATTTCTTTTTCTTCTCTCAACAGTTCTTAAATGTTCCCATGTTTCGAAATGTCTCTTTGAAGTGCCTCACAGAGATTGCAGGTGTCAGTGTAAGCCAGTATGAAGAACAGTTTGTAACACTTTTTACACTGACCATGATGCAGTTAAAACAGGTAAATGTTCTCCAGATATCTCTCTTTGAATTTCACATCACAAAATGCGTTTCTGTAGAAACTAGTTGAGGTGACAGGTTTATATTCATTACAGAGCTCTTGACAGAGAAAGTATTGTTCTTTGGTGGAATTTGTGTTGATCATAAGAAGCCCAATGTGTTCTTCTGAACTTGATTGCAGCTGTGTTTCTGCTGTATTGATTTGATTAATTTAAGGGCTATTTTGAGCACTTGGGTTGCCCCATGGGGATATGAGGACTATGTGTCTCAAGACCTAAACTGACCTGAGTTCTGCAAGTTGCTCTTTAATTTTTGGAATAGATAAGTGTTTCTTACAAAAAGCCATACATCAAATTTATATAGTTTGATGATTCCCCTCTGAGCAGTTCAGATTCAGGTACATGAGCCCTTTGCTCAGTGTGTTTATATCATAAGTGGATGCATGAAGGGGTTTTTTTAAGTCTTTTTCTCTCTTGGCAAAGTTGGTCCACCTTGAAAGTTCTTCATAAAAAACAAACAGCAACCTACTTGTTAATACACAGTAGTTATTCTGTGTAAGAAGGGCCATTCTTGATTTCTTCTTGTTAGATGCTTCCTTTAAACACCAATATCCGACTTGCGTACTCGAATGGAAAGGATGATGAGCAAAACTTCATTCAGAATCTCAGTTTGTTCCTCTGCACGTTCCTCAAGGAGCATGGTCTACTTATAGAAAAAAGGTTAAATCTGAGGGAAACACTAATGGAGGTAAGTAGCTTGCTTTATCTGGTTTAAAAATGTAGCAGGTGTGTTCTCATGCTCAAAGGGTGTGATGCAACTGGAATTTGTAGACCATTGTACTTAAAGTGGGCAAGAGCAAAAAGCAGCCACAAATACAAAACCCCCTTCAAAATGTTTCAGTTGCATTCTGTATTCAGTGTTCCTTTAACAATACAATGTCTGAAAACTTAACTCTGTGTCACCCTCTTCTTACTTGTTCCTCCACTGAAGTATCAAATAGTGCTTCAAAGTAAATGAATATAATATTTTTCATGGGTTTACATGTTTCTGGTTAACTCACATGAAGGTGATGTGTTGCTGTGCCTTTATCAGTCTGTGTTCTCATTGAGCATCCAGAGCAGCTCTCTAGAGTCCAGACATGCTGAAGGCCAGTTCCTCCTTCCTGATGTAGCTTCTTGCCTTGTTTGCCATTCCCCAGCTGAAAAACTTGAAATAATCCTCAAGGACGAGACTTTCTGTGGAATAAATACTGTGTGTGCCAGTGGTAGAGCCCACCAAGTGGCTGTGACAGTAAAGCCACTGAGATTGTGGAGATCAGATATTGGAGATTCAGATAAGAATGAAGGATTGGAAAGGCTGGAACACTGAGGGTGCTGCTTCCTGCTGCAGAGGGGGTAGATCACAAAATCAGAGTTTGCAGTTGAGTTACTTTAATTGTGAGTTACAGTTTTTCTGGGATTGAGCTGTTCTGAGGTGACTTCTTTGCTACTGCTGTGCTCCAAGGGAATGAGAGTGTTTCCATATCCCCTTGAAGCATCATTTGTTGTGTGCAGAATCAAGCCCTGTGCAGGTTTGAAGTTTCTAGGCTGAGAAACTGCCTTGAGCCAGAGGGAGAAAAGCACCACCCCAGTTTATAAACCTAGAGGCCAGGTTCCATTGGGAGGGGGAAATACATCTTGCAGAGTGATGAGCTGGAATCCAGTGTGTCCATCTGAATTCCAGCCTGTTCTCAATATAATTCTTCTGGACGTAGCCCTCTACAAAAAAAAAAGCATATTCATAAAATTGTAGCTCACTTAGAAGATTGACTCAGAGGAGTATCCCGTTTTTATTTTCAATAGAGCAGCTGTTAACAGCTCCAGATAATTCCTGAATTTGCAAGTAGTAAGCTTTCAAAATAACTGGGAGTCAAAGGTGCACAGCTCAAGGCTCAAGTTTCTGCTTACACTGAGGCTGTATGAGAAAGACTGTGTTAAGCAGACATTTACAAAACTGCATTCTGAAGACTTCCAGTCTTGTATGGTGAATTCTGTTTTAACCAAGTTCTTTTGTGTGCCTAAAATGGTTGCAAATCCAACTTCTGTAAGCTCTAGTGTAATAGAACCTAGGTACAGGTTTTCTTTAAAAAGCTATGTGACATGCTAACCTGTTAATTCCCGCACTTTGAGTGTAGCAGATCTCCTGAAATTGTTCCATGGATTCCTTGGATCTCTGTAGACTAGCAGAGGAATGCACATCAGTTATTTTGAGCCAAATTACCAAGAGAAATTGGTGTGTAGAGATGAACGTGTGGCTGTTCCGAGTCCCTCTTTTGACACTGTAGGTGCAGATGCCGAATCAGGTCTTTACCTTTTAAAATGCTCTAAGTTGTTGAAGTGCCTTAGCTATGAAAATATCTTCAGATTTTATCATTTCCTTCTGTTTGTTCACTAATGGGCAATTGCTTTGATTCCTTTCACCAGAGACTGCATAATAAGCTTAGGCAAAAAAGGTTTGTCTGTGTAGTTTTAATTTCTCTGGTTGGTATCTGAGCTTGTCAGAATTGCATCAGTGGCTTTCCCTGCTCAGCCTGCTCTGGCTGTTCTGTCAGGAAAGAAGTTGAAAATGTTCTGGTAAATGACTTCTCTGAAAGCAAAGGAGCTTTCAGGGTCAAACGATCCAGAACGAAGTACCAGCAATAGTCCTGAGAATAGCAATCACTGACACCAGCTGGTGAGGCTTTTTTGAGGTTCTGAAAATGCCTTGCAGAAGCTCCAGAGGCTGCAAGTTTGATAATTTACAAACAGGCTGGTTTGGTGTTAGCATTTTTAAAGATGCCTTTAGGCTATTTCAGATTTAAGAATACAACCACGCTTTGAAAATAACAGTAATTGACAGGAGTCTTTGGTTTTTAGTTGCTCTGCCAGTCACAACTCTGACCTGTAAGTAATGTCACTGCAACGTTTATGCCTCTTCTTCCAAACACTTTGATATTTGGCATTTTGTCAGGATTTGGATAACTGAACTTGAAGCAATGTGGTTTGACTCACTAATTGGGTGTTTCAACCACTTTTCTAGGCTCTTCATTACATGCTGTTGGTATCAGAAGTTGAAGAAACTGAAATTTTCAAGATTTGTCTGGAGTATTGGAACCATTTAGCTGCTGAGCTCTACAGGGAAAGTCCGTTCTCAACGTCTGCTTCTCCACTGCTTTCAGGGAGTCAGCACTTCGATGTTCCTCCAAGGAGACAGCTTTATTTGCCTGTTTTGTCCAAGGTAATCCACATTCAGGTGAAGGCACTGTGAAGATTCAGATTCTGTTTATTAGAGATTAGATCTGTTTATTCAGATTCTGTGAATTAGAGATTGTGCTTCATGCAAGGAGTGACTTAAAGTTTATTTTCACATTGATTATATAACTAGAGTTAAATCGATTATCAATTACTCTAAGGTAAGTTTTTTTTAAGGTGAAACCAGTATATAATAAGAGTAATGTGCTGTTTCGGCTTTTTTAAGATACCTAATTTTAAAATAAATCTGTATAGAACAGTTTCTGTAAACAGAGAGGCTGGAGTGTTAGAATTGGAGAAAAATCTGTGTGCTTGGGAAGAGTGGTCCTTCAAAGACCCCAAACACAAGATAAGCATTTTGAACCTCTGGAATGTATAAACTCTACATAGGTTGGGGTTTTTTTAAGTACTCAGTTTGTTGATTGGAGGGAGAGAAGTCAGCAGGCTCTATCCTTAATGGCTTGTTAGTTGACATTTCTGTGTAGCTGGATATAACCTTTCTGTGGCTAAGGCTGCCTGAGCAGGGTGCTCTGCAGCCACTTGTGGAGCTGGAGGAGTGCTGGTGGAGCAGGTTGATGGAGCTTTAACTTCCCCCCCAGGTTCGATTGCTCATGGTCAGCCGCATGGCCAAGCCTGAAGAAGTCCTGGTTGTGGAAAATGATCAAGGGGAGGTAGTTCGGGAATTCATGAAGGACACGGATTCCATAAACTTGTATAAAAATATGAGAGAGACGTTGGGTAAGTGAACTGGCTGCACTTGCTGTGCTGTGGGGCTGTGCAGCTGCATCAGAGGGTTGCAGTGTGTTATCTTAGGATCTGAATTGTTGTGTGGGTGAAATGGTTATCAGCAAGGAGTACTACACAGACTGGAAAGGGAGGAGGCAGTGGCTGCTCTGAAGTTTCCTGTTTCAGGCATGTTGTGGTTTATAACCTGATGGAGTAGTAATACACTACTTAATTTTTGTCCTTAGGTATTGCAGTGATAATGAGTTTTTTTTGAGGCAGGGAAAAATTAAGAGTCCTAATTGTAATTTGAGGGATCAAAGGGAGTAGAGTTGTCAGATATTTAGGACATTAGACCTTCAATATTCATAAAATAAATGCAAATGAGATCACAGAGTGTTTAGCAACAGGTTTATGCACTAGGAATGAATGTGCTGGAAAGCTTGTGAGATGCAAAGTGTATGTGGCTATTTTTATTCTCACCTTTCTACTTGGGATGTAGCAATAGCCAGTTCTAAAATAATTTTTCTAATGCATTTCCATGTGGAATGTGAAAAACATGAAACTGTTTGTCCTGAGCCTGAGTTGTATTGTCAGATACAAGCTTATTTATATGAAAATGCAGGTTTTTATTGCTTATGTTCTATTACCTATAAGATTCACTAGGAGAAGAAAGAGGGGGCGGGGAGATTGTGGTGGAAACTGTGTTCTGTGGTACAGTAAAAATCTATTTCTGAACCTGGTCATAAATTGCTTTTGACTTGCTGGGATTTAGAGATTTATATTGGAGACACTAATCCTATTAGGGGCTGATGCAAGTGACTGAGTTGTGATACCTGAATCTTCCACCTAGACTTGTTCGGGAGCACCAGTTCCACTTTAATAGTGGCTTTTTGTAACCAGCAAATGTGGGGACACTAAAACACAGAGCTGAAGAAAACACTGTACGATGTCCCCCATAGGCAGCCAATCCCACATTCCCTACAGACAGGTACATTTGTACAGATGCCTTTTGAGAATAATTTGCCTTGCCATCACATGGGACATGCATTGACTTAGACTTTTCACATCACCTGTATGTGATGTTTCGCTGAGAACACAAACTTTCAATAAAATTTTTGTCGATATTTTAAATTATTTTAGCACGTTCCTGCCTCAGTTATTACCTCATGCTGTCACGACTTCAAGAAGGAAGCATTGCACTTTCACCTGACAGCTTCAGTGGCTTTTTATGTAGCTGCTTATGGAGTTGAGATCCCAGGCTGAGGATTTCAAACATTGCACGTTGATGTCTTTCAGTTTATCTCACACATCTGGATTATGCAGACACGGAACGAATTATGACTGAAAAGCTTCACAATCAAGTGAACGGGACGGAGTGGTCGTGGAAGAATCTGAACACCCTGTGCTGGGCTATCGGCTCCATCAGTGGCGCCATGCACGAAGAAGATGAAAAGAGGTTCCTGGTTACAGTAATTAAGGTAAGCTGGGGCAGAACTAACAGCTTGGTCACACTTCAGTTTATGCAGAGGAAACACAAGTTTGCAGGGATGCTGCTCTGTGATCTTAGAAAGCTGCCTTGGTGCAGATTAGAATAAATTAATGGGAAATCTTACATGTCGAATTTAGGGGTGATGAATGAGTTAGCAGTGAAAGATGCACTGATCAGGGAGCCTTTTAATCAGATAAAATTTAGTTTATGATGAATTGTATTCTTTGGGGATGCAGAAGAGATGGAAAGGGATTGCTTATGAAATACAGCAGAGAGGCAAAATAACCTATAGTTGTAACTAGCCTAACACTTTGCTCTTTTTGCTGTGTCTGTGTATTCCTTCACCAGTCTCAAAGTTCGGTTAATACGTGGATAATATTTTGCAAGACTCCTGGACTTTAACAAATCATACAAAGATTCTTACAGAATATTTAGTTTTAAGTCAACAGAAGATGTAGTTTATTTTCTTCTGTTTGATGTGGAGTCTGTCAGCTACTGAGCCAGTACTGAGTACTGTGTAAGGCTTGTTGAACTCCCTCTGCAGGAATCCTGAGTTATAATTTAAAATGGAGATTCCTTAGTTTAAACCACACTGATCCAGGGTTTAAGTGAAACTTAAATAATTGCATTGCCCCAGTCTTAATGCACTTGTTTGGGTTTTTATTTTTTTCTTTGGCTTTTGAGCTTGGTTGTGGCAACCATCTTTAATATAGCTGCTCATGGGATGTTAATGCTTGTAATGCTTTCAGTTGAACTGAACAAAGTTGAAGAGGCAACTAAGAATCTGTTGTGTTGTAGGATCTCCTGGGACTCTGTGAACAAAAGCGAGGAAAGGACAATAAAGCCATTATTGCATCAAATATTATGTATATAGTAGGTCAATACCCACGGTTTTTGAGAGCTCACTGGAAATTTTTGAAGACAGTAGTCAACAAGTTATTTGAATTTATGCATGGTAATTATCTCCTTTTTTTAATTTGCTGTTTTAATTACTAAAAAAAAAATGGCTATATGTGGGGGGGGAAAAATACAAAGCAGTAATTGCCTTGATTTCGTTTAGAAACTCACGATGGCGTCCAGGACATGGCTTGTGATACCTTCATAAAAATAGCACAAAAATGCCGCCGACACTTTGTCCAGGTTCAGGTGGGAGAGGTCATGCCATTTATTGATGAAATCCTGAACAATATCAACACAATCATCTGTGACCTTCAGCCACAACAGGTAGGTTTGATTTGGAGTTGTGGATAATTCCTAAAGGTTAATGCAGAGCTCCTTCCTGTTGAAATGTAGGGGTGTTTTGTGAGGGTTGAATTGCGTTCTTTTAGTTTTTGTTAGGGACAGTGTCAAGGTATAAATACCGTCATCAGCTTGCATTGCATCTCAGCTGCAATGTTTAGGAGAATTAAAGTGCATTTAGTTGGAATTGTGATTTCTGGAATGTCTTCAAGAATACACTGACTGTAACTTGGTGGTTCTGCTTTGGGAAAGTGCAATATCCTACTGTAACACTATTACCTACAACTCCTGTATTTGTGACAAGGGAGTGAGGAACAGTCAAAAAAGGGAAAATCCAAAATCCAATCCTTTCTAAAAAAGGAGGGAGAAATCTGTCTGGAAAGGGCATGGCACTTGAAATGAGAGTAGTGTGCACCTGTACTAATGTACTGAAACTTCAGGCAGAGTGGATCTGGCAGCTGGAGAAAGACATTTCCAGGATTGATGGGAGCCAGTGCACAGTTCAAACATGTCTGGTAAAATGGAGTTTTTCCTTAGTCCATTTTAACCTCAGTGTTTGTGGTGTTGCTGTTGCCATCAGGTGCACACGTTTTACGAAGCAGTTGGATACATGATTGGGGCACAGACAGACCAGACTGTGCAGGAGCATCTGATAGAAAAGTACATGTTGCTGCCCAACCAGGTGTGGGACAGCATCATTCAGCAGGCAACAAAGGTGAGCTCTTCCATTTTCATGTGTCCTGCTAAATGTTTGTGCTCCCCTGGGTTTATTTTTTACATTAAGTGGGCAGAGCTGGGCTGGACTTCATTACATGATGGCTAAGACAGAGACTGACATGACAATGAAAGAGTGGTGTTGAGAGATGAGATGTAAATGACAAATTAAATACTTGTCTAAATCTGATTTAGAGTACAATCTTCTATTTTTGTTTCAGTAGTTTTTTTCCAATGCATCCCTTTCACTTGGGTTTTGGGTAACAGAAAAGTTAAAATGCTAAAAATACTGTTCACTGTTCTTCCTTTCTTCTCCCACTTGTCTCTTAAAGTGCATCTTTTCTTACTTTATCTTCTATTTCTTTCAGTCTTTTGAAAATACTTATATCTCCACACATTAAAGAACAAAAGTCTTGAACTGCACAAGAGACAATCCATTTGCAGTTAATCTAATTAAGAGCCTGAAACTTAAGCTTGAGTTACTTTTCCTACCCTGATTTCTCTCAAGAATATATTGCATTTCCTTTGGACCCCTTCTGTCTGTTTCAGCTTCTTAATCTCCTTAGTTTTCTGCTTTCTCTACCTAGAGTAATGCTTGTTCCACTGCAGCAAAAATTATTCTGCAGAAAAGCAGAATGAAATAAAGTTTTATCCTGGCTCCGTTGGAGGTAGTGACAAATGCCATGAAATAAACTGCAGGGTCTCTATAAAAAATCCATAAATTTGAGTGATCTGTTCTTTGAGGCAGTGCATAAAATAAGTTGTTTAAACTTAGGCTTTTATATTGAAAGCCGAAGTGTGGTTGTATTCACTAACCAAGATGAGCCCTAATTTTTTTCACAGAATGTTGATATTCTAAAGGATCCTGAAACAGTTAAGCAGCTTGGTAGCATTCTGAAAACCAATGTAAGAGCGTGTAAAGCAGTTGGCCACCCCTTTGTGATTCAGCTTGGAAGAATTTATTTAGATATGCTGAATGTGTACAAGTGCCTAAGTGAAAATATTTCTGCAGCTATTCAGGCTAATGGTAAGAAATTCCATGTTCTTCCTGAAAATGGGGGTTGGCAGTGTCTGCCATTGGGTTTCAGAGTAAATCCCAGTTAGGTTAATTTTACTGTTTGGGAGAGTGGAGAGGAACTGAAAGTGCTCACTTCAATCTTTGTTAACAGATGTTGTATTCAAATAAAGAACTCCCAGCTTTAGAGGGAGGAAGAATCATATATAAATGAGCAAGTTTAGGAGAATGCAGAACACCAGGGATGCTTACTTAGAATTAACAGGCATCTTAGTGAGCTGCAGTTGTAGCCTGTGTTCTTTGAGCTTACTCTGGTTCTGAGTACTAAAGGACTGTCTGTAAATAGTATCATGTTCATTCCTTCAGAAGATATCAGCAGGGTTTTGGGATGAGACTGTGCTGCTGCAAAGCTGTCCTGCAAATGTAACGAGTGAAGATGCCTCAAAGTCTTGATAAACCAGGCTTGCAATCACAGAAGGAATTCTCAATTACCTCCCTTATTTTTACCAGCTACCTGAGGGCCTGTGGCATCTCAGCAGAATGTGCTGCTGTAGGGGTTCATTACAGGATGCAATGAGTCAGTTGCTGAATTCTGTGCTGTGCCCAGTTTTCTGGCCAGTGCACAAGGTGTACCTGGAAATTGGAATGTTAAATGCAGCTTGGTAATTGTGCAGCTGGTTTACCTTGAAGTAGCTTCTCGGAATGCTGAATAAAACTGGCTGAGAAATCAATAACTTTTTATTCAGCTGATCTAATGGCCAGAATTCATTGCCAGACACAGTGAAGTTGAGGAAGCAGTTGCTGGGGTTGTGGGCCTGGTGAATTCCTTGAGCAGCAACTGCTGTTGTTGCAGTTACCTTAGAGAATGTTTTTACAATTGGCAAAGATTAAAGGCAAAGGAGGTCTTAAATAGTCTTTGTCATTCAGATTTAAGAAATCAAGCATTCTGTGTTTTGTTAATTGTTAATACCAAGTTAACTTGGTGGGGGATTTTTTTTTTCTTTGGCACTTCACACAATTAACTGAAGCTTTAAAATTTTCCAGGTGAAATGGTAACAAAGCAGCCATTGATTAGAAGTATGAGGACTGTAAAAAGGGAAACTTTAAAATTAATTTCTGGCTGGGTGAGCAGGTCCAATGATCCGCAGATGGTAAGTGGATGCATTTTATACAAATAACTCCTAAGAGAATTGGAAAGAGCTCTGGTTTCTGTTCAGTTGTTGGGCACAGGAGCTTGCTTCAGGAGGTGTGTAAAATATAGTGGAGGAAGTGGAATTATAAGAGGTAAGCCTGCCTGAGCAATGTTTGAGATACTTCAGTTAATTTTAGCTGAGAGTAATCTTAAAGGGAATCACAGAGATTTAAGATGGAGACGGAGGATGGGAACCTATTTCAGCTTCCTTAGGAAAAGTGTCACCTATAACTGAAGGAGGAACTTTGCTACAGACTGTGCTGGAGACTGCTGAGCAGCTGCTCTGCTATAACCTGGCTTACTCTTCCACCCAGGTAGCTGAAAACTTTGTTCCTCCGTTGTTGGATGCAGTTCTCATCGACTACCAGCGGAATGTGCCGGCCGCCCGCGAGCCTGAGGTGCTCAGTACCATGGCTATCATTGTCAACAAGCTGGGGGGACACATCACTGCTGAAATACCTCAGATCTTCGATGCTGTTTTTGAGTGCACATTAAACATGATCAACAAGGTATTTACATGTCAAACCTGGGAGAAGACATCTCTGAACATCCTTGTCATGTATGGGATCCTTGTCATGTATGGGATCTGGTTTTTTTCTAGTCACAGAGCACATATGTGGCACGTGACTGACAAAACTCTGCTCAAATGAGGGTAACTTGTTTTATAGTTGGCTGTCTATTGGATGTCTTAAATTGCTTCAATTTTCTCTGGTTAGCTCTTGATTTAAGCCATTAGTAATTTTTCTGGGGCCTTGGAGTGCTGCACTTCTGGAAGCAGAAGTCAAATGTCAGTCAGTGTAGGAGTAACTGCTAAAACTGATAAATATTTAAAGTGTGTGAATGCCGCTAATGCTTAGTCAAGTATTTCCTCACTAAGTGTGCAATATGTACTGACTTGCTCTGTTTAATGGAAGATGTTATGATGGAACTTAAGGAGACTTGGCTTTTTTCCCCTTTCCCCTTTTAGGACTTTGAAGAATATCCTGAACATAGAACAAACTTCTTCTTGCTACTCCAAGCTGTAAATTCTCACTGCTTCCCAGCCTTCCTGGCCATTCCACCTGCACAGTTCAAACTTGTCCTGGATTCTATTATTTGGGCTTTCAAACACACAATGAGAAACGTCGCAGATACAGGTAAATGGAAGTATTCAATACAGAGCAGAGATTTTTGAGTAGAGAATGCTGTTCTTTCTCTTATTTTCTTTAATCAAACTCAGCATATTGTTCACATGATTCTGTACTGCATTTGCATAAGAATAGATTTCCTCTGTCTCAACTTCAAGGAGTCAGCCAGGTATCCATGGCTGAGATGTTAAGTTGTTGTTTTGTTCCTGTAGCTGGAAGAGATCACTGTTACAGTTTCTACTTGCCTTCTTTGCCATGTGAGCATTGGCACTCTTGTGAAATGGTTGAATGGATGCAGCAGCTCAAAATGGTGCCACAAAAAGATTGTGAGAAGTGATTATTTTAGCCATTTAAGGGTGGGGAGAAAAGATGGCGTTGAGTTGCATTTTACCAAGTAATGTAATTGAAATTTCCATTTAAATCTAAACATTAGAACACCTTTCCTTGTTTAATTATCTGGGTAGAGGGTTTTGCTCATCAGGTGGTGTGACAGGCTCTTTATGCTAATGATATGGTAATTATATGACAATGATGATGAAGGGGGTGTGTCAAGCCGGGGAGGCAGTGCCCTCTAGTGCCAGCCCGGGGAAGTGCCATGCTCTGCAATCCTGCTGCTCATCAGGATTTCTTGGGCTGTTCCTTTTGTTTTGGAGAAGGCCAAAATCTCCCAGCTGTTGGAGTATTGTTCTGTTGCTCACGTTTTTTATGCCTGTTTTGCAGGACTTCAGATCCTTTATACCCTACTCCAGAACGTTGCCCAGGAGGAGACGGCTGCCCAGAGTTTCTATCAGACGTATTTCTGCGACATCCTCCAGCACATCTTCTCCGTGGTCACAGACACCTCGCACACTGCAGGTGAGCACGTGCCCGTGTGAGAGGCAGCTGATGCCAAGTATCCCTGTGAACATCAAAATAATGCAGCACACCCTGTTCTGAATAACAACTGCCCTGTCTGGCTTTGATCTGCAGGTTTGACAATGCATGCGTCAATCCTTGCCTACATGTTCAACTTGGTAGAAGAGGGAAAAATCAGTACTCCTCTAAACCCTGGAAATCCAGTGAACAACCAAATGTTTATTCAGGAGTATGTGGCTAATCTCCTCAAATCTGCGTTTCCTCACCTGCAAGAGTAAGTTTGCCATGGTTCATTAATGCTTCTCAGTGGGTTCTTACCTCTTGGAATTCTAACTGGTGTGTTTGCTGTTAGTGCCCAGGTTAAGCTGTTCGTAACGGGACTCTTCAGTTTAAACCAGGATATTCCTGCCTTCAAGGAACACCTAAGGGATTTCCTGGTCCAAATCAAGGTATGTTGGGCATGCTTTTCTCAAGAAATTAAAACAGTTTTCAGCAGGATGTGATTGCAAGGTTTTTGGACAGTGTGGAGTCAGTTTTTGTTTGAGAAAATAAGTTATTTTGCATCTTTTTAAAATACATTGAGAACTCTGTCCAGTAGCTTGTGTGTTGTTCATGGAACCTGTTTCACTTGGATGAAATTTCATTAATTGGGCTTAAAAGTCATTGCATATGTTTTACACTGTGCACACAATCCTTATGTCTTAGGACAACTGCAACATTAAATCTAGTGGGAAATACGTTGGATTTTAACCAGATTTTTTCTTTATTTTGCTTGGAATCGATACCAGTTTTAAAATTCACTACACTAATGTTACGCCTTTATTTTTTTCTAAGGATGCTGGAATTATAAGATTGTAGGAAATAGTTTGTTAATTGTTTTGAGACTGCAATTGTCAGGTATTTCAGAGTTGTAATGATTTTGCTCTAATGCTGGGTTACTGTGGCATCCCATTCTGTAACTCACAGTGAACATCTTTCACTATTGCTCTACATTAACTGTGACCTTGGGAACAGAAAACCATGCAAGTAGCCTGTCAGGGGACAGGAGGATGTTTCCTGTAGAATTCTGGAAGCTATTACTCTGCCTAAAGCCCTTGACAATAAACTGATGTTGTTGTGTGAATTATCCCAGGAATTTGCAGGTGAAGATACATCAGATTTATTCTTGGAGGAGAGAGAAACAGCCCTTCGGCAGGCTCAAGAGGAGAAGCATAAACTTCAGATGTCTGTACCTGGCATCCTTAATCCACATGAAATTCCTGAGGAGATGTGCGATTAAAAACAAAAATAAAACAAGTTTTGCAGTTTTCTTTCTGTACAGCTACTTTGTTGTGATAGAAGAAAACAGCACTTGGATATTTGTTGACCAAAATGATGCCAATTTGTAAATTAAAATGTCACCTAGTGGCCCTTTTTCTTATGTGTTTTTTGTATAAGAAATTTTCTGTGAAATATCCTTCCATTGTTTAAGCTTTTGTTTGGTCATCTTTATTTAGATTTGCATGAAGTTGAAAATTAAGGCATTTTCAAAGTAATTACTTCATGCCCATTTTGTGGCTAAGGGGAAAATAGGCAAAACGTAACTTGTAAAAGACTATATTGCAAAATAATACAATTTCTTGTAAGAGTATCGATTTTTAATTCGGAGTCATTTTCTTTCTAGTCTGTCCTGCAGTCTAGGAGAAAAGGTAAAGAGTAAAGCAGATTGAATAAATTGTTAAGCAGAGGATTCTAGCGCTGCGTTTGTTCTGGTCAGTTAGCAGCTTTCTGGACTGAGTGGTAAGGCTATAGGCTACGTGTATTTGCAAGTTGTATGGCAAGTTTGCAGCAAGATCATGTGCATATCATCCCATTGTAAAGCAACTTCTAAAGAGTATGGGAACACAGTACAGTTAGTTATTTTTACACAGTTCTTTTGTTTTTGTGTGTGTGCTGTCGCTTTGTCGACAACAGCTTTTTGTTTTCCTCAATGAGGAGTGTTGCTCATTTGTGAGCCTTCATTAACTCGAAGTGAAATGGTTAAAATATTTATCCTGTTAGAATAGGCTGCATCTTTTTAACAACTCATAAAATAAAAAAAAAACAACTGGCTTTTGAGATGACTTATACTAATTTACATTGTTTACCATGCTGTAGTGCTTAAAGAACACTACTTAAGAGCAAAATAAACTTGGTTTACATTTATTTTTCTTTCTTTGGCTTATTCTTTTATTGGATGAAAATGCTGTGATCATATTTAAGATTTGTATTTGAAGGCGTAGGAAAAGTTCCTTGAGGTGTAGGTAACTTTGTTGCTTCTGGCTTGCCTCATCTCAAGGACTTTGGCTGTGCTTGAAGTTACCATGAACTAAGTTGGGTTCCATTTGGAAGTACAGTAGCTGTTCTGACTTACCTCCATGGATAACTATTCCATACTACGTTACTATATAAAATGCCAGGAATGAGGTACTCTTGCTCTTTCTCTCTCTGGACTCTTTGCAATTTATTTCAAAGAGGTATTGCACTGTATCTTGACTAAACAGTTAATAATAGTCCATGTTAATAACATGTGTAGACAAGATCTACGGTTATTTTTCTACCTAAAGTTTTGTAGTTAAATGATTTTCACAGATTTATGAAGCAGTATGAACACTAAGGTTGTGTACAGTTTTGGCTTCCCCATCTGTGTCGTGTCTCGTCTCTGTTCCCAAACAGTCGCTGTCGAGCTCTCCTGAAGTCACTGCAAGGATTTGGTGTCCGAGCTTCAGGTTGTGACTGGGATGAAGCCACTCTCAGAGAGTTGTCACAGGAGCCAGGCAGGCATTGGGGGTGTAGTTCTGAACTTTGTGCTGTGTGTTCCCTTTGAGTAGAAGTGCATGAGTTAGTGGTGTTCCTGTAGGGTGTAGCTGTGCCCAGGCTGGATCTCAGCCCCTCTGTCTGTGAGCATCTCCCCGGTGGTTTTGTGTGCTCGGCCCTGGCAAAGCTCAGCCTCTCGCACAGGAAAGGCCTTGGGCAGTGCCGTTGCTTGGAGAGGCTCCTCAAACCCCCATGGCTGGGACTGCCTACAGCCTCCCAAAACTCTCAATTACTGCCAGAGTTACAGAACCCATTTCTTACTCTCCTTAGAGTCCCCTGTTCCAGCTTTTTCATGTCTTCCCATCAAGGTGGAGCCTTCTGCTCCACCCTCAAGGCAATATTGTCTTCATTTGGCACTTTAAAGTGCAGCAGTGGAAGTCCTGTTAAAGGACACGTCTGGAAAGGACATGAAATGGCTTGTGAGCAGGCTGAGTTGCAGCATTAGAGCTCCAGATTACCAAAAGCTGTGCAGAGAAGTAAGAAAAGGTTATTAAAATAAATCCCAGCAGTGGCGTGCTGGCAGATCACAGAGCTCTGCACTGAACTGGTTCTGACGTGTGCTGGCATTAACTCTGCAGTCAGAACAGTTCTGAACAAAAATGCACACAACATATGCATTTATGCACCTTCCTTCCTTAAAGGGTGATGTTAGTCTGAGTCTCGTGGTCTGGTTGTTTACTGAAGACTTAAATGTGACCTAAACTCACAAACAACAAACCCAAAATGTATTTTTATGTCGATTCAGAGAAGAGTTGTTCCGTTATTTTGATACCTTATGAGTTCTCTAGTAACAACATTCTAATCTTAGGTTTTGCTTCCCTTTTAGATCTAAAAATTTAACTGTGGTCTTGTCTTGTTCTCTTAAGATAATTGGTGCCTTTTCCCTGATCTCTGCAGCTGCTATAAAAACGCAGCTTCTGTGGAGTTCTGGATACCATTAAAGATTTGACTTGTGTGTGTGCATATTTCTAGTGCAGTTACCCTGAATGTGAAGAAAAAAAAAAAGACAATGTACATCTAAGAAAGTTCTAGTTCTAATGCACACTCTGTAAATCCAAATATATGGATAAAAAGCATGAACCATCATATAAACATCTCCATAACTTGTAATTATATGTAAACCAATGTTTTGTGCATATTTCTATACAGATTTTACAAAAAAAAAAAAAGAAAAACTAGTTCTGTGTACTGCAGGTACATTGATAAATACAACTATTTCGGGGTGTTTTCTGTGTTTACATGAAGTGATTGTCAGCTGATGAAGACACCCCAAGTACTTGTTTCAGGCTGCCATGATGTGTTCGCTACTGTAACTGAAGCAGATTATCTTCCAAAGCATTTTAGGTTAGATGGTTTTGGTTTTTTTTAAACTAGAATAATTTGGTGTGTGTTAATCTGATTGGTTTAAGTGAACTATTTTCCAATAAAGCTAATATTTATGCAAAAAAAGCTTTAGAAATGCTCATCTCTCTAGGAAGCATTAAGAGTTACTGCTGATAGTTTTTAGCACTGGAAAGACAATAAAACTTCAGCTTTAAGGGGGAAAAATGAGGAGAAGATGCTAAAAATGATGCATTAAAAGGCAGAGAGTGCCTGAGGTGAGGAATTTGCTTTGGTCCAGAGTCCATTTATCACTGGGTTAAAGATAATTACTGACCCCAGACTCCTGGGGTGCTGGAAATGTGGCTGAACTTCCTTCTCCCCCTTACTAGATCTGTCTCCAGGTGTTACAGAGCAAAACTGAAATGCTGGAGACAGCTCTTTAAAAACCATCTTGGTGCCAAAAATCAGCCAAAGAGCAGTGTTGTCCATCTGCCCATCAGGAATGCACTTCTGTACTTCATTCCTTGAGACTGAGTTTATTTTTAGGCTTTCAGCTTCAGGACATCTTTGCTTCATTGTCCAGGACTGTTCCTGCCAGCAGGGTTCCCTTTGCCATTCCCATGCAGTGAATCATTTTTCAGGTCATTATCCCATGCACAATGCACCTCAACTACCTAAAAGTCCTAGATTTCATACCTACAAACCTGTGAGCACTTTTGAATCTGTACAGGGAAAGATGGGACTGAGAAGAAATATTTGGGAGGTCAAGAGTAGGGAAGAAAACGAGACACTGGGATTTTCACTTTTATTTACTCCTAAGTTAAAGTTGTCCAGCATTTTTTCCTGGTTGACCTCTTAGTCTCTTCCCAGTCTCACATCAGGATCTACCCAGGGGCCTGTTTTTTGGTTGTGAACACCCTTTAAATCTTAAATCCTTCTCAAAATCTCAGCTTTTCTTGAGTCTTGAAGTCGGCAGTCTTTCATGAATCTTGTGATTTCAGCAAAGATTACCAGGAAGAATGGGCCAATTTAACTGGGGTGGGGAGAGAAGGTATAATTTTCCCTCATGTGTTGGAGTGCAGGCTCCAGCCCACTTCCTACCCTACTGCTGGTTATTTTAACAGGCAGGAAAAGTTCTCCAAAGGAATATTGCAAATGTGTGTTTTCCCACTGAAAAGTCAAAAAGAGGTCCAAATGTACAACAGAAGCTGTCTGGACCACTTAGGTAGTGGTTCAGTTTCTGGTGGCAGTCTCTCATGCTCAGAAATGCCTTGTCTGTACTTACAAGGAATTTGTGGCCAAATTTTGATTTGGGGTAAATCAATTTGCATTTTTCTTCTCAAGAGTGCTGTGACACCAAAGTCCAGTTACACATGAACCCTGTTAAAAAGTTTAGAATGCTAAAAATAGCAATGACAATCAAGTGCTGAAACTTTGAAGTGGGTAAACTTAAACTGATTCTGTTGCTTGTGGCTTCCAGTGGTTTCCAGCAGCATTCCAGACACAAGGTCACAGATTTAACTGGACTCCAGTACTAGCTCAGTTGTTGGCATGTGAATTTTGGGAATTCATGTTCTTGCACTTAATCCAGTCCAAAATTTGGCTTAAGAATTTTAGCTTTGCCCAAGTATTGCATATATCTAAGTTACTTCTGTAGAATAACTGTGCTGGCACTTCACCAGAGCAAATATTGCCAGATGAGGAGCACTGCATCCAGGGGAAGGGAAGAGGCCTCCTGGGGATAAAACAACCTTGCTGGGATGGCACAGAGAGAATAAAGGTTAAGAGGAAAAACAAAGCATGCAAGAGCAGGAGGCCGAGAATCTCTTTAAGCAGGCCACTGACAGGTCTTGTCTTCAGCTTGGAAGCTAACATTTAATTTAAAAGAATTCCATTTAAGTCTCTAGTTTAAAAAAATAAATTGTGTGCAGTAAAAGGAATTAGGCTTTCAATACTCTGCTCTGCTCAAAAGCAGGAGTGACTCAAGGTCACCCATGCTCTCCTGTATTCCTTGAGCTTGGCATGTGACACCACGCTCCAGAAGGTCCCTTCTGCTGACTCCGGTGTTTACGTGGTGCTGCACTCAGGTCAGACAGCTGATTTGTCAGGAAAACCATCTTTGAAGATGTTCTGGCAGTACATTTGGAGTCTGTTATAAAAGTTACTGCAGGGCCTGTCCGAGGAAGAAAGAGCAGAGAGAAAAGCACAAATCCAAATCAGATGTTGGAGATTGTAGAATGAGTATTATTGCACAATAACTGAAATAATCTTGGATGCACAAAAGGTAAGGCAGCACAACATCAAGTGAAAACTAACATGTAAATGCACAACGTAAAATCCTCTGATCTTCCTTTTGATGGACCTCAAGCTTTGAAATTGGTGCTGTAGAACAGAAAGGTGGTCACTACATTAATTCAGGCAGGAGCAGAACATAATTGCCATATTCTGGACTCCTTTTATTCTTACATTATGAGTTCTCAGGCTAGCTGGAAGAGATGAAACAACCAAAAGAGGCTTTTTAGGGTCCAGTACATCTGTATCATTTTAATAACTAAACCAGTTAGCTATTAAA